>CP139502.1:246303999-246695654 GCA_021014915.2 Artemisia tridentata subsp. tridentata
TGAGTTTATGAGGGATTAGGGTTGGATTAAAAGTGTAGTTATGTGAATGTGTCATGTTATATACCGAAAATTAGGGCTATTCTAATTCAGTTTAGGGGAGTTTGATGTTGGGCTGGTGGGCTCATGTTGATGAATATTGCAAACTGGACCAGCGATTTCATGGTTGGATCGGACATACAAATGGGCTGGTTGGGCCAATGTACACATGCACTATTTGTTGGCGGGAACACAATTGGTAAAATAAACGTATAGAGATAATTCTTTATTACCACTAAAATGAATTACCTATGCATTAGAGATAATACGTATTATCTGTTCTAATACGTTTATTGCTTGAAATGAATTACCTATGAACACAATAAAGAATTATTGCTTGAAATGGCTTTGTGGACTTAAAGTTTGGATTTGGAACCTTAGTGTTGGGCCGGATGTGCATTTGTGCTAACCAAATGCAATACACGTGAAAGGTGGATTTGGATTGGGCTGTGGTTACTTATGATCGTGGTTATCTTTTGTCAACCGTATGTTTTTTGGAGTTGGGCTTAAGAGCTTAACACCAAAATGGTGACAAGTGTGGTATGTTTGGATCTACAAAATTTCACATGGATGCACTCGTCACGGCTAGTATTTGGGTTTATGTATGTCAATGGGTTTACAGAGTTGTGGATTTAGAAGCATAGTCCTAGTGATGCCTACGATTTGAGTGAGCCTGTGATTTGATATTTGCAATTTGAGTTACAGTTGACTAATTACAATTTGATTAGTTGCAAATTGACAAGTTGTTATTTGACTTGATGCAACTCGACTGATTGCGATGCTACCAGTTGCAATTTGACATTGCGAGTTAACACTTGCGATTCGACTTATTGCGATATGATTGATTGCGATTTGTCTTGTGGCACCTTGACAAACTGTGACTTGACTTGTTGCGATTTGATCAAGTTGTTACTTGATTTCTGGGACTTGAATTTCAAAGGTTAGCATAGCACTTCACTCTTGGGTATTCTGGGTGATTTCACGGTTTCTATTGTAGATTTTATAAAATCCCGTGAAAGATTCGATTTCTCGGTTAAAATCTCAAGAGCTGTAAAATCCCGTGAGATTAATTTTGGACATGTAGGCGGGACTTGAATTTAGACATAATAAAACTTACGGGGTTTGACCAACTTTTCGGGATAAGTTTGTGCTTCGAGATCGGCAGGAATTGGGAAATTATGGTGACTTGGTTGGTTTGTTAATTCACGGGTTGGTGTACTTAGTGTCACAAACATCTCGGGGTGGATGGATGCACGATGTTTGATGACCCTTGCTCGAGCGTATTTAAGGTGATTAGACTTGGATGTTCAAGAAGTGGATATATACAATTAAGGATGGAAGGTTGGGTATATATCACTACCTATATTTAAAGGAGTTACGTTGTTGTGCTCAATATAGGTTCTAAATCACAATTTGCAATTTAAGGTGATTAGACTTGGATGTTCAAGAAGTGGATATATACAATAAAGGATGGAAGGTTGGGTATATATCACTATCTATATTTAAAGGAGTTACATTGTTGTGCTCAATATAGGTTCTAAATCACAAATTTAGTGCAAGCATAAGTCGCAAACTTGACCTTTATCAAGCTTCATCAAGTGATCGTTGTCTCTCAAACTTCTAATGGGATTGTTGTTCAAGATCTTCTCAAGAGGTAGTCAGGCTTAAATACAAGAGGTGATTTGTTTGGAGACATGTTTTAACCTTTTACTCACTTTAAAGTCATATGCATTTCATCAAGCGGTTTTGGCATATTACGAGCTTCAATGAATTGTTAATCTACTAAACCATTGATGATGAGGAAAGCAAGGGGTTACTATAAGAGAGTCTTAATCACCATCTTCGCTGTAGTAGTTTCATTTGTCTCTTTCCATGTTTTGTGCCTGACAAATTCACAAACATCACGGACTCTCAGCTTTGGCAAAAAGGTCATTTCATGTCCTTTTTGAGGGGGAGAATTATCGCAAGTTTCCTAGAAGTTCCGTCTCCAGCGATGTGAATTTTAGCGGTTCCGGTTACAGCGGGTCAGATCGTATCGGTTCAGTCTTCAGCGGTTTGAATCTTAGCAGTTTCGGATACAGCGGGTCAGATCGGAGCGATTCAGGATTCAGTGGTTCAGTCTACAGCAGTTTGATACTTACTGTTGTGTAGTTAGTTCTTGAATTTATTTCTCAGATAAATCTCAAGAACTGTAAAATCCTGTACACAGTACGACAACTATTCCACATCCAAGTAGCTGGGTCAGACAGCTTTGTTTGATAGGACTGACTATGAGTCATGGGCACTTCTAAGAATTAGCGCATGTTTCTTCTCTTTTTGGCTAGTCAACAGCACAAGATGATCACGAAGTTAATCAGGTATTCTTTATTTGTGATTGAAATTGAATTTCACGAAGGCGTCTACTTATTTTATCTTGAAGTTGGGGTTGGTTGGATGCATGACCTTCAATGATAACTTGCTCGTGCGTAAAATTTAAGTTGAAGACTTGGGTTATCTAGTTATCAGCAGTCGGGGTAACTATCACTTAAGAGTTATTGGAGTACTCAGTGTCACACGTCAATGACGATGTCGATAATCGCAAGAGGTGTTAATGTCTCATACTTTGGTTGGGTATTGAGCACTTAGAGATTTGCTTGGAGCATTAATTCTCTACACCGTTCTTCCAACATTAGTGCAAGCTTAAGTAACAAATTTGGGGACTTCTACTTCAGTTTTCAGTATTGGTATATCGGGTTTTCTTCATCGAGTGGTCACTAATCTATGTACAAGGTTGGTTAGTTGGCCAAAGGTTTTAAAAGTTGTGATGTGATCTGTAATCTTCACAAGATATTCTTTACCCAAACTGATGTTCACCAAAAATCAAAATCAGTCATGCCACATTCAATCTGTTACTGCCTCACGGTTTCTTCTTGATTTTGTAAAATCCCGAGAAAGAACTTATTTCTCGGTTTAAATCATAGATTTGTAAAATCCCGTGATGATGGACTAGGCGCGCTTAACCATGATCAGGTTAAAACCATTATCAAAGTTCAGTTAAAGCATCATAAAGGGCTAGATTTGGGCATTAACCACAAGACGTGACTACGGCGTTAATTCATTATTATTTATTTGAGGCTGAAGTGAAATTTCATGGGTGCGTGTACTTAGTATCTGAAGATATCGGGGAGGTTGGATGAAGATTCTTCGAGATCCTTGTTCGAGCTTTCAATACAATGACGAGGACTTGGATATCTAGTTATTTTGTCTTTCTCTCTATTTACAAAATAACTATCACTTTAAGGAATCACGTTGTAGTGCTCAGTGTCACACGAAGTTGTGGATATCCAAGAGGTGATGTACGTTTTATACTTGATGGTTGGTTGGTTGAAGAGTATAGAGTACTTAGGGATTCGATGTTGCACGAAGTCTCTACACCGCTCTTTGTCACGCATTAGTACAAGTTTAAGTCACAAGTTCGGGTTATATTACTTCAGTATCAAGTTCATCATATTGGGTTTTCTCCATCAGTGGTCACTACATCAAGCCGACAGAATGATAATGGGGTTGGTAACGAGTTAGATGAGAGAAGAAGTAAAGAGAGAGGTATGACGTCTGTACAAGTCAGTGCAGGCCTCGCTCTTCAACATAATGACGTCTAAATACATCAGTTCAGGCCTCGTTCATCAAAGAAAAGAAAAGTGTACGCTTGAGTGCATTTTATCTTCAAAAGAAGAGGAATCTTCTTATTTATGGCCATTCTCATCAACAAGTTTCATGCTCTTTCCGTGCTTATTCAGTCTTCAAGTGGATCGGCGCACATTGGAGTATATTCTTATTCACTTGTTCATCCAAAAATTGCAGTTGACAGGCATATGCAATTTTTGAGGGGGGGAAAGGGTGAATAAACATGTCAGTCTTCAAGAACCGTCAAGTGGAGTTACTTACCGTTGATGGTATTCATATTCACTAGTTCAATCATCAAAAATTGCAGTTGGCAGGCATATGCAATTTTTGAGGGGGGGAAAGGGTGAATATTAATCTACATGTTGATTGATGATTGAGATGGTCATACGACTCCTGAATACGTCAGTTTAGGAGTCGTGCAAACCATGGTTCTCCAACACTACATCTTCCTCCGTCTATCAAGGTGTTGAAGAACATGGTCATGGAATGCTAATCGACATAGTCTCACGGGTTGGTACAATCAGCAACAATGGGTTTCTAGTCAATGCTTCATGTACAATTCATTAGGCTACATGTACACATCATGATGATGATTCCGATTAATCGTAACCATCATGGGGGAGAGAAATGTGTACACCAAGGACGCACAACAGGTTCACGTGATCGGGCTTAATCATTTATTCCGGTGTTGACAACCGCAGAGATGATCAGTGGTTCAACTTGTTACCTTGGTATTAACGTTTCACTGTTACGTCATGGGCTGATTAATCGTAACCATCAGGGGAGAGAGAATGTGTACATCAAGGACGCACAACAGGTTCACGTGATCAGGGCTTAATATCCAAGGATGGATACATACTATAGATGATCAGTGGTTCAACTTGTTACTTTGGTGTTATACTAAAGACTGAAGAAGGTCGAGTCGTCAGTCTACTCTTCATTCTCTGTTGGGTGTTATCATCTCATGTGTATGCTGCGGGCTGATGGGTTATATGTAAGGTTACTGGAAGGCATTTGGTGAGATGAAGATGATTGGTATTCTGTTCCTCCACATTGGGCAATCTTGAAGAAGGTCGAGTCTACAGTCTTCTCCACAGTCAAAACATGTTGAGTTCTTTTCTTACAACTTGATATTTAACTTAATCCCATGACAGTTCTTGTTTGATGAGTTGTGGAGTTAAGTTAGGTTCAAGTTGTTCTGTAGTTTAAGGTTAGGTCCAACTTGATTTTAACCTAATCTCATGACAGTTCTTGTTTGATGAGTTGTGAGGTTAAGCTAGATTTCAGTTGAGGCTCAACTTAAACTACCGAAAAGATGCCTAAGGTTGTTGACGGCATCACTCAAGGACGGGAGTGTTAGAAGATTAAAGACGGCATGCATTTGGTTATCAAAAGACTTCTTCATATTATGGGCGTTCATCCAAAGTCTTCTTCCTATTATGGGTGTTCATCAGAAAGGTTGTCAGATTGGGGGAGAGCACTAATTCGGGGAGAGTGAAAAGCCAGAATCAATCCCTGATTAAAAGTGCTCACATTGCTCTTCAGCAAGTCATGTGATGAATGCGGAGAAGATTCAGAATGCTGAGGAGTAATGGTTTCTGGTTCGTATCCTTGTATATATTTTGCTTCTTACATTCTTTTTCATATCTTATACCATTCTGTAAATAGATATATAGAAATCTTGCTAATTGTAAATAGAGAATCGTAAAATCAGAAAAACCATAAAAATTAAAAAATTAGAAAAGACCAAAAATAGTTTCACCTAGGCATGTCTTCTGTTTATCGATAACATTTACGGACTTAGAAATGTCATTCAATAATGGCACGGGTCTTTAAATGAAGCTCGAGCAGAAGTTAAAATGGATTGTTAAAACATGTCTGATGGATTGCTATTACTTTAGATAGCAACCCGCGCTTCAAACTGGGGGAAGCACGTCGCCAAAAAGACGGCTGTTCCTCCAACTGGGTGATGTTCACCTGGGCATGGATTACTTCATATCCATGTTTCCTGATTTGATGTACGTTTCAGTGCATCATTTCTTGTAAAAGAAGAGAAATCTTCTTAGTATAACAAATAGTTTTCATTCTATGATTCTTCTGAAAATTATTTGTGAGACACTTGGTGAATATGTGTTGTATGAAATTTGTTTATACTTGGATTATGCATAAAAAATTTGTCACTCAATCAACGACCACAAATCTTTAACTTGAATATGGGTCATTGATTGAGGGGGAGAGTGAATTCAAATTTTATATCATCAAACGGGTTTCTTGATTAATTCATGACTCTTAGAAAAGGTTTTGCAGTTAATGGGGTATTAGTTGAAGAGGATATTGCTTAAATATATCAAATGACCAAGTGTGTTAGTTGCTAGAAAGTTTAGGACATTATGTGCAATTTGCTTGTAGTATCCTAGCTTCATATAACTAGAAGGTTCATTTGTATCTCTTTGGAATCCTCGTTTAATCCCCTAGAAACATTAAAACTCAAAATCTGAAAGAAGTTAGAAAACCCGATGTGTTTGATGTTCTTGAATGCTCCACTGACATTTGTATGAACTAAGTGAATGAGTTTCAAATGTTGTTTGTCTCTGCTGCTTAATTGTTGTTGATATTGTGCATATGTTCTCAGGATTTGCTTAGGTATATTGCTATTATGTTAGAATCATGTTCCTAAGATCCTGAATTAAATATTGAAATCTGTGTGAATTGCCATGTTCATGATTGCTAATTGCTCTTCATGCTAGATAGTGGTTTGACGTAATTCCTGATTGGGGTTTGATTATAAGATGAACTTGGTATTATAATGTGGCAAGCTGCTGAAGGGTAGCTATTAAGGTATAGTGTATCTGTATGCATGTATATCTGTGTTGATATTCTTATGCAGATTCCATAGCCAAAATGAATGTGCCAGTTCCCATTCTAACCATTTAATCAGACGTTCAAATTCTATTGATTGGCTCGGAATTCACCACGACAACAACATCGGCAACAACAACAACAACACCTTCACCTCCACCACCATCATTTCAACAAAGAAGTACTTACTCGGATCTCGCCAAGAAGGGATCGACAATACTTGAGAAGATTTGTTGGTGGATGGATGATTGATTTTGACCACTGACTCACTCAGAAAAGCGGGTGATTATATCGTCTGCGCAAAAAGGTCAAACTCATATGTGTCATAATAATCAAATGTGCAAAATAAGCAGTGAATCTCCCTCTTAGATTAAGGGGGAGCATAGTATGTTCTCATCATCAGAATATATTAAATCGGACACATTTTCTCCCACATTTTCTAACTTATTTAAATCAATTGGGATCACAAATCTCAAAAGGTTTGAAATTTTTGATCGGGGGAGAGAATGTGATTTAAATATGAAACCTGATGAAAATGTGATGTTTTGGATTTAAGTGTAGGCTCTCCCATATGTGCAAAACTATTTCGTATATCGATGCACATATTGAGGGGGAGCAAATGGACAAAAAGGATTGGGCATCTCGTAAGAACGGCTCAGACTTCACCAAAGAATTGACGAAACTTGAATTGTCATCAATCGAAAGGATACGTCTTGGCCGGGTAATAATTTCAAGCTGGTCTAACCAGTGATGTAAGCGTGTCTCGAAAAAGACGTATCTGAGTAGAGTGTACCATTTCGAGAAACTTTCTGTGGACTTGACCAGGCCGGGTAATAATTTCAAGCTAGTCTAACTAGTGATGTAAGCGTGTCTCGAATCGGTCATGTTCACTGAAAGTGGATCAATTCAAAAAGTGCGAGCTCTACCTAACATGTGCAAATTTATAAAACAATCACTCGAGCACATGTTGAGGGGGAGCATTTGAAAAATATAAAACTCTCAAGTGTTTGCAAAAATGTGTTTCAGAATCATGAACACTTTGAGAGATTTTTCAAAGATTTGGTTTATGGCAATCGTGGAGTTATAAGTATGGTTAGGTTAGGCTCAAGTTCCTACGATCCCGCCAGAGCCGGAGGGATCTACCCAGGGACAATCCACTAGTTAGTGTAGAAGTCCTTAGGTATGATTAAAAAGGAGAAAAGTGTGAATAAGGGAAGAGTGCCGACTGAGATGGAGCTAGTACTGGAACAAACCCAACAAGGTGCTAGTTATGAAGTCTCGGTAAGCACTGAAGGGGTTGAAGAATGAAAAAGAATTGTAAAGATAAAGGGTGAAAAGAAAGAAGCCCTCCTTACAACTTAGGCAGAAACCGGGTCAATACATATGCTGTCAGAATCACTTAGTTGATTGCTGGCATTGAAGACAAAGTATCATGGACCCAGTGATACGCTGCACAACCCTCCCTAGCCACTCAAGGTCCCTCAAAGGATTCTTGTTTCAATTGTCAAGGAGTTCAATATATTCCTATCGTCTCTCTCACTCCGAGTTAGATGATATTGAAAAGGTGGCAGTCCTCTCCAGCCTCCGATCACCAAATCAAAACGCACAATTGAGTCTAGAGCCACGAGATGCATAATAAGATCTCATAGGGACACGAATTATTTCTACACTGGGTGTTCAACATTAAGGACACCAGTTGTAAACTTAAGAGTCCTACGCAGATCTTAGCAATCTGCCAGAACATTTATGAGGGAATTTACAAATGTAATTCTCAATGATTGAATGGAAATTCCTGCCAGGGTCAACATCAAGCAGCCCTGAAAGCAGGTCACTTCGGTAATTCTTTATGGATTACGCTTAGTGGTCACAGCGGTTTCTAATGGTCTACAGTCGTGGAGTGATCTCCAGCGACTCACCTAATCGTTGATGTGCTACGGTTCGATCTTAAAAAGCCCTCTATGGGTTTTCGATTAGGAACGGTTTTGGTAAGGATTAGAGAGAGTTTTCACACTATGCTGTTAACAATCTCAAAGTCCGAACCTATAAGTACCGGACGTTTTATTGCTAACTGTCATATGCAGGAACTTCTGGCGGTTGTAGCTGTTGGATGATGTAGCTGGTTGCAGTTGTAGCTGGTTGCAGACAAGATGCCAATCCTCTACCACATGCTCACACTACATCATCATTGTAACTCAACAAAGTCATGATCAACCTAAAAGACCTTTAACACGGCTTCTGCAAACTCTGATGCTAAAGATCATGACACCAAATAGTGTGAGCATGTCGGCTCAAAGATTTACACATCACATGGTAACATATTGCTGAAAGATGACTTGAAGACAAATGTTGGATGATAAACTCGAAGAATTCTCAAAGATCATCCAAGACAACAGATCAGTCATCAAAAGATTACTGCTGAATGCACAAAGTTTCAAGACATTGAAGAATCAAAGACTACGAGCTATGAAGACATGATCAGAAGACAAAATGCTAGAATTCAAGTTATTATTTCCGGGGTGACCTCCCTTAGGGGGAGATTGTTAGGAATATAAATATTCATATAAAGGCTCGGTCACCCCGAGTATCTACTTAGCATTTATATAGCTCATAGGCTTATTTATATTAGCTTAGTAATATTCATATTAGTATTAATAGTATTAGTCGTAGTTATATTTGTGGAGTGGGTCGGGGCTTTCCCCACTGTCAGCTCACTTCACAGCCCACTAGGGGCACCAATATGTAGTAGTATATAAGCCCCTTCCCACACTTGGGAAGGGTTGGAACTCTTGTATTATTTCACACACTTAATCTAACTTTCCAGGTTTTCTCTCAAGGTTCCCTCTCTCTCTCTAACTTCTCTCTAACTCATCTACCATGGATCTAATCTTCCATAACCCAAGACCACCCGAATCATCCACACAATCAAGATGGTTATATCCTACAATTTCGATTATGACTAACCCTAACGCTAATGATTTGGATTTTTGATTTTGTGGTTATGTTATAGTTAATATTTGCCTAAGTGAAATGGAGAGTTTAAGCGAAGTGTCAGAGTACTTGAGAAATTTGGAAGAAATGTTCAAGGATTCGGGTGATTCCTTGGAGCGTTTGGAGAATATGTTAGAAGATGTTAAGGTTGATGTTGAAAAGATAGAAGAAGTTAGGGAGAATTTAGTTTGTTCACCAAAGCAGAAAAGAGTAGTTGTGTTCACAAGAGCACCACCCAAGGAATTTGATGCACCGTTTATAAGGTTTGCTACACCATGTGGTGTGGAATGAATCCAAGCGTGGGATGCTCAGTTAAATATGGAATATGGAGACAAGTATATCACCGAAAATATGTTAGACAAGCTTGGTTTTGTTCGACTTGACTATGAGGATTATGGGAGAAAGAAGGTAAAAGATGTGAAAGTGAATATTCACGGCCACATTTTCAAAGTTGATTTTGTAGTCCTAGAATATGGAAATGTTGATGAACCGGATGTAGTTTTTGGAAGAGATTTTCTTGTTACAACCAAGTGTAAGCTTGATTTCACACTTGGCGAGATGAGAATTGACATTACCGAATGGAAAGAAGGAAAAGAAGTTGATGAGATGTTTGCGGAATTAGAAGAAGGGAAGGAAGAGATTGTTAAGATGGGAAAGGCAAGTAGAAAGAAGGCACCCCTAAACAAATTAACCCAACCCTCCACCCCAAAGAATGAAAAATCATCATCAAATTCAACACCAATTTCACCAGAAACTGTTAAACCTCTAACCCAAGAACAAAAGGAGGCTATTTTGGAGAACTTGGAGTTGAAATTTCAAGAGCTTATGGAAGAGAAACCGGTTATAGATGTGTTGAACAATTACATGACATACCGTAAGAAGTTGGATGCGGTAATGATGGCTAGGGCTAGACTAGAAGACAAAGATTTCGATGAGGTTGAGAGAGAAAGGATAGTGGAAAATGGATTGCCAAAGAAGATGAGTGATCCGGGAAATTTTGTTTTACCCATTAAGGTAAATGGAACATTTGCGATGTATGCATTGGCCGATACAGGGTCAAGTGTTAGTGTTATGCCTTATACGTTGTACAAGAGGTTAGGGCTTAGTAACCCCCAACCTAATCAGTCTAATCTTACTATGGCTAATAACTCTCCGGCAAAGGCAATGGTTGAAGTAAAGAATGTTTGAGTCCAAGTAGGGTACCAGGCATTTTTAGCCGATTTCTTAGTGCTTAACAATCCGGTAGACAAAGAGTTACCTTTATTGTTAGGTAGACCGTTTCTAAGAACTTGTGGGGCTATTATAGATATGGGTCGTGCTACTATGACTATTAATGATAGGATCTTGAAACATACTTATTATCCAAAGCTAAGAGGAAAAATAGTCAAGGAAGTGCATGAAGAGGAAGATGAAGAAGAAGACCACTTGGGTTGTTTTGAAGTGGGAAGAGATGAAGAGGGTAGGCCTAAATATGGGCCCGTTGCTCCGTGTTACTTTGACATTGAAGATGAGATGGAGAGAGCTCTAGCAATGGAGGCTTTCTATAACCCCTTTAAAAATGTTTTTATGTTTAATAAGCTCACAGATTTTCTTGGATCTTTACGGGTCCAACTAAAGAATTTGGAGTGGGGACCCGACGGTCCTAGTGTTTATAATAAGGAAGAAGGAGACGTTGAATGGCGGGTGAAGTTGGATATTATTTGCCCAGATGGAAGAAACTTTGCAAGACGATTTAAAACTCAAAAGACAAACCGGAAATTGTCCGAAAAGTTTCAAAGCAAAGATATCTTAAGGCAAGAGTATTTTGAAGGATGAAGATCAAGTGAACAAGTTTGGAAATAAAGCACAGCACTTGTGCTAGCTAATTGTTTGTTTTCCTTTATTTTTATGCATTTTAGTTTTTAATGTTTGCATTTTATTTGTTTCAAGTTATTTAAGTTTAAGTTTAAGTTAAGACTTTGTTCTCCTTATTAAGTTTTATGATTATTAAGTTATGTTTTTAGTTGAGATTTTTAGAGTCAGTTTTATTTTAGAATTAGTAGAGATAGACTTTGGACACAATTTGGTAGACTAAGTGTGTTGGAGTTTTTATATACAAATAGAATTTTTGAAGAAAGAAAAACATTCTCACTTGCTCTCACAAGTATCACAAAGTGTTGGCAAGAAGAAAAAGTGAATTTTTGCAAAAACTTAATCCGAATCGGTTGGATCAAATACTGATCGGATGGAGTTTGATATATAAACTTAAATTTTCAAAATCATAAAAAACACACACACACACAATCCACCAAATTCGGGTTCCAAAAATTCGACCACTAGGAGATAATTAAGAGTTGCAGGAGTGTTTGCAGATAATCCATGGCTCCAAAACAAGCAAGTAACATCATCAATTTGGTTTAATTAGGTTTTAATTAGGATTTATTGAATTAGGTCAAGATTTAGGTATTTTTGATAAAGTTCGAATTAAGATGTAATTTTTTCTGGGATAGATAGGTAATTGATAGAGGAATACATTGCGAAAAGAATTAGATTGATTGATTAAGTTTTGAGGAAGAATTGATTAATTGAATTTTCGGATTGAATTGGGTCAAAACTTTGAATCGATTTAGGTTGCAATTGATGATTCCCAGATGTTATTTAGTTGTTAATTAGTGATGCTAGGATAGTGCATTGTTGATTAGAACACTAATTGAAGAGTTTGATTTGGTAGTGTTCTCGAGTTCTAGGAATGATTGAGAAATCATGTGGATATGTTATAGATTGTTATAGGGATGAATGGGAAATGTAGAAACCACTATAATTGTTCAAATGTAAGATAGGAAAGAGTAGGAATTGATAGGAATCGATTGAAGTCGAATTAGAAGTTTTTGCCATAGCTGTCAAACTCGCGAGTTTACACGTAAGATCGTACGATCTTACGTGCACACCAGCCAAAATCGTGTAAACTCGTCATAGGATCGCACTTTAGGTGGGATCGTACGATCTTACGTAAAATCGTTCGTAAACTCGCGAGTTTACACGTAAGATCGTACGATCTTACGTGCTCACCAGCTCTTGTTTCTGGAAAATGGGAAACGGGAAACGCCTGGAAACGCTTGGAAACGCTTAGAAACGCGGCGGAAACGTTTCTGGAAAATGGGAAACGTTTCAAATCTTTTGGAAACGCCTGAAAACATCTCATGAAGAGTAGAAATATAAAAAGTTTGACTCGTTTATCATTTGCTTATAAAATATGATAAATTGGTAGGATCGTAGGATCTCGATCCGATCCTACGATCTCGATCTTGCAAAGACAAAAACGATCTTGCGTGGGATCGCGATCTTGACAGCCTTGGTTTTTGCCTTTACAGCAAACCCCAACCGATTCGGTTGCGGGTTAAAACCGATCGGTTGGGCGGGGTAATTTACTCCATCCGATTCGGTTAGAGCCAATACCGTTCGAATGGAGGGCTCGGTAAACTTAAAATGAAAATTTTTAAAACGAGCTTTTGGACTTCTAGATCATGTAGAGTTGATTATTATACTAACATATAGTTGTGTTTTCTACAGAGTTATGTTGCAGGTAGTTCGAGATCATCATGTGCGAGTTCTTCTCCACATTTTACTTAGAAAGGAAGGTTGTTGATGTTGTGAGGGATACATGTATTTGGTTTAGGCTTTGCGGGAACGAGCACGCCTATACTTTGCCGGAGTTCGCAGTTGCTCTTGGTTTGTACGAGCAAGATGAAGTTGAGCATAGATTGTTTGAACCTCATTTCGTGAGCTTGGTGAGGTACCACAATGATTATGAAGGTATTCCGGAATATTGGAATCGTGTTGGTGATCCAGGGTGTAATAGAAGAAACTCGTCCAAGTTGAGAAACCCTTTGATGAAAATATTACAAAAATTGATAGCTTGGGGGGTTTTGCACAGAACGGGTAGCCGGGACAAATGTAATCAACCCGACTTGTGGTTGATGAAATTATTGGAGGAAGACAAGAACAGGAATGCGGCTTGGATTATAGCCGAATATCTTTCGAGAAGAGCACCGAGAATCAAGGATAATAGTGATGTTTGTGGAGGTCATTATGTGACTGCTTTGGCGAGGAATTTGGGATATTTTGAGAATGAGGAATTGGCTAAATGTTCGGAGCCAACTGAGAGTGAAACGTGGGATGCTAAAAGTTTTGGGAAAGCATTGGATAGGAGAAGAAGGACATTGGGAGCTTGGATGGAGCCGGCGATGGCCGCACCTCAAGCACCATATCAACCACCGCCGTCAGTAGGAAATGTTCATGCACCGAGTGGTTTTGACTCAGGATGGGGGGATTGGAATTGAGAACTTAATGATATTGAGCATAGGGAAGTGTGGAGAGATTCGATGATGATGAGGAATAACTACAATTTTGATTATTCAATGCCTATGCTCCAACACATGGCTCGTGAAGCCAATTACGAGGTACCACCCTACAACTGTGACAATTCGTAAATTCAGGTCATTTCCTAAACCTCGACAATTTACTATTCATCATTTACTATTCATTAATCACTATTCATCATTTCACTATTCATCATTTTTTAAGTCAGTTTCCGACTTGGAGATGTTTTCAAAAAAATTACTATTCACAAAATACTATTCATTCTCGGAGGGAAATCACTATTCATAGTTATCATTCATCATTTCGTAAACTTGGTTTACGGGTATTCAAATTCGCGTAACCATTATGGTTTAGCTGCGTATTCATGCATCATCACTAAGGACACGTCATATAGACTAGATTAGTCTAAATATCATCAGTAACATCATCTGCATGTCAGGTCATGCAGGGGTTTGCATAATTTCAATTAACGTATGTTTATTTATTTAATAAACGTTACCACTCAGTCATTCACTACAAACAATATCCCCGACACTCCAGACTATGGTCCTAATATATTTTCACACTCATTATAATGATATAAGAATTATATTATTAATTTACCCAGTGTTTTTAAATCGTTTACTATATTTTCCGTTAAAAGCTTATAACTACGACGGTTTGCGTAATTTCAACACAACTATTTGAACACCCGATTCTTGCAAGGAATGTGATTTTATAATTTTTACAACTTCGTCATATTTTATTTTATCTCGTCAAGATTTATTTCTAGTTAACTCGGTGCCCGGTAACACCTAATGCACACTTAAACTAAACTAGCACATGTGTTTTGAGGACAAAGGCTTTAATTAGCCCACACTTCTCTTTTTTCTTCCATGCTGCCGCCCCCCGCCCCCGCCCCCCCCCCCCCCCCTAGACCCCCTAATTCCATATTTCACTTAAGTGTTTTGACTACAATTAATGTAGCTAGATACATATATTTTCCATGATTTATTTACACATACATGTAAACCAAATAAACTAAGCTAACATCACAAAATTCTCTCATCCTTTTCTCCATCATATGGTTCAGCCAACATCAAGAACAAGCAAGAATCCACCAAAAAATTCAAGAACAAGTATTATTCAAGCTCCATTAGTGTTAATAGTTAAGGTTTTGAGATAAAAACCTAAAAGTTTCTTAAGCATTTTCCTCCAAAACTCATCAAATCTTCAAGTAAGTTTCTACATATATTTTCCAATCTTTTATACTTTCATTCGATATATTTTCAAGTTCTAGTAGCAAGTCATGCAAATATATATATGTTATATACCACTTGATGTTTAATTTTTCTCTCTAAAAATAGATCTAAAGAATTTTATTAGCAATCCCATGAGATCCACCATTTTTGGTGAAGACTAGGATCCCATGACACCCTAAGAAGGTGTATGGTAGGCTTAGACTAGTTGTGGTGTTGATTGGAAGTGATATATTCAAGCCTTGAACCATAAAATTTATTTTTACAACATATAGAAAAGGTGCTGTCCATTTTTGTGAAATCTGGAAAACTCAGTAAACATTGGACTATTTTGGCCTAAATATTTAGAAAATACTTTCAAAAACGAAACCGTGGCCGCCGGAATGAGCAAAAACGAGTTTACGACGAGAAAGTTACGCTAATTCTAAATTTGACGACGAAAACTATATTTCTGAAAATTACGTGCTGTTACACGAATTTCGACGGGTAAAACGAGGCATTGCTCGTGATCTAGACGAGCCGACATGCCAAGAATCTATTAGTTAGCTGGGATACAAAGCCGTGGATATAAAGAACGCGGAAAATGAGCTTATAACGACCAAGATACGAGCGTTTGAAAACCGACGATTACAACATACTTTTTCAGCTTTTAATAGAAAAATGTTTCTAAGTTAAAAACTGTTTTTGCGAGACACCATATTGAGAGCCGTTTTTCTCATTTATCGAGACGCGTATGGATGAAAGTTCGGAGACCCGAACTCAAGATATTGTTACAAGGTTTCTAAAAACGCCGAGCTTAATTACTAACACTCAATATACACCAATTTATGGCTAGTTTTACGAGGCCATTTAGACATTTTTATAAGTTATGAAAAATGCTAAATTACGACGGAAAACACTATATTTATCGATAGATCACCAAACGACGATTGTGGGATATTGTTGGAACGTATTTGCACGAAAAGTGTTTTATAACTTAAGGAGACGTCAAAAATATATTTTTCGACGATAAACATTATTTCCAAAATTCACGAGTAGTATCGGTAACATACGTATTTGCATGTGTAGCATCATTTCATGACTTATATTAGACCATATCATTCATATTAGGTTGCGGTTAGAGTCCGAGCCTCATTTCAGCATATCCATTATTGTCGTTGTTGCTATCGCATCAGGTGAGTTTTCATTGCCCCGTTTTTCAAGTTAATATTTCATTTCAAACCTACGGGAGAGAATACATTGCACCATTTTTATTATTATTACGTGTCCAAGTACATTAAATTTATTAACATTGCTTAACTTACCTTCATTGCCTTGTTAAAGTCCCATTTTATTTTATCATGAACCGTTAATTTACATTGAGCTAGGATGAGTGAATAGATCTATTGAGGGTGACTCCTCCGTTCGGGTTGGTCGCTCCCACTTGTCAAACGGACGCATTTCATTTGAATCATATTAGAGTGTCTGGCAAAGCACTTAGTTGGGGCGCACATTATAAGTCTTGCTTCGGGGTCATGAGCTTATAGCAATTGTATTAATTATATGGTTACATTGTCATGCTTAACTCTTTACATTATGGATATCGTACAAAACATTTACATAAACCTATGATTCTCACCAACATTATTGTTGACCATTTTTAGCAATGTATTTTCAGGTAATTAAGGCATTCGCATCATGGCCTGCATATGGACATATTTTGGAGTCGCGGTGACGACGCGTCTCACTTGTATTTTATGCACTTAACTATCGTTTGATTTGTAACAAACTTATTTCCGCAAACTTGAAACACCTTTTGGGACCTAACTTTTGTAACTCTGAATGTTTTAATCAGTCAAACGATGTATTTTTTTTAAACAGCACTTTAGGTCGTTCAATATAACTGTAACTGTGATGCTATGGCAGTCATGCCCCCAAGTGTTCCATTCCGCTGCAAATCAGGTATTTGGGGGTGTGACAGATTGGCATCAGAGCTAAGGTTATAGCGAACTAGGTTGTCCATGATACCCTAGACTATAACCACATCATCATAGCATCTTATCATTTCATCATAAGTGCATATTCATTATACATGCGGTTTCATACATACATCATTTCATCATAACCCGTATAATGTAAGTGGTTATTTACTTTCATTTCATGTCGATTGTCACAGAGATGTCTTTAGATACCCATCCCATCATTATTTCCTCAGACTCTGACGTGGAGGATGTCTCATCACCACCCACTATAGTCTTAGAGCCAGTTGTCTCATCACCACCTACCATTATCCTAGCATCAGTGGACCCTACACCAGACCCATCTCCCGTATCATCTGAGGCTGAGACCGAACCCTTCGAGGAGGGCGAAGTCGCACCTACACCACCCTTGTCACCATTGATTCGCCGTGGGTAGAGTTGTTCTTGTCATTCAGCCAGGAGAGCTGATACCTTTTGGTCGGGTATACCGACTACGTCCGGATGGACCTCGTATGAAGCTCACTGCTAGGACGAGAGTTCGTTCTCTTATTCAATCACCAGCTACTTACGTATCATTACCACCACCATCATCACTTACCCCTACCACCAGTGTTCGTTCCAGAGCATTTACTCCATCTTATCCACTCAGACGCCGCTTGACAGCGCGAAAGAGTGTAGCATTCCGTACACCATCACCATCTTTATCATCATTATCCCAATCCTCATCATCATCTGGAGCACCACCAGCACCATCGCATCCCAGACCCATATCTGACTTGCCGCTCAAGAAGCGTGCACGACTTGACACATCATCGCCAGCTACTACAGAGACTTTAGAGACTGCACCACCTAGAAAATTCGAGGTCGGTGAGAGTTCTAGGGCTGTTGCTGCTAGACAGCCTACTGCTTCTACACATAAGATACGATTGGATCTGCAGCAGGAGCAGATTGATAGAGCTTTGGGTCAGTTGGAGGAGATTCCAGTGAGCCGAGTTGAGGCTATGGAGGAGGAGATTGAGGGATTAGTGTTAGGCAGGGTTTCTATCGATGTATCATATCAGGGTTTGGAGAGCAGGGACTACTACTCAGCTTAGGATTCAGCATCTGGAGGAGATTATGGTCGCTATAGACAGAGAGATTCGAGAGCTTAAACGTCGATTAGGCGGAGCACCAGGAGATGCTTAGACCAGACTTATATCATGTTAGCTTTTACTATTATTATCCTAGTCACAGGGTGTGTGACATAGTTTAAAGAACTTGTATGTCTTTTTGGTTGTTGTACGAACAAAACGTATCAAGTGTGACTCTACTATGTAGGAATGGTTGTGCTATTTATGATATCGGCCTACATCGACCGAAATTTTCATGTATTATATTCATGTGCATTGTGATTATAGTTATGATATTTCGTGGTTGTTTCTCGTTGTGACTTCATTGTATTTATACATGTTGTGGTTGTATATATTGTGTATGATGATCGTTTCTATTTGTGAGATTCACATTATTGCTATCTTTGTGATTATGAAGAGTTATGCCGCCAAAAAGAGCTACTACCGCTATGACACCAGCTGAGATCAGAAAGCTTGTTGCCGACAGTATAGAGGCAGCACTAGTGACTGAAAGAGAGGCTGTAGCTGCAGCCGCTGCTGAAGCCGCTTCTCGGGCAGAAATCGCATAAGCTGCCGGACAAGCTACTAACGGTACTAATGGTCGTAAATGTACATACAAAGACTTTAAGAGTGGTGATCCCACGAAATTCAAAGGCACTGAAGGAGCCACTGCTATGATTCGTTGGTTTAAAAAGATAGAATCTGTATTTCTTCTATGCAATTGTCCAGAGGACAGCAAGGTAAAGTTTGCTACCAGTACACTCGTTGATGAAGCTATGTCATGGTGGAATTCCTATGCACAGCCCATTGGTATGGAGAATGCACACAAGCTCACGTAGGAAGAATTCAAGAAGTTGCTGAGTAAGAAGTTTTGTCCACGCACCGAAGTGAAGAAGTTAGAGACAGAATTTTATGAGTTGGTAACTATAGGTAATGAGATTGAAGCATACATCAGGAGATTTCAGGAGTTGGCTGCACTGTGTCCAACTATGGTTCCAGACAACGAAAAGTTGTTAGAAAACTTCATTGGTGGGTTACCACACAGCATCCAAGGGATGTAATTTCTTTTGATCCACAAACACTGGACGAGGCTATCAGAATATCTCAGAAGCTTATGGCTCAGGTAGTGAAGAAGGGAACTACAGTCAACAACAAAATAACCGTAACTACAACAACAACTCCAACAACTACCGAAACAACAACAACTATAACAACAACCGGAACAATACCAACCATAATAACAACAACAACAAGAGAAGTTGGGACAACAATCAGAGTGGCAATGCTACTCAACAACCACCAAAGAGGCAAGAAGCTGCAAAGGCCTATGCTGCAGGCCCAGCTGAAAAGAAAGGTTACAAAGGTACCCTACCCGAATGCAACAAATGTCAAAGTCATCATAACCCTGGGAATTGTCTTAATCCATGTGGCAACTGTAAGAAGATTGGTCATTCGACTAGAGAATGCAAGTTTCCAATCATTGCCGGAAATCAGAAACCTCCAGTGACATGTTTTGGCTGTGGGGAGATCGGACACTACAAGAATGAATGTCCAAAGCAATGAAATCAAGGAAATGGGAACCAAGGTGGAATAACTCGTGGAAGGGCTCATATCATCAGAGAAGGAGACTGCCAGAACATCAACAACATTGAGGACGACAACAATGTTTAAGAACCAGGAACTTTTGTCTTAATAATAAACCATAGACGGAGCCCTCTAGGGTTGTATTCCTTTAAGTAGTCTATCTTAAGTACTTTCTTGTAACCCCGTTGTATTATGTACCTTTCTATCTAATGTGATCTCTATCTTTTATCATCTCCACAATAATCACAACCTTCGTTTATTTCATTTCCTATCCCATTTGCCCAATATTCAATCATTTCGCAACAACATACCGCTGTCCTAGTAGGGATTTGGCAAATTTCGTATTGACTATAGGCTATTACCATTCCGTAGGAATATCCACACGCGTCCTATAACCCATTCAACAAATTTTATTACAAGATATTTTACTACCACTTCAAAAAACCATTTCACATAATTTTACGCAAAGCTATTTTACTACCATCTCAGGAAATTATTTCACAAGATTTTAAACCACGTTATATTACCATCATCTCATAAGTTGATTTACTAGCATTCTACCAACTATTTACTCTCACGCAAACCAATTTTCTTGTTAAAACAAAATTTTGACTACCAATTTACCAAACAATACATTGAACACCATCTAAAAACTTTCGAAAACATAATACTATTTTGACTGAACCAAGCATCGCATCATTAGTCCTCAATTATACATAGCCTGATCACCTATGTATAATTCAGGAAGGATTATGCCATGAAGAGGACAATCATCTTTTCAAAATTCCTAATAACAATCTTCATTCAAAACATCCCAAAAAGTGAAGCTTTGTAAACAAGTAAATTTTTCATAAACCTCCCTGTTGATAAACCTTCTCTAGGTACTTACACCACATGTCACTCACTCAACCGCTAAATTGGATTTTTATCATTGACCTTCCTAGGAAAGATATGCACAATTTTGTTGAGGAACCAGCAGAAATCATGGATTGTGAGGTCAAACAGTTGAAGCCGAGTCGAATTTCTATCGTGTAAGTTCGCTGAAATTCTCGAAGAGGTCCCGAGTTTACTTGAGAGCGGGAAGACCAGATTGCGTCTCAAATATCCACACCTTTTCACCGAACCCACTCCAGAGACCAACACTAACTGAATTCAGGGACTGAATTCCTTTTAGGGTAAAAGACTGTGACAATTCGTAAATTCAGGTCATTTCCCAAACCTCGACAATTTACTATTCATCATTTACTATTCATCAATCACTATTCATCATTTCACTATTCATCATTTTTGAAGTCAGTTTGTGACTTTGAGATGTTTTCAAAAATTTACTATTCACAAAACACTATTCATTCCCGGAGGGAAATCACTATTCATGGTTATCATTCATCATTTCGTAAACTAGGTTTACGGGTATTCAAATTCGCGTAACCATTATGGTTTAGCTGCGTATTCTTGCATCATCACTAAGGACACGTCATATAGACAAGAGTAGTCTACATATCATCAATAACATCATCTGCATGTCAGGTCATGCACGGGTTTGCATAATTTCAATTAACGTATATTTATTTATTTAATAAACGTTACCACTCATTCATTTACTACAAACAATATCCCCGACACTCCAGACTATGGTCCAAATATATTTTCACACTCATTATAATGATATAAGAATTATATTATTAATTTACCCTGTGTTTTTAAATCGTTTACTATATTTTCCGTTAAAAGCTTATAACTACGACGATTTGCGTAATTTCAACACGACAACTATTTGAACACCCGATTCTTGCAAGGAATGTGATTTTCTAATTTTTACAACTTCGTCATATTTTATTTTATCTCGTCAAGATTTATTTCTAGTTAACTCGGTACCCGGTAACACCTAATGCACACTTAAACTAAACTAGAACATCTGTTTTGGGGACAAAGGCATTAATTAGCCCACACTTCTCTTTTTTCTTCCATGTTGCCCCCCCCCCCCCCCCGACCCCCTAATTCCATAATTCACTTAAGTGTTTTGACTACGATTAATGTAGCTAGATACATATATTTACCATGATTTATTTACACATACAAGTAAACCAAATAAACTAGCTAACATCACAAAATCCTCTCATCCTTTTCTCCATCATATGGTTCGGCCAACATCAAGAACAAGCAAGAATCCACCAAAAAATTCAAGAACAAGTATTATTCAAGCTCCATTAGTGTTACTAGTTAAGGTTTTGAGATAAAAACCTCAAAGTTTCTTAAGCATTTTCCTCTAAAACTCATCAAATCTTCAAGTAAGTGTCTACATATATCTTCCAATCTTTTATACTTTCATTTGATATATTTTCAAGTTCTAGTAGCAAGTCATGCAAATATATATATGTTATATACCACTTGATGTTTAATTTTTCTCTCTAAAATAGATCTAAAGAATTTTATTAGCAATCCCATGAGATCCACCATTTTTGGTGAAGACTAGGAACCCATGACACCCTAAGAAGGTGTATGGTAGGCTTAGACTAGTTGTGGTGTTGATTGGAAGTGATATATTTAAGCCTTGAACCATAAAATTTATTTTTACAACATATAAAAAAGGTGCTGTCCATTTTTGTGAAATCTGGAAAACTCAATAAGCATTGGACTATTTTGGCCTAAATATTTAGAAAATACTTTCAAAAACAAAACCGTGGCCGCCGGAATGAGCAAAAAAGAGCTTACGACGAGAAAGTTACGCTAATTCTAAATATAACGACGAAAACTATTTTTCTGAAAATTACGTGCTGTTACACGAATTTTGACGGGTAAAACGAGGCGTTGCTCATGATCTAGACGAGCGGACATGACAAGAATCTATTAGTTAGCTGTGATACGAAGTCGTGGATATAAAGAACGCGGAAAATGAGCTTATTACGACCAAGATACGAGCGTTTGAAAACCGACGATTACAAAATACTTTTTCAGCTTTTAATAGAAAAATGTTTCTAAGTTAAAAACTGTTTTTTTGAGACACCATATTGAGAGCCATTTTTCTCATTGATCGAAACGTGTATGGACAAAAGTTCGAAGACACGAACTCAAGATATTGTTACAAGGTTTCTAAAAACGCCGAGCTTAATTACTAACCCTCAATGTACACCGTTTTATAGCTAGTTTTACGAGGCCATTTAGTCATTTTTATAAGTTATGAAAAATGCTAAATTACGACGGAAAACACTATATTTATCGATAGATCACCAAACGACGATTGTGGGATATTGTTGGAACGTATTTGCACGAAAAGTGTTTTATAACTTAAGGAGACATCAAAAATATATTTTTCGACGATAAACATTATTTCCAAAATTCACGAGTAGTATCGGTAACATACGTATTTGCATGTGTAGCATCATTTCATGACTTATATTAGACCATATCATTCATATTAGGTTGCGGTTAGAGTCCGAGCCTCATTTCAGCATATCCATTATTGTTGTTGTTGCTATCGCATCAGGTGAGTTTTCATTGCCCCGTTTTTCAAGTTAATATTTCATTTCAAACCTACGGGAGAGAATACATTGCACCATTTTTATTATTATTAAGTGTCCAAGTACATTAAATTTATTAACATTGCTTAACTTACCTTCATTGCCTTGTGAAAGTCCCATTTTATTTTATCATGAACCGTTAATTTACATTGAGCTAGGATGAGTGAATAGATCTATTGAGGGTGACTCCTCCGTTCGGGTTGGTCGCTCCCACTTGTCAAACGGACGCATTTCATTTGAATCATATTAGAGTGTCTGGCAAAGCACTTAGTTGGGGCGCACATTATAAGTCTTGCTTCGGGGTCATGAGCATATAGCAATTGTATTAATTATATGGTTACATTGTCATGCTTAACTTTTTACATTATGGACATCGTACAAAACATTTACATAAACCTATAATTCTCACCAACATTATTGTTGACCATTTTTAGCAATGTATTTTCAGGTAATTAAGGCATTCGCATCATGGCCTGCGTATGGACATATTTTGGAGTCGCGGTGACGACGCGTCTCACTTGTATTTTATGCACTTAAATATCGTTTGATTTGTAACAAACTTATTTCCGCAAACTTGAAACTCCTTTTGGGACCTAACTTTTGTAACTCTGAATGTTTTAATCAGTCAAATGATGTATTTTTTTTAAACGACACTTTAGGTCGTTCAATATAACTGTAACTGTGATGCTATGGCCGTCATGCCCCCAAGTGTTCCATTCCGCTGCAAGCCATGTATTTGGGGGTGTGACAACAACCCACCAAACGTCCCACCCTACCCATTTCAGTATGACCCATATCCTGGTCCATAACCTTACCCATATCCTGGGTACGCTCCATTTCCCGAACCAGTGCCGGTTTATGGTAAAGTTCCCAATGTTGGAGGTTCAAGTTATGATGTGGGAGGATCATCATCTGGAGTTGGAAAGAAGAGGCAAAAAGTTTTTACAGTTTTTGATGAGGATGAGAATTATGAGGAAGTGAACGAGGAGGAGGACGACGAAAGTGAAGATGAGAGAATTCATACCCTTGACAACATGGATGACGATGATGAGTGATCATCGAGATTCATTATGATGAATTGTGTTTCAAAAACAATCATGGGTCGAACAAATTTCTATTTCTATTTTCTTAACTTAATTTTCTTTTAGGATTAATTTCATATGGTTTATTTTTAATTACTTTTGTTTGTTTTAGTATTTTGGTTTGTTTGTTTTGTTTTGTTTCGTATGTTTTTGCAGTTTTTGCAGGGGAGAATTACCGGAAGCTTCTTGGTTGATCAATATTTGGAGTTGGAGAACTCAGTTGCGTATTTATGATCAAATATGCGTGTGCGTATTTACCCTGGTAGTACCTTTTTAACTAAATTTTTCACATTTCCTTTACTTTGAAGTTCATTTTTATTACATTGAGGACAATGCAAAACTTAAGTGTGGGGGAGGGAAGAAAATAGGAAAAATGGTTTACTTTTTAAATTTTTAGGATTAGTATGATGTTGGATTCAAGTAACTAGAATGTGTTCGCCCTTGATTTTCTAGTTGTTTTATCACATAATTATATAGTTTAAAGAACCAGATTGATTCAATGGTAAAAATGAGGCTATTTGAAATTTTTTTGGAATTTAATCAAGTTATGAGAGCTATTTCATTTTGGAATCGATAACATTTACTAGTACATGTTATAACCTACCTTAAATTGTGAGGATTTAAGCCTTTTTGTATAAAGCATTTCTTATGCTATATATTTCGTTATGAGTGTGCCGGTGATTATGTTGATTCTAGAACTTGTACTTGTTATGCACTACGGTTAAAATCATTTTCGAGTGATAAAATATATTCAAATGATAAGAGGCAACTTAGGATTTACACCAAATGGCCATCCATTTACAGAAATATTTTTTTTGCTGACCACATCGGTTAGTTATCCTTGTATTTGGAACCCATTTGTTAGCGTTAATCTTTTACGCTAGATACCCTTAGTTACACCTTCTGAGCCTATCTTTTCTTTTGATTAAATCTAGAAAAATACAAAAATATTTTACACCTTACACCTTAGCCTTACCCGAATCAAGTTCAATTGAAGTTCGAAAACTATTTTTTTTTTATGATTATGCGTTGGCCACACTTTGATATGTGTATGTATTGTTTCAATGAAGAAGGAGGTCGCTACTCTTATTTGTATTTTTTGTAGCGTGTGCTCATCCAAAGTGTGAGGGTGACGACAGAGTTGTGGTAAAAAAATGTGAAAAAAAAGTGAATAGCCAATGAGCTATAATGTATGAGTATAAATTAGCCAATGAGCTAAGAAGGAAATAAGTGAGTATGGGATGCGGAATAACGATCAAAGAAGTTTGGAAAGTAATCATTTTGTGGTATAAAGAGTTGGGAATGGAATTTGGACTTGATTCTTATTTTTCATTTTGTAGAAACCAATCAAAAATAATTCCCATGTCTTATGCCTACCCTTTACCAAATTACTTTATTCGTTGTTAGCTTTCGAGCATCCGGATTAAGTAATGGCTTTCTTTAGATATGTAGTGCATGGATATTGTAGTGACCATCCGGTTTATGAATAATTGAAAAACGCGCCAGCGAGCTAGTGCGTATTTTGGTGACCATCCATTATGCAAATAACGCGCCAGTGAACCTCGGTACAATCTAGTGACCATCCGTTGTTTAGCTAGTCAAAATCCGCGCCAGCGAGCTATTATATTCTTGTATGAAATATTTGAACATTAGCCAGGTAACCCTTAACCTTAAACACGAATAAAAGACCTCTTTGATGTTTTATTTTGTTGTTTTGATACTTGTACAAGCTTATGGTAAGACACATGAATCATGACTGAGCAATGAGTGATTTACCAATCAATCTACCCTTAGAGTGTTGTGTGAATTCAAAAATTCCTTTGTGAGGTGCTTAGTTATGTTATCAAGCTCAAAATTAACTTGTTTATGTTTCAAGAATTTTTCACATTTAAATTAAAATTAACAATTGTTCCTTCGGGTTAGTTGTAAGATTTTTGGAATCATGATGACGATACCATTGAGATCATATTTTTCTAAATGCTAGACTTGCTCGAGGGCGAGCAAAACTCAAGTGTGGGGGAATTTGATAACGCTCAGAATGAGCATGTTTTTAGTTGCGTTATCATTAGTTTTGTGCACTATATTTGGTTATATTTGTATATATTTGTTACTTAATCATGAAAAAGTGTATATGCAAGTGAATGTAGCCAAGTACAGGAAAAGATGAAGAAAAGACAAAGAATTGAAGTGATTATGCACATTTGAAGATTCCCGAGATGGAAACAAGTGAGAAACCACACAAGGAAGCAAGGATTTGATAGTGTCAAGATTTCTATGCACATATATCAAGAAAATATCAAGTTCTATGGAAGAAATCAGTGCCACAACGAAGCATAATGCATGCGACAAGAAAAGACCAAGAAAAGTCAAAGTTGTGAGTGCCAGAAGACCCCATCCGATTCGGATGGGAGGTGATGGATTTTACCGAGAGATCCAACCGATCGGTTGGAGCCCAATACCGATCGGTTGGATGAAGCTGCTGTTACAAAAGTTCATTTAATGACGGATTTAAGCCCCATAATCATGTTGGCTTATCATTTCCTGCTTATTAACTATTGGAGGACGTTTTTACTTGTTGAATAAGTGTTCTTTCACTTATTTATAGGATCATAGGCTAGATTACTAGGTGTGACAACCCCAAAACTAGTAAAGGCTTACACCAAGTCCTTATTACTTATTATCATTGCCCGAAAGCTTAGAAGTGCTGTAAAAACGTCCAGGAACTTTGAGTTAAAGTCTCAATAGTTAGGTTCGAGTGTGGAGTTGTTTACTTGCAATAATAGGTGATTGGAGGAGTGTGGTTGCTATAGTTCCACAATTCTAGTTCTTGTAATTCCAAAACTAGGTATCTCTTGTTTAATTTACAATGAACTACTTTTACTTTGAGTTTGTTGAGTTTAATGAAAGTATTGTTTGCTACTTGTGTTTGATTATGATTGTTATGGAGTGATTTTTGGTATACTTGTGTGTTATGATGTAACTAATTGATGGAGAATTCTTATGTTAAAAATTGATGCATGAAAACATTTCAATTTTATGAGTTTGTTGAAATATTATCGAATCTTGCTTAATTTGTTGGTAAAAACATTTTAGAGGATAAAAAGGCCGAAAGGATTTTCTTTATGTTTTCTTTTCCAAAACATTAGTGCACGAATTAGTATGGGATATGGTGTGTGACAAGCACCATATTAACTCATTAAAACAGATTTGAAACGATTTCATCACGAGAAAGGGCCGAAAGGATTCGTAAGAATTTATAAAATAATAAATGCTTTTCAAACAACTACAGTTTCATAGAATTATCGTAATAGTTAACAAGGCCGAAAGGAGTTAACTAGGAGATTGAATTCTTAGTAATGATTTTTCAAGATATAAACCATTGATTGTTAATCATTCATTTAAAATTATGCATCATTACATGTTACACCAAACTTAATAGAATACTCTATGCAATTAGTTAAAGAATTACACACAAGTAATATATTTTTGATTGATTGGATTTACTTTTCGAATTTACGAAAAATTGGATTGACACCCCTTTTTTTACAAAAGCTATACTAAATACAAATACCAAATCCCTTGGGACGATCTCGACTTACCCACCTTTACTATCACGGACGAGTATACTTGCTTGTATGTGTTAATTAGAGAATAGGATAAATCGTGTTTATAAATTTTTAAAACTTGCACACGACGTGACACATCAGGGGTTGATTTGGTATTACTAAGTTGAGATTGAAGTGAAATTTCAATGATAACTTGCTCATGCTTAAGATTCAAGTTGAAGACTTGGTTTATCTAGTTTCCAGAATTCGGGGTGGATGGTTGAAGACCTGGTTAACTATCTGATGCGCGTGATGTGTCGTTGCGGTTTAGCATTTTTAATGCCTACTCAAGTTTTAAATTTATATTTAGCCGACTTATCAATAACACACACACTTAACGAGCAGTGTACCCGGTCAGTATGAAGATAATGGTAAGTAGAGTGTCGATCACTAAGAGTGGAACGTATTATCTCGTTATTCTAATCAGTATTTTAATATCCTAACGCAAGGGGGTTTCAGCCTGAGAGACTGGCACGGTTTGTTGCAATTAAATAATAAAATAAACCAATAGGCACGAATCAGCAAGTAGCACACACGTACACAGATAGATACTTGAGACAATAAGAGGGCTGTCCTTATGATTAAGTAGATTGTCACTTGTTTTATTGATAGCTTTATATGAAGTGTATGTAGTTAACCCTTTCTCGTTGGTCCTATTCTTATCGGCGAGTAAACCCTTAATGATTACTTATGTCTAAAAGTTATTCCTAAGTGATCAATTTAGAAACAACCGTGGGAGCCACATTATGTCCCGCAGTCAAATGCCCGCAAGCCACTAATAAACACAGAGGTTATCAATGCACTAATAAGTAGTAACCAAAGACATCAACATATAAACTTTAATTGATGGGAAAGCAAGTATTAAAGGGAGTGCAATCTTTCGTTGTCACATTACACAAGCCACCAATCCTGATGAATTAAAGTTTGCTAACACAATAAAACAAAACTACTTAATGAATTAAACACATGCAGCACCTTCTTACAGCTCTTGTATCTTTGATTTGGGTGTGTCTTGTGCTGCCTCCTTGACTGAATTCGTCCTTTGTTCCTCCTGTTTGGTCTTCGGTTTTAGGGTTTTCGGAACTTGTAATTCGTCTGGTCTACGGGGTATTTATAGTTTCTGTCTGAGGGAAGATGCGGCGCATCTACTAAGTAGATGCGGCGCATGTACTTAACTTCGCGTGGGGTCCAAGATTATAATATTCAGGAATATTCGTACACCGCCAGAAGATGCGGCGTAACTCCATGATTAGATGCGGCGCATGTCCTCTTGTATCTTGGATCGTATCTGGTGATATCTTGATAGAGATGCGGCGCATGTTGAGAGTGAGATGCGGCGCATCTGGAGCAGAATTGACTTAATCTTATCCATGTCAGTAGACTTTCACTTTATGCACGTTTTGCTCCATTATTAGTCCAAAAACGCTAAGTTTCACCAAATGCTTGTTTTTACCTGAGAATTACAAAAGTAAACGATTAAGTATCAATCCTCATACATAATATAGTAAAACAAGTCAAATTAATAGGATAAATGATAGTAATAAAATGTACTTATTTGAGTTCATCAAATATCCCCCCACTTGAACTTTACTTGTCCCCAAGTAAACCTTAGAATTTCTTTTATGAAAATGTATCCTAAAAGATGTTAGGATTTATTTTTATATTTAAGCATGTATTCGTTTATTTCATAATCACACAACTAAACACTTAACGAATTAGAAGTAAAATAAAATAAGTCGATAAAAGCAAATCTAATCGTTTAACTGTCCAGTCGCGACGAATATTCTATCATAAGCTTGGCAAGTATACACATCTCCACCACTAAAGCTAAGGAGTAACAAGTCTAAAGCGGTAAAAAGGGTTTTTAGGCTTAAGGGTTAATTATTCTCTTTCACTATCGATCTCAAATTCCAGAAAAGGCGACAAAATCACAAATACATGATCGAATCCACGAACACGATACTTGCAATTGCTCAAATCCTTAACTCGAATAGGCTAAAGATAGGTCCAAACTTCACCAATAATAATATATCAAAAAGGGCGACAAAATCATAAATACATAGCCGAATCCACGACTACGATACTTAAGATTGCTCAAATCCCCAATCTCAATAAATCAAAGGTTCGGTTGGATAAAGAATAATAAAGGGCATGGATAACATTTGGGATATAAATTGGTGTAAAAATAAAAATAAACAAAACAAATAAATTAAAATCCTAAGTGTGGTTAATCACTATCCCAACCATCCCATGAATAAGACTCATATCATCGAATAACTCACGCTTTAACACTTGAAACACACGCTTTAGGTAGACACGAATTATACTCAACAAGATCTTAATCAAAGAATAAACCTTAATTGGCGTTCCCATAACTGCCAATTCCCATTCAATCCATAGATATAGTACAACAAATAGTGGTGATATCGACCACTTACATAACTTTACATAAGTTGGTTAAAGCAAACATCCAACTCTTCTTTCTTTCTTTTTCTTTTCTTTTTTTTTTTCGATTTTTTTTTTTTTTTTTTTTTTTTTTTTTTTTTTTTTTGACATCAACATATACAAAGATGTGTAAAATTTTACCACATCACTATAACTTTCTTTCCGGATAATTTTTATTCATACTTTTCATACTTTCAGAAATAATGGTAATAGTGAAAGTAGTAAACACACGAAAAATAAACTCCAAAATATACAATATTTACTTTCACTCCAATTGCATTGTGCAATTTCCCGACCTAACCAAAGATAATGAATTACGCACGCGAACACAGGTAATGTAAGGAAACACACTTTGCCTATAGCAATTAACCAACCACGGATTCTAATCTACAGGGTAGGCTAAGGTGTAAGGGTGTAACGAAACATTTTAAACATAGGTGTAAGAAACGAAAGGAATGGCTCTGAGTGTTTTTCTAGGGGTATCTTACTCTAAAAATGAGAGTAACAAAAGGGTTTATACGGGGGTTAACTAACCAGTGTAGTTAGCTAATAACACATAACATATAAAGGCTATTTGGGTGTAATCCTAGAAATTTACCAATTTAGACAAGTCATTCCAATTATATAAAATAATACTTATTATGGTGGTCTCGAATAGTATACAAGCCAAGTTCTAAAGTTTACAAGTCACCGGCACACTCATAGATTTGTGAATTTTGAAAAATCACAATTTTTGAAAATAACGTCATGTGTGCAGCTATGCAACTTAGATCTTAAACAAAAACATGCTAAAAAAAAATTTTAAGTTTGATATATTAAGCACATTTTAAGCATAATTTTTGAAAAAGTTTAGGACAAGTAATTGTTAAGTGTTCTAATTCTCCAATCCCCCCACTTAAGTTAAACAACGTCCTCGTTGTTTGTATAAAAGGTTAAAAACTGGAAAATAAAAGAATTAGAACAGAAAAACTCCCCTGAGATTTGCTCGGTATGATCCTCCATTAGTATAAGAGCAAAAATCAACTTCTTGTGGATTAGAACGTTAAAGCTTCATACTTGATGTATCCACAGGAAATCCAGGAAACTATAATACCACCAACACTTTAAAACACACCTAAGATAAGAAAGGTTCAAACTTGCATAATACATTAGTAGTTAGATAAAAATAAAACTTAAAAATTAAAACTGAAAATCATCAGGTCAGTCGATGCGCCGTATCTTATTGAAGAAGATACGCCGTATCGAGCCTGGAATAAATACGGATCAGAATAAAGATGCGCCGCATCCTTAACCAGGGATGCGCCGCATTAAAATAAACTGATAAATAGTTTTAAAGTCGAAAATAAAAATGCAGAAAAATAAAATAAGATATGACCATTGCAGGAGATGCGTCGCATCTCAGAATTGAGATGCGCCGTATCCTCATGCGGCCTGGACTGACTCGACACAGAAAACAGAATAATAAAAGATAAATCCGGGTTGTCTCCCGGTAAGCACTTGTCTTTATTCCAGAGTCTTCAAGTTAGACTCACGTTCAGCTCAGCAATAAGTCCTTGTCACGGTCCATCCTTCGTCCTTCATCCGAAAGATTTTCCCGTATATCTCTGCGATGTTTTCTTCCGTTCGACTTAATCTAGTATAACTCTTTGTCTTCACCGCAGTATATTCTTCATTAGGACTCAAAGAATATTTGATGATTTTAAACTTTTCAGAAATAATCATGGGTGGCTCCTTGTAAGGAATCCCAAGTAGTTGACACTTTCTTTTGGTGAACTCTTCCTCGTCTTTATCAACAAACTTAAAATAAGGATCCTTAATCAAATAGTCATCTAGTTCTTCAATTAATGACTTATCGTCTTGAATCGCTTCCCATTCTCTTTCCAAATCATATTGTAACCGTCGACTAAGCTTCGTGAAATCATCAAACTGTATATGCACCCATTCCCAGAAAGTAGTATCCGATGTCCCCTTAAGTCCTTTCAAGCGTTCAATTCTGCCCTTTTCTTGTAAAGCCTCCGCCTTTTGTGGGCAGTCTTCAATATTATCGTACCACTCATAATCTTCAAAGGTTACATCGTTTCCAACCCGTTTCATCCCAATTATACTTCCCCCATTACAGGTTCCGTCACTTTTATAATCGCAGGTCGGCCAAACACTACTCCCGTCCTTGAAAACGAAGGGTGTACAGGTGTGATTAATGTGCTCAAATTCCCATGGTTTATCCCAAACCCATGGTACTTGGTCATTCCATTCATAGTACCAGGTGTTTTTGAAATCGTCATAAGTCTTAAATCCTGGTAGATCTCCAGTAAGCACATCATCATCGACTTGAAGAAGGTAGTTAAATTCCTTGAACTGCTTGCACAGGGGTGTCTCATAATCGAACACATCAATGTCAATTCTGAAAAGTTCTTCAATGCCCTCATTGATTGTTGAATCATGAAGTGACGACCCATAATCGCTTTCTACTTCTTCATCTTCTCCTCTCATCCAATATACCCATAATGCATCCTTAGTAGCACGATCCATGCTCTTATGGTTATTAAACTTACTAGCCAACCATTCTGAAAAATCAACATCGTTAGGGTCATGGTTAACGTCAAAGCAAACCTTTCCAATCATACTCTTTTTTATCTCCATGAACTCGTTAAATTGCTTCTTAAAACTCCGAGTCAACCATGAAGTCATAATCTCCTTGACTTCATTTGTAGGGGCAAATTCCGGACTACCATATTTGAGTTCTAGCCAATCATTGAGGGAGAGGTCTATCAATCTTACCAACCTGCCATGAAATAGTAACTCCGCCAAAGCATAATTCATGTCATTATCCTGATATTTCTCATTCAATCCCCAGTACTGTTCGGAATAAGGCATGTAAGAGATTTGGGCATTGCCTCCACCACAGCTGTTGTTGCTTGAGTCCATGTATGCAAGATAGAATTTCCCATCATCTTCTTCGATAGTAGTCCAGTTCAATCCTTCGGCTTCAATGCTAGGCCATAAGAGCGACAATTCTTCTCCAGTATACCTCACAAATACATCATAAGAGAACACCTCTTTGTCAATGTTGCATAAACGCATGAATTCCTTAAAAGCAGCTTCAAGAGGAGTCTCCCAAGAGAATAAATCTGCATCGATCATGAGTACATTGAATGAATCTGAAAACAAGCTTTCCTTAGCAAGATATCCGTTAACTGACATGTCTTCCATAGCAAAATCTGTCATCCAAAGTAAAATCATCAGTAGGATTTGTTCACTAGAAGAGAATTTAATGAATATAGAAACGGATATAAGAATAAAAATAGCTGATATCTGCAGACGATGCGCCGTATCCAAAAAGTTGGATACGCCGTATCTTAATACGTTAAAATTAAATCAGACTTTATTCAGAAAATAGATACGCCGCTTTAGAATTTAAGAATGCGCCGTATCGAATTAATTAATCAAAAATCAACTTATCTAATTAAAATTAAATGCGTCGTATTAACGAAAGTTAATGCGCCGTATTTTCGTTACGTTTAAAAATAAAAGATTTTTGATTCAGTAAGATGCGCCGTATCGACAGAGATCGATACGCCGTATCTGTTTAATAATTCGCAAACTGTTTTTAATTAAAATAATAGATACGCCGTATCTGCAAAAGCAGATGCGTCGTATGGAGTTAACGTTTAAAAATTTTTTTTTATTAAAAACAGATACGCCGTATCTGCAAAAGCAGATGCGTCGTATTACTTTATCGCTTAGAAAAATTTTCTTATTAAAAACAGATACGCCGTATCTTGGGGAAAAGATGCGTCGTATCGAATTAATTAAACGCGTTGTATTAAAAAAATTAAACGCAATACGCCGTATCTGAGAGATCAGATGCGCCGTATCGTTTGATTTAGCACAGTACAACGATAGCAGAACAGAAAAATACGAAAAATAAAAATAAAAAAAAACAAATAAAACACACAACGAAAATAAACACACAAAAATAAAAGAAAACAATTAACACACAATACAACAAATATGCAAAATAGTACAATGATGCAATTAATCTAATAAAAAAGAAAAACCTAATTAAAATACTAATCAAATTAACAGATAATAACAATTCACTCCCCGGCAGCGGTGCCAAAAACTTGATGCGCGTGATGTGTCGTTGCGGTTTAGCAGTTTTAATGCCTACTCAAGTTTTAAATTTATATTTAGCCGACTTATCAATAACACACACACTTAACGAGCAGTGTACCCGGTCAGTATGAAGATAATGGTAAGTAGAGTGTCGATCACTAAGAGTGGAACGTATTATCTCGTTATTCTAATCAGTATTTTAATATCCTAACGCAAGGGGGTTTCAGCCTGAGAGACTGGCACGGTTTGTTGCAATTAAATAATAAAATAAACCAATAGGCACGAATCAGCAAGTAGCACACACGTACACAGATAGATACTTGAGACAATAAGAGGGCTGTCCTTATGATTAAGTAGATTGTCACTTGTTTTATTGATAGCTTTATATGAAGTGTATGTAGTTAACCCTTTCTTGTTGGTCCTATTCTTATCGGCGAGTAAACCCTTAATGATTACTTATGTCTAAAAGTTATTCCTAAGTGATCAATTTAGAAACAACCGTGGGAGCCACATTATGTCCCGCAGTCAAATGCCCGCAAGCCACTAATAAACACAGAGGTTATCAATGCACTAATAAGTAGTAACCAAAGACATCAACATATAAACTTTAATTGATGGGAAAGCAAGTATTAAAGGGAGTGCAATCTTTCGTTGTCACATTACACAAGCCACCAATCCTGATGAATTAAAGTTTGCTAACACAATAAAACAAAACTACTTAATGAATTAAACACATGCAGCACCTTCTTACAGCTCTTGTATCTTTGATTTGGGTGTGTCTTGTGCTGCCTCCTTGACTGAATTCGTCCTTTGTTCCTCCTGTTTGGTCTTCGGTTTTAGGGTTTTCGGAACTTGTAATTCGTCTGGTCTACGGGGTATTTATAGTTTCTGTCTGAGGGAAGATGCGGCGCATCTACTAAGTAGATGCGGCGCATGTACTTAACTTCGCGTGGGGTCCAAGATTATAATATTCAGGAATATTCGTACACCGCCAGAAGATGCGGCGTAACTCCATGATTAGATGCGGCGCATGTCCTCTTGTATCTTGGATCGTATCTGGTGATATCTTGATAGAGATGCGGCGCATGTTGAGAGTGAGATGCGGCGCATCTGGAGCAGAATTGACTTGATCTTGTCCATGTCAGTAGACTTTCACTTTATGCACGTTTTGCTCCATTATTAGTCCAAAATCGCTAAGTTTCACCAAATGCTTGTTTTTACCTGAGAATTACAAAAGTAAACGATTAAGTATCAATCCTCATACATAATATAGTAAAACAAGTCAAATTAATAGGATAAATGATAGTAATAAAATGTACTTATTTGAGTTCATCACTATCACTTAAAGGAGTTACATTATAGTACTCAGTGTCACATGCAGAAGACGATGTGGATAATCGCAAGAAGTGATGAAAGTCTCATACTTTGTCGGGATAGTATTGAGCATTTAGAGATTTGCATGGTGCACAAATTCTCTACACCGTTCTTCCAACAACAGTGCAAGCTTAAGTAACAAATTTGGGGAATTCTACTTTATTTTCTAGTTAGGTATATCGGGTTTACTTCACCAAGTGGTCACAGCAATAGCCGACTGAATACGACGAGGTTAGTTAAAGTGTTGATCTTACAAGATGTCTGCTTCAGACAAGATCTTCTCGTGTATATGGTCGTACACGTCAATGATGCTTCTGAATGTTTGAAACCGTTATGGGGGAGAAACATGTACTTTGATGATATAAGGTCAACCTCTAGGGGGAATTAGTTTATACTACTTTACTTAGTATGGTTTGTGAAGTATTCTACATATGGGAGAAGAATTGTTGCTGATCTCTTGCATGTTCCCCCAAACAGATATTCACCAAAACCAAATTTTTCATAACACATTCAATTTGTTATTGTCTCACGGTTTCTTCTTGGTTTTGTAAAATCCCGCGAAAGAATCTATTTCTCGGTTTAAATCATAGATTTGTAAAATTTCGTGATGATGGAACTATCCTGGAGAAAGAAAAGTGCATTTTCGAATCTTAATTTGATTCTGGTGTTTCAACTTCGAAGAAGAGATAAAGTGTGTACTTCGTGCATTGGATGATTTTTGATATACTTCATGGCATTTTGGTTATAACAAAGTTTTACGGGGTTATGCGCTTTTGACAAAGATCGGGATAAACCATTTTCAAAGTTCATTTAAAACATCAAAAAGGGCTAGATCTGGGCATTTAAACCACAAGATGTGACTACGGCGTTAATTCACTATTATTTATTTGAGGTTGAAGTGAAATTTCACGGGTGCGTGTACTTAGTATCTGAAGATATCGGGGTTGGTTGGATGCATGATTCTTCGAGATCCTTGTTCGAGCTTATAACTGCTAGAATGATTACGACTTGAGTTATCTAGTTATACATGATGTAAGGAGTTACGTTGTTGTGCTCACAGAGTATAGCTATCACTTTAAAGGAGTTACGTTGTAGTGCTCAAGTGTCACAAAAGGCTGTGGATAATTCGAGAGAAGTTCATATACAGTTAAGGATGGTTGGATGGGTATATGATTCTACCTTTATTGAAATTCTCAGTATTGGTTCTTAGTCAGACAATAGTGCAAGTTTAAGTCACAAGTTCGGGTTATTTTACTTCAGTCTCAAGTTCATCATATTGGGTTTTCTCCATCAGTAGTCACGACAAAGAGCCGACTGAATGATAATGGGGTTGGTAACGAGTTAGCTGAGAGAAGTAGAAAAGAGAGAGATGACATTTCAACACATCAGTTCAAGCCTCGTTCTTCAACGACAATGACGTTTGAACACTGCAGTTCAAGCCTCGGGCCTCAATATCAACATTATGGCGTCTGCTGAAAACACTCCAGGCCCCGTTCCTCAAAGAAAAGAAAGGCGTACGCTTGAGTGCGCTTTATCTTCGGAAGAAGAGAAATCTTCTTGTTTATGACCATTCTCATCAATAAGCTTCATGCTCTTCCCATGCTCATTCAATCATCAAGTGGATCAACGTACATTGGAGTATATTCTTATTCACTTGTTCTATCAAAAATGGCAACCTCATATGCAATTTTTGAGGGGGAGAAGTGTGAATAAACTAAATGTCAGTCATCAAGTGGATTTACTTATCGTTGATTGTATTATTATTCACTCGTTCAATCAAAAATGGCAGTCATATGCAATTTTTGAGGGGGAGAAGGGTGAATAAACAAAATGTCAGTTATCAAGTAGATCTACTTACCGTTGATGGTCTTCTTATTCACTCGTTCAATCAAAAATGGCAGTCATATGCAATTTTTGAGGGGGAGAAGGGTGAATAAACTAAATATTGATTGATGTTTGAGAAATGGCCATACGACTAATCGACATCTTCTCACGGGCTGATATAATCAGTGATAAAGTGCTTCTAGTTAATGCTTCATGTACACATCATTATGCTTCATGTACACATCATTATGCTGATTCTGATTAATCGTAACCATCAGGGGAGAGAAATGTGTACACCAAGGACGCACAACAAGTTCACATGATCGGGCTTAATGTCTTATGAAACAAATTAAAGATGATCAGTGTTTCAACTTGTTACTTTGGTATTTTCATTTCATGTGTACGTCACGGGCTGATTAATCATAACCATCAGGGGAGAGAACTGTGTACACCAAGGACGCACAACAAGTTCACATGATCGGGCTTAATGTCTCATGATACAAATTAAAGATGATCAGTGTTTCAACTTGTTACTTTGGTCTTATCATTTCATGTGTACGTTACGGGCTGATGGGTTATATGTAAGATTACTGGAATGCATTTGGTGAGATGAAGATGTTGATATTCTGTTCCCCAAATGGACAATCTTGAAGAAGGTCGAGTCTACAGTCTGTTCTACATTTTCCGCTATGTGTTAGAAGACTAAAGACGGCATGCATTTGGTTATCAAAAGACTTCTTCATATTCTGGGCATTCATCAGAAAGGTTGTCAGTTTGGGGGAGAGCACTAATTAGGGGAGAGTGAAAAGCCAGATTTAATCCCTAATTAGATTTGCAGACAATGTTCTTCAGCAAGTAAAGTGATGGCAGCTGAGAAGAGTCTGAAGCCAGAAACACTCAAAAGCCTTCAGGAAGAGACTGAAGAGTAATGGATCTGCTTCATATATCCTTGTATATATTTGCTTCATATATCCTTGTATATATTTTAAACCAAAAAGAAAATAGAAAAATATAAAACCTATAAAAACCATAAAAATCAGAAAAACACAAAAATACCAAAAATAGTTCCTCTAGGCATGTCTTCTGTTTATCGATAACATTTACGGTCCTAGAAATGTCATTCAATAATGACATGGGACTTTAAATGAAGCTCGAGCAGAAGTTAAAATAAATTGTTAAAACATGTCATGATGGCTTGCAGTTACTTCAGACTGTAACCCGTTCTTCATTATGGGGAAAGCACGTCGCCAAAAAGACGGTTGTTCCTCCCACTGGGTGAAGTTCACCCGGGCATGGATTACTTTATATCCATGTTTCTTCGATTTGATGTACGTTTCAGTGCATCATTTCTCGTATAAGAAGAGAAGTCTTCTTTACATTGCAAATACTTTTCCATCTATGAATCTTCAGGAAAGTATTTGTGCTAAACTTGGTGGTACTATGATTTTTTTGGAAATCAATAAGACTTGAAGTTTTTCATAAAATTTGTCACTCAATCAATGACTACAGCTCTTTAAATATAAAACAAGTCATTGATTGAGGGGGAGAGTGATTTCAAAATTTTATATCATCAAAACACGCCACTTTGTACATAATAAGCAAGTGAATAAAATTTGTTGTTATGTGTCAGTGTATGAGTTTCATTCAAATATCTTTCAATCTTATCATAACTGACACTAACATTCTCCCTCATTGATTGAGGGGGAGCATAATAATGTTTCATTATCAGCATACATATTAAACATGACCACATTTTCTCCCATATTTTCTAAACTTATTTAAATCAATTGGGATCACAAATCTCAAAAGGTTTGAAATTTTTGATCGGGGGAGTGAATGTGATTTAAATATGAAATCTGATAAAATGTGATCTTTTGAACTCATGTGTAGGCTCCCAAATATGTGCTAAACTCTTTCGTATATCGATGCACATATTGAGGGGGAGCAAATGGTTTATGATGGCAATTGTGGAAGAATACCAAAGACCGACCAATCTTATTTTAATGCACTGGAGTTATAAGGATGGTGAGGTTAGGTATTAGTTCCCATGATCCAGCCAGAACCGGAGGGATCTTCCCAGGGACAATCCTCTAGTTAGAATAGAAGTCTTTAGGAATGATTAAAAAGGAAGAAGTGAATAAGGGAAGAGTGCCGACTGAGATGGAGCTAGTACTGGAACAAACCCAACAAGGTACTAGTGGTGAAGTCTCGGTAAGCACTAAAGGGGTTGAAAAATGAAAAAGAAATGTAAAGATAAAGGGCGAAAAGAAAGAAGCCCTCCTTACACTTTAGGCAGAAACCGGGTCAATACATATGCTGTCAGAATCACTTAGTTGATTGCTGACATTGAAGACAAATATCATGGACCCAGTGATACGCTGCACAACCCTCCCTAGCCACTCAAGGTCCATCAAAGGACTCTTGTTTCATTTGTCACAGAGATCAATACATTTTAATCGTCTCTCTCACTCCGAGTTATACGATATTGAATAGGTGGCAGTCCTCTCCAGCCTCCGATCACTAAATCAAAACGCACTATTGAGTCTAGAGCCAAGATATCATCCATAAATCTCATTAGGACATATTTCCAATATGCTTGCTATTTCATACACCGTGAAAAGTAAGAAAACGTATATTAAGAGTCCTACGCATTATCCTTGTGGTATTGCCAGAACATCCGAGTGATACGTAAAGTATTCACAATGAAGATGGAAATCCTTCTAGAGCCAACATCAAACAAGCTCTTGGTGGGTGATATGTGAGATCGTTCATGGATCAAACTAGTGACAACTGGAAAGAAACGATGGGGCGATTCACATTTGAATCAAACTTGTTCCAGGAAATGGATTGACTGATGCTTTTGGAAAACCTTTCAATGTGCTCACTAACTTGTAAAACCCCAAAATTAAAACAATCCGAAATGACAAAAATGCCCTCAAATTTAAATTTTGAGAACTTATGAAAATCATATAAGTAACATTTATTGTACCTAACCTAAAATGATTATATCCTAAGTTACCAAATGAATTAAGCTCCAAATAAAAACATTACACTATAAGTAAACGTCACAAAAATAAATCCCTACAGCTAATACTACACTAGGCGACATTCTAATGTGCCATACACATCGAAATTTTTGGTCAAATAAATTAGAGGAGATAAGGATACATTAAATTGATTGTTATCTCATTCCTTAAACCTTGGTCATTTCCCTTAATAGCTCAATCACTAATACACGGTTTGTTTAAAATCATTATAACCGAAAATTTGGGAAAACCCTAACTCCCTCCATCACATTATACGGTACAAAAAAAAGAGAGAAGAAACCCTAAACACCTTCTTGTTCGATCCATCTAAGGCAGAAAAGAGGCGGCTTGATCATTATTTTTCTCATTCAAATCGTATCATAACAAAGGTAATTGAATATACATCTTGTAAACCATTCGAATTATTGATCATAAACCCTAATCGATCCATTCTATTTTTTTTTCTCTTTGGTTTCATTCGATCAAGAAGAAGGAAGGAAGGAGAGTTGGTGATTCGATCGTGTGTGCTCTTGTTCTTGTGTTTTGATCACGCTTCGAGGGTAACGTGTATATATTCTTGTTCGATCCACTCTTGTTGTTTTTTTCAATATATAATCACATATGATGATAAAAAGAACTACATAAAATTATAAGTTGCTACATGAAATAACAACCTTAAAACCCTAATATGAATCGACTTATGTATATGAATCTGAAATCTAATTGTTATGAACATGTTTATGATATGTATGAATCGACCTAATGTGTTTTTGAATCATATGTGAAGGCCTTGTGTTAATATATGAGTCTCTAAAATGATTACACATAAAATAATGAAACCCGTTTCTGATCAGAAAATATAGGCCGATTTTAATCAATTGTATCTAAATGATGGTAACATGTTTTTGGGAGTTTTTGGAGTCTAGAACAAATTGTAAGAAAATAGATTTCTGGGAAAATTAACCTTGTAATTTTTAGAGGTCGGGAAGGTACATTTTTCGATTTTACAAAGTCAAGTGTCAAACTGAATTCGTATGTCTGGAAAAACAGTCCGTGTTTTTGAATTTTAGTTTGCAAACCATGTCGAATTAGAAGATACCCTTTGAACTAAGTAATATTTCATATGTCTAGTAATTACTGGAATTTTTGTAGATTTTTATAAATTTTTCTGAAGGGGTAAAATAATATAAACTTTTCGTATGTTAAAACTGATCAGTAATCTGAACGAGTTAGCTTAAGAGATTTTTAAACTATAGTTATGCTAGCTAATAAAATCTGGAAAAATTATGTAAAATACTTAAGACATCGAAGTACGTGTGTGAATTTTTTGGGATTTTATTTCTGAGTTCTTATATGATTCATAAATTCGAAAAAACAGGTCCAGTTCGTACATAAAATCTGTTAAAAGTGAAAAAGGGATTAAAAAGGTATTATGTGTTTATTTTCCAAACTAAAAGGTTTAAATTGTCATTTTTCTAAAACTAAAGGACTTAACTTGTGAAAACATGTAACTTGATAATATTTACATTTTATACCCTAATCTTATCATAATGACACTATAACCCCTAAACTTGTTATAATTGCATAATAACCATAAAATTATGAAAACTACATTATGAACCCTAAACTTACGTAAATGGCATTATGAAACCTTTATGACTATGAAACTTATATGTAAAATTATGATTATTGTAGATCGGGTGAAGAAGGAGTGATCTTCTACTTTCTATTCATTTCATTGCTTTTGGTTGTGTGCTTTGTTAAGGTACATATATTCTTTCCCTTCTCAGTAGGGATATTTTCTATTGATCCTATGCCTGCTATGTTTCCCTTAGTTGATTCATGACATTCATTGTATGATTGTCATTCCTATGATCCATTCTGACATTTATTTAAATGTCTCTGCCATGCTATGCTTAGTTGTTTGCCATGCTTATTTGAGTTACTATCTTGTTTCTCTTGTCATGCTAGATTATGATTATGTATGCTATGATAGATCCGTGCCTGAGCTTAACTAGTTGTGGAGGTACCATGACCATGTCTAGGATGGCACCCTAGGCATGACACTCCCGTAGAGGTGTGATAGATCTACGGCGTTCCCCCTTATGTATATGTATTATATCGCGATTCACTATTGGCCAACCTTATGTGTGCTTAGTCTAGTACTGACATACATACTTATGTTAGGGAGCGTATGGATGCATCCTAGGTTATATGTTTTATGTGATTATGGTGACCAGGTGGTGTGTGCCTTGCACTCCTTCTCACATCTTTATTTTATTTACTTAGAGGTCTCCCCTCTTCGTATACTTGTTATGCTTTAGTATGATTTGTTAGATTATGTATGGAGTTCTTATGGCACATCCTTATATGAACCTTCCTTTGTTTTCACTTCATTCCTTGATTCATTTCTTATTCAGTTCTCATGCACTCTTGATTTTGTTCTCTTTCATGATTATGCTTTTCGTTTTGTATTCTTATTTCCTTCGTTGCTTATGCTTATTTACCTTTATGTTTATGTTTCGTATATATATATATCTGTTCACTGGGCTTTTTAAGCTCAGCCGCATGTTTTCTTTTCTTATGCGGCAGGTAATAAGCGGGGCGACGGGCTTGGGAATGAGAGAGAGTAGGACCTAAAAGACCTATTTAATTATCATTTCGTTGTCCATTGTTTCGGACTTTCATTTGTTTCTGTACTTGAATATTATTTCCTTACTTTGGTTTGTTTTGGTTAACCCACTATGCATTTGGGATTATCTTTTGGATATTAGTCTTGATGTTCGAGACTTAGTTATTTATTTAAAAGACTTCCGCTTGCGTTATGTATGCTCTGTATGACACCATAATGTGATATCTTGACCTTGTGAGGTCGGGGTGTTACAAACTGAGTTTTGAGCACATTGATTGTGAAAATTTTCAAACAAAAGTGTTTATGACAGAAATGTGATTCAATTTATAAAACCCTCGTCGTGTTGCATAAAATGTTTATCCAGTGACACGCGGGTGATTTTTCTAATCAATTTCTCATCAATCAGTGGGTATTTAATTCACTGATTCACTCTACCGTGCTGTCTGCTTTGAGACATTCCGGTATGAGAACATGCTTAGTATGATGATTCTGACATTAATTTGTTGGAAGACTCATTACTACAAGCTGGAAAGTCCTGTCAAGGAGAATCTTCTTTAAAAGGGATTCTACCTGATCACAGGCGGTCCTCACGAAACCGAAGGTTAATCGAACCACACCGGGCGAATGACAAAGCCATATTCGTTCCCCAACTTTATTGCTAACTGTTTTATTTCAGATACATATAAAGATGGTGATGGTGGTACCTGATTCCAGCAGAGACGTGTCAATCCACACTCCATGCTCATACTTCCAATTCATTATCAAAGACATCATGAGAGCTGAATGACCTATAACACAGCTTCCGCAACTCTTATGATAGTTATCATGATCCAGAAAAGTGTGAGCATGCCAGTCCAAAGGTCACAAAAATTACATGGAGGCAATATTACATAAAGAATGATTAAGAGATTCACTGTGGCTGATGATCTCAAAGAAAGCTCAAAGATCACACAAGTCTAAGGAACTTATGCTCAAAGATCACTACTTGCCGTACCAAGATAGCACTTGAAGAATCAAATGATACAAGCTAGAGCTAAAGATCTATTTATAGAATGCTAAGCTTCAATTTGTTTTTTCTGGGGTGACCTCCCTTGGGGGGAGATTGTTAGGATTAAGAAAAAGGATCGGTCACCCCGTGTATTTTCATGCTTAGCGTAGCTCTTAGTTTTGTTAGTATTAGTTTATTTATTAGTTTATTTATCGTAGTATTAGTGGAGTTGGGTCGGGTCTTTACCCACTGTCAGCTCACTCCACAGCCCACGTGGGGCGTTTATGTAATGTGTATAAATACCCTCTCCCACCAAAGGAGAGGGTTGGACCTTTCATTTTTCACTCAATCTAATATTCAGACATTTTCTCTCACAAGTTTCCCTCTCTACTCTTCCTCTCTCTAACAATGGCTAACTTGTTCTTCCATAATCCTCGACCTCCCAAATCCCACAATATCAACATATGAATCGATCCTACACTTAGTTCTACACTAACAATGCTTCCGCATCCCACTCATCTTCCACACACTTCAAGCAAAGAACCGCTAGGATAAGTTGAGATAACCCTTCTTCATCAACATAGATAACCCCACTAGAACCTTATCACTAACCCCATAGCCTTGAAGATTTTATCTTCTTAACCCTTAGCATATTTCCACGTAATCACATGCCTCATCATATGAATGTTCTATGAATATTTACAATGATTGAGAAGAGCTACGTGACTTCAAATGTGAAGTTTATTGTATGCTATCCACCACTTGTCATGACGTTACTAAGCTCATCGCTTCCGTCAACGTTTGTTTTCCTCTTTATTTTTTTTTCACATCTTGTCCGGATGGTCATAGATTAAGGGGGAGAGAAAACACACTCATATAGTCTTTCAACAAACACTCTCAAGAACACACAAATGTGGTTCTTATTCCCTAGAAAACTTCCCTTTAGCTGCCCAGAACTAGGCTGCACAGGAAAATTCGTGACTTCCAGGTCAAGGTACCGTTAAATTTAACGGTACCGTGCAGTATTTAGTGGTACCGTGCCCTTGTTTGACGAATTTTCACTGTTTCCTCTAGATCCCTGCATCCCTAACCTCAAACCTGCAAAATTTTGCAAACTCACATACACCTTAAGATTCCCTCATAGGACACTACCACCACCTTTAATTCAAATCCCATAACTCTTGCCTATATAAGGCCTCACCATTGCAAGCCTATCTTGCATCTCATCTTCAAACCTCACATTAATATCATTCATCATCACATTCAACCCTTATAACTAAACTTCACTCTTGACAGTGATATTTAGTTTCAAAACCTTCAACCCTTATAACAGGTTCATAATTATAACACACAATATATGGTGAGATTCGGCCGATATTCTAGAGAGAGAAAGATGAGAATTTGAGAACTAGAGAAAGAAAATGAATATGTATTAGATTGAAGCAAAAGGAAGTTCCAACCCTTCCCATGAGTGGGAAGGGGTATTTATATTACATGCTTAAACGCCCCGTGTGGGCTGTGGAGTGAGCTGACAGTGGGTAAAGACCCGACCCACTCCACGATTACTATAATAACTAAACTATTACTAATAATCCTATGAGCTACTTAATGCTAATGAGTACTCGAGGTGACCGAGTCTTCATAAGAATATTTATATTCCTAACAATCTCCCCCTAAGGGAGGTCACCCCGGAAATTATACTTTGAATTCTAGCATTATATTATATGAATTTGACTTCCTAGCTCGTAGTCTTTGATTCTTCAAAGTCATTAATCATTGTACATTCAGCAGTGAACTTTTGATGACTGATCTTTTGTCTTGGATGATCTTTGAGGCTTCTTTGAGGTCATCATCCAGGATACGTCTTCAAGTCATCCTTTTGCAGTATCGTCTCCATGTGATATTGATCTTTGGACCGACATGCTCACACTTTTCTGGATCATGATTTTCAGCATCAGAGTTGCGGAAGCAGTGTTGAAGGCCTTTCATTTATCATGATTTCTTGGATTATGATGATGAAGTGTGAGCATGTAGTGATGAATCGGCATCATTTCGGCAATCAGCTGCAACCGCCAGGGATTCCTGCATACAACAGTTAGCAATAAAATGTCCGGTACTTACAGGTTTGGACTTCGAGATTGTTAACAGCATAGTGTGAAAACTTTCTCTAATCCTTACCAAGGCCGTTCCTAAATCGGATACCCCCGAGAGGGCTTACAAGATCTACCGAAGTACATCAACGATTAGGTGAGTCGCTGGAGTTCACTCCACGACTGTAGACCGTTTGAAACTGCCGCGACCACTAAGCGTAATCCACAAGGAATTACCGAAGTGACCTGCATTCAGGGCTGTTTGATGTTGACCCTGGCAGGAATTTCCATTCAATCACTGAGAATTACACTTGTAAATTCTCTCATAAATGTTCTGGCAGATTGCTAAGATCTGCGTAGGACTCAAAAGTTTACAACTGGAGTCCTTAATGTTGAACAACCAGTGTAGAAGTAACACGTGTTCCTAAGAGATCTTATGATGCATCTCGTGACTCTAGACTCTATAAGTGCATTTTTGGTAGTCGGAGACTGGAGCGGTGTCTCCTGTTTCAATATCAACATAACTCGTAGTAAGCGGTCGATAGATTATGTAGGGTTCCCCGTGAGAATGAAACAAGTCCTTTTAAGAGAACTTGAGTGGCTTAGAAGGTTTAGTGCAGTGCGTCACTGGGTCCATGACGTCTTGTCTTCAATACCGGCGTCACCTTAGTAACAACCAGTAGCATATGAATTGAACCCGGTTTCTGCCCTAAGGTTGAATAATTGGAGGGCTATTTCTTTTCACCCTTTCATATTACATTTCTTTTTAATTCTTCAACCCCTTCTTTCTCCTTTCTCATATTACTCCTTTTTTACATAATCATACCTAAGGACTTTCTAATACTAACTATTCGGTACTGTCCTTAGGTAGATCCCTCTGGCACTGGCGGATCATAGGACGGTTTTCCTAACCTTAGCCACCTTATAACACCATGACTATCCTATGTTGCCGTAAACCATTTATTTGAAAAATCTCTCAAAGTGTTTATAATTAAGAAATACATTTTGCTAACACTTTGAGAGTTTTGAACATTTCAAATGCTCCCCCTTAACATGTTCTCAGATGTTTTTATTATAAATTTGCACTTGTTGGGTAGAGCTTGCACTTTTTGAATTGATCCACTTTCAGTGAACATGACCGATTCGAGACACGCTTACATCACTAGTTAGACTAGCTTGAAATTATTACCCGGCCTGGTCAAGTCCATAGAAAGTTTCTCGAAACGGTACACTCTACTCAGACACATCCTCTTCGAGACACGCTTACATCACTGGTTAGACCAGCTTGAAATTATTACCCGGCCAGGACATGTCCTTTCGATTAATGTCAGTTTTTGTTTCGTCAATTCATTAGTGAAGTCTGAGTCGCGCTCACATGAGATGCCACGTCCATTTTGCTATCACACGCCATTTGCTCCCCCTCAATATGTGCATCGATATACTAAAGAGTTTAGCACATATGGGAGAGCTTACACTTAAGTTCAAAAGATCACATTTTAATCAGGTTTCATATTTAAATCACATTCTCTCCCCCGATCAAAAATTTCAAACCTTTTGAGATTTGTGATCCCAATTGATTTAAATAAGTTAGAAATCATGGGAGAAAATGTGGTCAGATTTAATTTATGCTGATGAGTGCTGATAATGGAACGATACGACGCTCCCCCTCAATCTACGAGGGAGAATGTTAGTGTCAGGTATGATAGGTTTGAAAGATTTTGAATTAAAACATTCATACACTGACACATAACACCAAATGTTTATTCACTACTTATGATGTACATGATAACTGTAATGACACAGATGACATTGACCTTTTTGCACAGACAATGTGATCATCCGCTTCTCAGAGGGAGTCAGTAGTCAACATCAATTATCCATCCACCAACAAAAATTTCCCAAATATTGTAGATCCCCACTTGGCGAGACCAGAATAAGTAATGCTTTGTTAAAATGAAGGTGGTGGTAGTGATGACAGTGTTGTTGTTGTTGTTGTTGATGTTGTTGTTGTGGTGAATTCAGAGCCAGTCAATAGAGTTTGAACATCTGATCAAATGGTTAGAGCGGGAGCAGGCACATTCATATCGGCCATGGAATCTGCATAAGAATATCAACACAGATATACATACATACAGATTCACTCTTCATTAACAGCTACCACGTAGCAGCTTGCCTACTCATAATACCGTATTCATCTCATAATCAAACCACAGTCAGGAAATACATCAAACCGCTATCTAGCATGAAGAGCAATCAGCAATCATGAACATGGAAATTCACTCATATTTCAAAATTCAACTCAGGATCTTAGGGACATGATTCTAACACAATAGCTACATACCTAAGCATATTCTGAGTGCACAAGCAATACATCAACAACAATTAAACAGCTATCGACAAACAAAAGTCAATCAACATTCGAAACAACATTCGAAACTCATTCAATCAGATCATACAAATGCCTGTGGAGTATTCAAGAACATCAAACACAATGGGTTTTCTAACTTCTTTTAGGTTTTGAGTTTTAAATTATTTAGGGGATTAAACGAGGATTCCAAAGTGACACAAATGAACCTTCTAGTTACATAAAGCTAGGAAACTATACGCAAATTGCACATAATGCCCTAATCTTTCTAACAACTAACACATTTAGCCATTTGAGATAAAGCTTAGTAAGTTCCTCTTCAACAAATACCCCATTAACTACAAAACCTTTTCTAGCAATTATGAGATAACCAAGAAACCCGTTTGATGATATAAAATTTGAAATCACTATCCCCCTCAATCAATTACCCGTATTCTAGTTAAGGTGTTGAACTCATTGATTGAGTGACAAATTTTATGAACAATCCAAGTCTGAAAGAATTTCAAACAACACGTTACCACCATATGTCTCACAAATAATTTTCAGAAGAATCATAGAAAGAAAATTATTTGTTCAGGACAGAAGACTTCTCTTCTGTATCATGAAATAATGCACTGAAGCGTGCATTAAATCGGGGATGCACGGATATGAAGTAATCCATGCTCAGGTGAACTTCACCCGTTATTAGGAACAGCCGTCTTTTTGGCGACGTGCTTTCCTCATTTTGAAAAACGGGTTGCATATCTGAAGTAATAGCAAGCCATTTAGGCATGTTTTGAGAAACAATTTGAACTTCTGCTCGAACTTCATTTAAAGACCTGTGTCATTATTTAATGACATTTCTAGGACCGTAAATGTTATCGATAAACAGAAGACATGCCTAGAGGAACTATTTTTAGTATTTTCTAATTTTTTGATTTTTATGGTTTTTATGGGTTTAAGTTTTTCTATTTACATTTTGTTGGTTTTATATTTTTCTATTTACATTTTGGTATAAGATATGTACAAACTATATTATTCAATTTAAGAAAATGTTGACATGAATACCGAAATAAGGATATCGTTCTGTACGTTGTATAAGTCAGTAGTCAACATCTCTTAAACTTTCACCACCAAAGCTTTCGAGGCTCCTGAATAATCGTCTGAACTTGAGCCTTCTCAATTGTGAAGCTTTGATAGCTTCCCCCCAAACCGACAATCTTCTTTTTGAGCAGTTTCAAAGCTCTCTATCAGGCTTACATAAGGTAAGCATACAACGGAAATCGTAGCAAACCACATCAAATATTGCTGCTCCTTTTAAGAATAATCATCGTGATTCTCCGTTCGGGGATCATCAAATAGATCAGCAACGTATCATCTCACGCTTGAATAATTCTTCTCACATTTCTTCCCGCTGAAGTTTGAAATAATGCATACCAAAAGTATCCAGAGACCACTTCCCCCAAGTAGTTGAAGTGATGCAATCAGTCTCATTGTATGAAGCTCAGAAACCCGAAGTACACACTCAATCCCATAAATGAAGTTGAAAACGTAACATCAAAATCAATTAAGACTCGAAAATGCACTTTTCTCCCTTCAGGAAATTGCAGATGAGAATTGCTACACCAAAGTCAACTAAGTCCCGAATCAATTAAGACTCAAAAATGCACTTTTCTCCCTTTAGGAAATTGCAGATGAGAATTGCTACACCAAAGTCAACTAAGTCCCGAGTGTAGACAAGTTATCCCGTACGTATTCGAAATGATACAGACTAACTAGAGGAATCATCATACCATTGTGTACCTCTTTTATCATTAGAAACTGTTTCTTACATCTCTTCCCCCACATAGTTGGAATAATACACCAGAAGGCACGAGTTAAAACACTGATTTTCTCTGCGGTTATGACATTTGTCTTCCCGGAATAACTTCAATTAAGAAGAAGTATAAAGTTCATCACGTGTACTCGTTGTGCGTTCAGATGTATGTATCCTTCCCCCTTGCTGGTTTTGATGCCTCAGAATCAGCGACACATTTTACGCACATATACTTGAAATCTTGTAAGAAGAACAAAATTGGCTCAAATGTATCAAGTGAGAATCAACCGCTACCGAAGCTCACTCTGACTATCTTTACCAACCCTTAAGTAGGTTATTCGAAGTGATAACTGATGGAGCAAACCCGATGTACCAAACTTGAAACTGAAGTAGAATTCCCCGTTCTCGTGACTTAAGCTTGCACTAATGTTGGAAGAACGGTGTAGAGAATTTATGCTCCAATCAAATCTCTAAGTACTCAATACTCAACCAAAGTATGAGACATTAACACCTCTTGCGATTATCCACAACGTCATTGGCGTGTGACACTGAGTATTACAACATAACTCCTTTAAGTGATAATTAACCAGGTCTTCAAACATTTATCCCAACTGCTGGTAACTAGATAAACTAAGTCTTCAACTTAAATCTTAAGCACGAGCAAATTATCATTGCAAGTCATGCATTCGACCAACCCCGACATCAAGATAAAATAAGATCACGCCTTTGTGAAAGTCAACTTCAATCTCAAATAAGTGATACCTGATCAACTCCGTAGTCACAATTAGAGTCACATGCCCAACAAGTAAGTGAACATACAATCAAATGTACGTCGATCCACTGTTCACACTTCTCCCCCTCAAAAATTGCATATGAGGTTGATCCACTGTTCACACTTCTCCCCCTCAAAAATTGCATTTGAGGTTGCCATTTTTGATCGAGTGAATAAAAATCCAATCTAATGAAAGTAGATCCACTTGATGACTGAACGAGCATGGAGCAAGTATGAAGCTTGTTGATGAGAATAGTTAGAAACAAGAAGATTTCTTTTCTTTCGAAGATAAAGCGCACTCAAGCGTACGCCTTTCTTTTCTTTGAGGAACGGGGCCTGAAGTGTTATCTGCAGACGCCATAATGTTGACATAGAGGCCCGAGGCTTGAACTGCAGTATTCAAACGTCATTGTCGTTGAAGAAAGAGGCTTGAACTGATGTGTTCAAACGTCATATTTCATGTTCATCAATTTTGAGTTTCTTGAACCCCTAATTTATGAGATATCAGTCTTTTCGGCAACCAAACTCTGAGTCTTTCCTTAATAGGAGTGAACGATGTACCTGCACTTAAGTGAAGACTACCTGCACTAACATTAAGAGTTTGTTTGCATTTATATGGGTTAGTGATATCAGCATCTAAACCATTTGGGATTTCACTGTCAACCTTGGTTATGCAATCAGTGAACATCTTCGTAGTAGGTATCTATCTAAGACCAGCAATCTTAAAAATTCTACCCGTCGGTATCCACCTAAGACAAGATCTAGGAGTGTTTGGTTTCTCATGCACAGTGGAAGACATGTTGAGAGAAAACCTTTGTCCTACAGCAATCTGCCTACCAGGTTTCTGAGTATAACTCTTTGGTCCTACGGGCTTGTTGTTGTTTCTAGTCTTAGGGGATTGAACCTTAGCACGAGCATTCACTTTCTTCAGGAATTTTGTTACACAATCATCATGATTTGCATTAAAAACACATTTCTGACAAGTCGAGCAAACAAAGTGTTTGGATTCAGAAAAAGATCTAGGATTCTTAGAGTGATCTGCTACGGGAATTGCTTTAATCGGCACGCAACTACTCTTAGAAACAGGCAAATTCCTAGTCTTTTCATGTGTGTTTTTCTTAGCATCCGCTAGGTTTTGATTCTGAACAATGTCTTTATGTCTAACATGTTCTTTTGGTGTCACAAATGACACACGCTTTGAACTAATCCTAGAAGAACTAGAAGCACTCATATGATGAGGTTTTGCAAAAGCATATTCTTTTTCATTAGGTCTAGACTATAAAGTGACTGGTTTTGACAAAACTTGTTTCGCATCAACTTGGGAGGCACACCGTGGTTTTGAAAATTTTGGTCGTTCAGATCTAAACGCAGTCGGTTGTCTAACAACAGATTGGTTTCTAAATGGTTGTGAGACTGGTTTCCCCAAGATTGATGGTTTTGCAAACTTAGTATTCACACTATTTCCTGTTAATTTTCTTAACTCGTTTTTTAATGCTGCAATTGTAAAACCCTTTTCCTGAAGTTGAGTTTTGAATTCATCATTTTTGGCAATCAAAGAAGTTGTTTGTTCTATATTCTTAGTTCTCGTTTCTTTGATTGAAGCATGCAGGTCTTTGTAATGCTTTTTCAAAGTCTCATTTTCCTTAAGTAATTTAGCCACTTTAAGTTCCAATTCGATGTTTCTTGTTTTAATTGCATCAATATCATGTTTAGCCTTGACTACATTACTTTTCTCATGCATATCTAGAATCCGTTCTTTCAAATTGTTGATAGTCGAGTTTTTGGCTTGTAGCTGAGCTTTCAAAGTGTTTATTTCAAAAAATTCACGAAATTCAGGAAATTCTGGATTTTTACATGGTTTGTTAGTTTGAAGACTTTCTTCCTTATGTTGTATTGTTATTTCAAGTGAAATGCAATGTTTTTCAAGTTGTAAGAATCTGTTTGAAAGTTCAGTATAAACCTCTTTTTCAACCATATCATTCGTTTTGAGAAGCTCAGCCTTAAGCAAAGGACTTTTAACATGATCATGTTCAGCATCCTGGTCAAATTTCTCCCCCCTTATGACTCATATTTGTTGAATCAGGAGTGGTATTGCTATCAGCCTTTTCCAACAGATATGTGTCATAAATAGGTTCAAATTGATCAGTATGTTGTTGTTCACTAGCAAGGACATTATGTTGAACAGTTAAATGTACCTCAGCAAATGGCACTTGGTTATTTGCTGGTCTGATATCTGCATCCACACCATGTGTGATATAATTCTCTGAACTGCTGCTTGTGTCATGCTTATCTGACTTTGTCCCACTGCATTCTGTGACAACTGAACTAGCATCCAATGCTTTACTCGAATCAACCTTAATCTCTCTTCTTTGCATCAGGTTTTCATTCATCTTGATGTCATACTTTCGTTTGTGTTGTGCTCTTTCATCAATGCACATCTTAACATTACCCATTTATTGGAGTAATGTTTCTCTGAACAAGTCAACTTCGATTCCAGTGTAATCAGCAAAGCACTTTTCTGTCATTTGACTGTCATAGTCCCAAGTGTATTGCGAATTGATGAACACTTGAAGTTGTTTGTTGATCACCCAAAAAGCAGCCATGGAACCAGATTCATGAAATTCTTCTTTGTCAAGTTGTTGTTCTAGTTGATCCAAGTTCAGGAACATTGCGCCTGTGAAAGTATGAACATCTTGACCAAAGAGTGACGCAAATGCTCTTTCGAATCCTCCTATGGAACTAGGTCTTTCTGAGATAGCCTTGAGATGTGAATAAAGTAGTCGAAAGTATTTCATGCAACTTTCTTTTGCATTATTGATGCGTGGGATTGCGCCCTCGCAGTAGGTTTTACCTCTCAAGGGATCTCAAGAGGCTTGCAATCCCCACCAGGCAGTGTACCTGACCGTTGTAGTATAGTAAAGTGGCAAGTACCGGGGGATTGATCGTTCAACTCAAAGAATAGTGTTCATTAGGATTGAAATTATTCTAACTAGGTCTAGAGGTGATGGATGATTCTTTTTGTATTTTTATATTTTATGAAAAGCAAGTAAAAATCTCGTGTTTTGGAAGAAGGGGCGGAATTAGTTGCTAATCAACTAACCCAAAAGCTACTAACTAAACTAATATGCAAGAAAAGTAAACTAGGGTTCTACAAGGGAAGTGAAGCATGTCTACCTATGATATGTTACTCCTTTCTAGCTATCCAATTCTACCTATTGAATTGTCACACCTTGTTTTAATTGACGGGTTGTATTCCTTAATACCAATCGTGGGGGTGTGTACGATCTTCCCCAACTCTATAAGCTCCTACTTAACTCCTATGTCGAGCCGGCTAAGAAGCTCCTAACATGGGATCACTAGAATTCGCTTATGCATTAAATATAACCAATTAACCTTAGTACACCTTGGTTCATGTTTCTTAAGACGTTCAAGCAAGTTACCGTATAGGAGGTTAGCCAGTTTTCTTAAGCCTAACATCGATATCACCCAATCAAACAAGAGACAATAGGAAACAAGAATTATAAGCTAAACCAATTAGATCTATTGAAGTTGTCACGCCCTAATTGATGGAGATGGACACACACATCAACAAGAAATCAATAAGATCTAATTAGTTATACACAAGTTTCACACAATCATAAGTAGACACAAGGTGAATTAGCAACACATAATCAATGAAGAGCAATTGACAATAATGATAATTGAAGATATAGTATAGGATTGAATCAATAAACAAACCATTACAAGATGTTTATGGCATGATTAAGACCCTCTAAGTTGCTGGAAAAACACCTACCCTAACCCTAGAATCGGACATAGGGTTTGGGGCTTACAAAAAGTGAAGTTATGATGTTGTATTTATAGGCAATATTTCTGTCGGCAAGGCTTGACGGCGTCAGCTCGTACAAGTGACGGCGTCAACTTCCCATTTTCACCAAATTGTAGATCTTTTCGTCCTCTTCGCGTGGCCTTTTGAATCACCCAAATCCGAGTTCGTATGAAGATTTTATGGCCAAAACAGTGACAGCTACTCCGCGCGTAAGTTGTGATTGTCTAGATCAGCATGTGACGGTTTTACTAGGGTTTCTTCTTGTGCAAGTTGTCATTCTGACGTCGTCACTCAATGGCTTCTGACGTCGTCAGGTTGAGTCCTGACGCCGTCACTTCGCCGCGGTTAGGGTTTCTTGATGGCCTTCTTGACGCCGTCCCCCTTTAATCTTCCAAAATCCTCTCTGGCTTATCAAGGATTGACGGCGTCACACTGGGGCTTGACGCCGTCACAGGTACTATTCCAGCAGATTTAGAGACTTTGTCGTTTTCTTCACTTTTATGCTCCAAAAACGTCCAAAATGCTTCCTTTTCCAAATTTCATCTCCAAAGTACCTAAAATGATAAAAGGAATGATTTAGGGCAATATTTGATCAAATAAATACGATTTAGGGCTTAAATGACCCCCTAAAAGCGGTACACTTTTCGCTTCATCAAATACCCTTACACTTGAGATTTGCTTGTCCTCAAGCAAATGCGCTTTTATTCCAATCAAAATACAAGTTAGGGGTCATTTAACGCTAATATAAAAGTAATTATAACAAATAGTCGTTCCACTTTAATCATAATAAGCACGGAGATTACAGACTAGCACCTCACAAGTAGTGTTTAGATACTCACATCTCTCAGGTGTCATAAAAGTATATCTCATAAATGAAAATGAATAATATCTCTCACTACCTGTCATAGCAAATAGATTACCATAGGCTTGGGAAAGGATCAAAAACCTCCTCCACTAGGCGTAAGCACCTAAGATAAACTATCAAAGAGGGCTTTTAAACGGGTTATAATGTTAGGTGTAGGGATATGATAAACACGGTTTTGTTGGATAAAGGATATTTTACTGGTGGCGAGTTAAAGATCTTGATTAATTACATGTACAATATGGCGTTGCTAAGCCAAGACTAGACTCGACTTAAGCTAATGAAAAAAAATAACAAAAAGATAAAATAAACATAAAATGAAACGGGATGGTAGTCCGTATGTTTTTTCTATATATATATATATATATATATATATATATATATATATATATATATATATATATATATATATATTTTTTTTTTTTTTTTTTTTTTTTTTTTTTTTTTTTTTTTTGCATACACTCTTGCCCTACCATCCAAAATAATACATCATAGGGGCCTCGGTTCTCCCCTTACACTTGAACTTTTACATAACTTTACAATTAACTATTCTAATGACTCGAATTAAGATAATCGAAACACTTGGAGTACTTTTAATATTTAGCACATATGGGGGTAATAATGTTGTTCTTCCCCATTACTCCATTACACTAGTACTTTACCCATGAGTCCCAATCGTCCCAAAACAATATGTACAAGGATATGACTCGACTTAGCAACAATGTAATCAATTAGATAATTAACTTGGGTTAACACATATGTTGTAACAATAATGCACTAAAAATGAGCGCATACAAGGTAGGCTAAGGCGATTTGGGTGTACATTTAAGTGGGGTGTAAACAAATTCTTACTTTAAGTAAAATGCTTAAAGTTAGAAACGAAAAGATAGGCTCTGAGGGGTGTACTAGGGGTATCGTGTACTAAAAATGAGTACAACGCAAAGGGTGTGGGAGAATTACTTGACCAATGTAGCCAATGTAATTATAACAAAAACACAGGTGTAAAACAATGGGTTAATCCTAATGCCTCTTATCATGTAGTAAATCTAACTACACGAATGTAGTCTCACTTGTGGCCTCGGAATGGTCCTAACGCAAGTTCTAGAATCTAAGTGCTACCGGTACACACATCATAGCATAAATGTTTTTCCTACCAATTCTAGGGGCGAACCTCACATATTTGGGGGTGGAAAAAATTTTTAGTGGTACGGTTTTGTGCTAGTCATATAACTCCTATCCATGAGACGCTCATTAAGATCAAAGTTTCACTCCTATATGTTGTAAAAAAATTTAAATTTGGCACTAAAATTGCCTTAACAGGTATTTCTCTCAGTTTTATTACACATCTACCATTAAACAAACAAAAATCAAGCGTAATAGCATTCTCTAAAGTATCGTATTTTACCCCCCCCCCCCTTACACTTAAGATGAACATTGTCCCCAATGTTCAAATAACAAGATGTAAAAGTAAATAAGGTAGAAGAATGAAATCAAATACTCCCCTGATTCGTTTGGTGGATAAAGAGGTAACATGGTTAGATCTTCTTCCAAGAGAAAGTAGAAGCTCCAAGACTAATGCATCGCCAAAAGCTAGATTCCACATACATTTCCTTGTCCAAAATAACTTGTTAAACCTGAGAAAACAAACACGAAAACCTGCATAACATCGGCGGGATAAATCTATATAAGGATATAATGCTTGTGGAATGATTATTTTGCAGATTCCTGGAGTTTATAAGTTAGAGATTTAATAAAAACCTTTTTATGATTCCGATAGAAAAACAAAACTTTCAAAAATTTCAGAAAATTAAAATCTGACGCCGTCAGGTTGTAATGCCTGACGCCGTCAGAAATGATCTGACAGAATTCTCATGTTAAGTTTTCGGAAAATTTCTGGAAAAACCTATACCTTACTTCCTGGAATTCCTGCAAAACATCATTATGACTCGATACAAGCATTTGACTCAAACAATTACTAATATGTATGTTAATTTAATATTGTTATGATTCATGTTCATTTGTTCTAATAAACCGATTTGGATTTCCCTTACACTTATCTTTTGCAAAATACCTTTATATGTAGTTAAGACGAAGTTAAAAACAAGATAAAGCATTTTCACAACTTAGTTTTGAACATAAATCAATAATAATAAAAATTAAACATACATACGGAAGCAAATAAAATCAAACAAACAAATAAATAAACACACAAAGCAAATAAAGCTTGGGTTGCCTCCCAAGAAGCGCTTTTCTTTATTAACGAGTCTTGTAGCTAGACTCAAAGTCAGGCTTATCTAGTGTCGCTTATGCTCACGTATCCGAGTGTGAGCCATCTAATTGTTGCCTCATCCTTCTTGTATTCATCATTCAGCTCCAGACATCCATGATAATATCTCTTATTTTTCTCATGTGGATATTTGAGCCCCTTTCTCTTATCATTCTCACTTAACAAGTCAATAGGCACAAGTCTATTGCAAGATTCAATGAAGAAGTTCTTAAACCTAGGATGTGATCGGGGCATTTGGTAAACAAAATCTTCATCCCCATCCGAGAATGTAATTAACCCGTCCACAAGTTTTTCGTCAAGGTTGGTCAATCTTTTGAAGGGTTCTCCAAAAATGAATTGGGTTAATTTGTTATCAATAAATTCTCCTAAATTCTCCAATACCATAAAATCCACCAAATACACAAAACTTCCTACGAATACGTGTAGTGGCTTAATCCTAGCAACAATGTTATCTCCTTGATATTCTAGCTCATCTACCATGATTTTATTATAATTAGCGCGAGAGATAATGTTCATAGGCAAAGATGAGTTAAGATAAGCATGAAAACTATGATAACCAATCTTACACGGAAATTTCATGTTAAAGAGGCTATCCTTTTCGATCTTAGTCCTAGGGTCAACATACTTAAAGGGATCAATTTCCTCTTCTCTCCATTCCTCGTTAACTACTTCTCCATTACCAGCATCCTCATCGGAGTCTGAGTTGTAAAATGGACTAACTGCATAGTCATTCTCATGGTCAGACTCCTCCATCTCAGAATTGTTACCAAAGTGGTGGTCGGGTGAAAGGTTGTTGTTTTCTACGATGGGGGCGGGAACGGGTAGTTGGAAGTTTGCACGGCGGAAAATACGAATAACAGGGATCAAGCGATCACTATTACTCATGAGGTAGGTGGAAGGTGTCACAAACAAAAGTACAAAGAAATAAGATAGACTAAAGAAAAACCTAGAAAAATAAAATAAAAATCTCACTAGAAAGGAATCTAGTGAGTAGACCTAATAAAATAAAAATTCAACCTAAACAATAACTATTCCCCCGGCAGCGGCGCCAAAAACTTGATGCGTGGGATTGCGCCCTCGCAGTAGGTTTTACCTCTCAAGGGATCTCAAGAGGCTTGCAATCCCCACCAGGCAGTGTACCTGACCGTTGTAGTATAGTAAAGTGGCAAGTACCGGGGGATTGATCGTTCAACTCAAAGAATAGTGTTTGTTAGGATTGAAATTATTCTAACTAGGTCTAGAGGTGATGGATGATTCTTTTTGTATTTTTATATTTTATGAAAAGCAAGTAAAAATCTCGTGTTTTGGAAGAAGGGGCGGAATTAGTTGCTAATCAACTAACCCAAAAGCTACTAACTAAACTAATATGCAAGAAAAGTAAACTAGGGTTCTACAAGGGAAGTGAAGCATGTCTACCTATGATATGTTACTTCTTGCTAGCTATCCAATACTACCTATTGAATTGTCACACCTTGTTTTAATTGACGGGTTGTATTCCTTAATACCAATCGTGGGGGTGTGTACGATCTTCCCCAACTCTATAAGCTCCTACTTCACTCCTATGTCGAGCCGGCTAAGAAGCTCCTAACATGGGATCGCTAGAATTCGCTTATGCATTAAATACAACCAATTAACCTTAGTACACGTTGGTTCATGTTTCTTAAGACGTTCAAGCAAGTTACCGTATAGGAGGTTAGCCAGTTTTCTTAAGCCTAACATCGATATCACCCAATCAAACAAGAGACAATAGGAAACAAGAATTATAAGCTAAACCAATTAGATCTATTGAAGTTGTCACGCCCTAATTGATGGAGATGGACACACACATCAACAAGAAATCAATAAGATCTAATTAGTTATACACAAGTTTCACACAATCATAAGTAGACACAAGGTGAATTAGCAACACATAATCAATGAAGAGCAATTGACAATAATGATAATTGAAGATATAGTATAGGATTGAATTAATAAACAAACCATTACAAGATGTTTATAGCATGATTAAGACCCTCTAAGTTGCTGGAAAAACACCTACCCTAACCCTAGAATCGGACTTAGGGTTTGGGGCTTACAAAAAGTGAAGTTATGATGTTGTATTTATAGGCAATATTTCTGTCGGCAAGGCTTGACGGCGTCAGCTCGTACAAGTGACGGCGTCAACTTCCCATTTTCACCAAATTGTAGATCTTTTCGTCCTCTTCGCGTGGCCTTTTGAATCACCCAAATCCGAGTTCGTATGAAGATTTTATGGCCAAAACAGTGACAGCTACTCCGCGCGTAAGTTGTGATTGTCTTGATCAGCATGTGACGGTTTTACTAGGGTTTCTTCTTGTGCAAGTTGTCATTCTGACGTCGTCACTCAATGGCTTCTGACGTCGTCAGGTTGAGTCCTGACGCCGTCACTTCGCCGCGGTTAGGGTTTCTTGATGGCCTTCTTGACGCCGTCCCCCTTTAATCTTCCAAAATCCTCTCTGGCTTATCAAGGATTGACGGCGTCACACTGGGTCTTGACGCCATCACAGGTACTATTCCAGCAGATTTAGAGACTTTGTCGTTTTCTTTACTTTTATGCTCCAAAAACGTCCAAAATGCTTCTTTTTCCAAATTTCATCTCCAAAGTACCTAAAATGACAAAAGGAACGATTTAGGGCAATATTTGATCAAATAAATACGATTTAGGGCTTAAATGACCCCCTAAAAGTGGTACACTTTTCGCTTCATCAATTATCTTGCAATTGTTGTAACTGATGCAATTCTCTCTCATGTGAATTAGAGCACAAAGATTCCATTTTAGTAGTGTCTGTCTCAAAGACTTTTGTCTGTTGTTCTTTGTTGTGAATCTTATGTTCATTGATCATGTCGTACAATATGAGTACCTCAGTTATGACTGAATCCGAAGTGTTTGACATGATATGAACGTTCACGGGATTTTACAAGTCTATGATTTAAACCGAGAAATAGAATCTTTCGCGGGATTTTACAAAATCAAGAAAAAACCGTGAAATGATAATAGATATGTGTTATGATAGTTGTTGGATCGGTACAATGATTAGTTATTGTGTGTTAAAAGTGAAGATCGTTTGATAGACTAGGTGATATGTTGTTTAGTTGTGATTTGGTTTGGTTGATGCAAGTTGTGGAAACTCGTTTTAGAGGTTACTTAACTAACAACGAGTTTACGTGATCGTTTATGGGCTCTAGGGTTTTAAGCCTTTGACCTAGGATTTCTACGTTTAAAGAACAATGATAATATTGGCGGAATATTCAAACAAAGAATACAATACTATCACAACAAGGTTTTGTGGAATTCACCGTTTGTTATTCCAACTTGGCCCCAATACTACTTGATCATTGGTAGTACGATTACACTCTAATCAGGGATCGAAGATCCTTGAGGCTAAACAAACCTAACAACATCAGACCCCATGTCTAATGTTCATCAGAACGCTCGTCTGATGTTCTCACACACACTCTTACTTGGTGTTTAACTTCTTAGCATACTAAGAACTATTTTGCTCTCTATTAAACACACCTTTTATCTAAGGGGTAAGATCTTCCTTTTATAACATAAGGAAAGATCTTTTACAACTTGATAAGCTTAGTCATCCACTTGCTTTAACATGTGTCAAGTCAATAAGATACAACTTGTATCTTGAGTGTTCAACTTGATGACTTGATAAAATATCTAGATATTATATTTTGTATAAACATGACTCATACAAAATAAATAATATCTTCTTCGTTCTTATCCATCTAGCAGCAGAGTGACTCACTGATTCAGCAGCACCTTCGTTTGAACTAGCAGCAGGTTGTTACACTAGCAGCAGTCTCATTTTGTACTAGCAGTACCTTTGTGTTGAACTAGCAGTACCTTTGAGTTTGCACTGGCAGTACCTTGCTTGTGAATCAGCAGTACCTTGTTGGTCTAGCAGTACCTTGCTCTTGGACCAGCAGTACCATAAAATACACTAATAGTACCTTTCTTGAACTGGCAGTACCATGTATTTTGCTTATCATTCAGTATTCTATATGTTTCATTTGTTTTTTATCATCAAATCTATGGAATATTTAATTCCCAACAATCTTCCCCTATTTGATGATTACAAAACAAAAACATTCTTGTACGAATTTCCCTAGACGAAGTAGAGAAATTGAGATAACTAAATCTCACCATGAATGAAACCATACTGTCTTCCCCTTAATCTATGCTATACACCACATCTCTTCCCCTTTTTGTTATCAACAAATAGAGAATATTACAAATATGATCTTTACAACTTTGAACTAATACTACACATCTAATTTATCCTTCTAATGTTTCAAATTACCCTCCATGAAGCTTTCCGCGTCTAAAAATGAACTTGAAACATCAAAATTTTAAACTATCAGTAGCAATACTAATCAACAATAGTAAGAATCAATAACTTTCTCTTGTGATGATGCACATATACAATAAATAAATGGTTAAACATCTTGAACATTGAAGCTTCCCCTGAAACTAATATGTTAACCATTCGAATCTTCCATTCTGTAGGCTTTTATGACTGATGAAGAAAAACCAACCATTACTAACTTGTTGATGAAGTAAAATAAACCAATCTTGTGTCCTATATCTTGTACTAAAACTGACTTTGAATCTTGACTAAATCCTCATTTCCTATGAGACACTGAGCGCGACAAAGCAACTCCTTTAAGTGATAGTTAACTAGGTCTTCGTCCATCCTCCCCTTGACCTATGAAAACTAGATTTAACAAGTCGTAGTCATATGAAATTGTAGCACAAACAAGTTATCTTTTCTTCCAAAGATATGACAAAACACAATTTTGAAAAATTCCACATTAACTTCAAATAAGTAACAACTAATCTTCTTTACCAATAATACCTTGATAAACAAGCCTTTTTATCTTTTAAGAACCAACTCTTCTCTTGTGTGTGATTCTTCCCCTATGTGTGTGTAAACTAAGAAAGAAAAACCAAAAATTCTTTCATACCTCAACTGTTTCTGCAGCAGTTTTCAACGATGCATATTTTGCAACATAAGGCTCAGATTGAAGATCCCTCCGGTGAGAATCTACCTTGATATACCAAGAACCTTCAACAAAAATTTCAGCCCAATCCAACGGTTAACGAAGGAGTTATCGCCTTTTGAAAACAGCTCTGCAACAGTTTTGTAAAATATAAGCAACACGAATTTTTCTTCTTTCTCTAGCTAAACCTTTTTCTTTTCCTATATCCAGAGCCCCCCGCTCTGATACCAATTGTGGAAACTCGTTTTAGAGGTTACTTAACTAACAACGAGTTTACGTGATCGTTTATGGGCTCTAGGGTTTTAAGCCTTTGACCTAGGATTTCTACGTTTAAAGAACAATGATAATATTGGCGGAATATTCAATGAACGAATACAATACTATCACAACAAGGTTTTGTGGAATTCACCGTTTGTTATTCCAACTTGGCCCCAATACTACTTGATCATTGGTAGTACGATTACACTCTAATCAGGGATCGAAGATCCTTGAGGCTAAACAAACCTAACAACATCAGACCCCATGTCTAATGTTCATCAGAACGCTCGTCTGATGTTCTCACACACACTCTTACTTGGTGTTTAACTTCTTAGCATACTAAGAACTATTTTGCTCTCTATTAAACACACCTTTTATCTAAGGGGTAAGATCTTCCTTTTATAACATAAGGAAAGATCTTTTACAACTTGATAAGCTTAGTCATCCACTTGCTTTAACATGTGTCAAGTCAATAAGATACAACTTGTATCTTGAGTGTTTAACTTGATGACTTGATAAAATATCTAGATATTATATTTTGTATAAACATGACTCATACAAAATAAATAATATCTTCTTCTTTCTTATCCATCTAGCAGCAGAGTGACTCACTGATTCAGCAGCACCTTCGTTTGAACTAGCAGCAGGTTGTTACACTAGCAGCAGTCTCATTTTGTACTAGCAGTACCTTTGTGTTGAACTAGCAGTACCTTTGAGTTTGCACTGGCAGTACCTTGCTTGTGAATCAGCAGTACCTTGTTGGTCTAGCAGTATCTTGCTTTTGGACCAGCAGTACCCTAAAATACACTAATAGTACCTTTCTTGAACTGGCAGTACCATGTATTTTGCTTATCATTCAGTACTCTATATGTTTCATTTGTTTTTTATCATCAAATCTATGGAATATTTAATTCCAAACACAAGTTGTTATGGTGAAATTTTGGTCTGAAAACTTAAAACCTCAATAACTTCATTTTGGAGCGATTTCAGGCTTCAAAAGTTGGGTTTTGACGGTCGTTTTGACAGGTAATTGGCTGAAAACCGAGTTACGGTTCAAAAGTTATGGCCGTTTGAAGTTTTGACGTAAAAAGTCAACTCTAAGATGCACAAAGTCAACAAAAACCGTGAATAAGCCAAACCGCAAGAGTCAAAACGCAGTTACACGAGGTAAACCGCAATAAGACCAAATTGCAAGACAGCAAAACGCAAGGCTTCAAACCGCAGACTCAGCAAAATGTAGAACTTGGTCAAACCGCAAAAACCACAGAACGCAGATACCTCAAAACGCAACTTGGTCAAATCGCAGACCCACAAAATGCAGTAACCTCAAAACGCAGAATACCACAAACCGTAAAAGACTCAAACCGTAGAATACCACAAACCGCAGTACCACAAACCGCAGAAGACTCAAACCGCAGGATACCACAAACCGCAGTCACTACCAGACAAAACGCAAAGGACAAAAATGTCGCTTTCAATGCATTTTGTCTTCTTTCCCGTTTTGGGTTAAAAGCCAAATCGCAGTTAGACTTCGTGCCAAACCGCAATCAACACTATCCCTAACAAACTCAAAACGCAACAAATACTTCTTTACCGAGGCTCAAACCGCAGTGAAGAATATACACCCGAGACTCAAACCGCAGTCAAGAAAAACCCACTAATCTTCCAATAACTAACACCAACACGACTGTACGTTATCAAGAAGGATGCAAGATAGTTTTGTGAACATGAAAGTACAAATTTTTTAACGAGTTAAACCACAAACAAAGCTCAAACCAATGTTTCTCCCACTTTTCTATACGAACCACAAAGACAAGACAAAAAATGCCAAGAACTCACCACAAATCCGTGAACATGCAATCACTCGAACCTAACCTTGGCTCTTGATACCAATTGTAACATGTTCATAATTATAACACACAATATATGGTGAGATTCGGCCTATATTCTAGAGAGAGAAAGATGAGAAGTTGGGAACTAGAGAAAGAAAATGAATATGTATTAGATTGAAGTGAAAGGAAGTTCCAACCCTTCCCATGAGTGGGAAGGGGTATTTATACTACATGCTTAAACGCCCCGTGTGGGCTGTGGAGTGAGCTGACAGTGGGTAAAGACCCGACCCACTCCACGATTACTATAATAACTAAACTATTACTAATAATCCTACGAGCTACTTAATGCTAATGAGTACTCGGGGTGACCGAGTCTTCATATGAATATTTATATTCCTAACAACCCTTATATCAATCCCACTCAAACCTTTTAGCTACACTTCACTCTTGACAGTGATAGTTAGTCTAAGAAGCTTCAACCCATCGATCATTACACTCAAACCTTACAACTATTCCTCACTTTGGATAGTGATAGTTAGTTCAATAACCTTCAATCCTCACAATCACACAAAACCCTTCATGCACCAAATTATCTCTAACACACAACTAGGATCATCTAAACTAGAAATCTAGAACTTCGTTACCTCAACCCCGTTAGAGATATCCACCCACAATCCTATTAGGATCACATGACATTTTCTTTTTCTCTTTTGAAATATATCATGCATCTCATTGTCAGTGCAAACGATATATTAATCTAAACTGTCTTTTCCCACCTTTCCTCAAAGGTCAAATCCAACACTTCCCATCTGATGGAATCATTTCCATTCGCATCTAGGTGCTTATCGTTCACATTTTCTTTTTCTTTTTTTTTTGTATAACTTCTATCGAGTCTACTTTATGGCATGACTTGTCATAATAGTAATCATTTAGAGTATGTCTTATCAACAAACTATCCTTAACACCAATCATCTTAGGTAGATGATTATTTTGTTCAAAAGGTTTGTTAGAACTTGCCTTCCCAATGACAACTTGGAAGAAGTCATTTTGTCTATCAGTCAACGAACGAATCTCGTTCTTGTTAGTGTGATTGATTGAACAATTACACCTTAGGTTGTCGGTCGGGTTATGACACTCAAGTGTCTTTGAGTTGCAATATGCATTCATCTTTTTGTGTCGCTCAACTTTCTTGGGCTTTCTTTTTGGTCTTTATCCTTTTAGCACACTTTTGGGTTGTGACACTCACGTTTTAACATAGTTTAACCCTTGCATGTCTTGCTATGTGTATTCTATCCCTATAATATTGCTCCTATTCTTTTATATATTATGTTGCACGAAGCTAACCATTGATGTAGGAAAAGCCTTTGTAAGAATTTGATCTATGGATTCGCTAGATACTAAGGTGAATAAGCAAGGGGATTCAATTACCATAGGGGAGCATTGAGCTAGGGGGAGCTCGGGAGTATTTGAATACATAGCACGGAGTCTTTCTAATAGTGGTGATAGAAGACTTCACTGGGATGATGCAAGCTCGCCTTTTTGGGAAGAAATGATAGTAGTGTAATAAGGGGGAGTAGAGAGTGAATTCAAGGGAGAGCTCGAGGAAACTACCTTTTTGCTTCGACAAAAGGGGGAGAAAGGAGTGTAAACAGGTAACTTTTACATTTTACTATATATTACGGTTTACATATTTGTCATCATCAAAAAGGGGGAGATTGTTAGTGCAAATATTACGATATTTAAACTAAACGATTTCTTCAGTTTTAATAATGACAAACATGTAACTTGTAATGCATAACGTAAAATGTGCAAGTTACTTGTAAACACAAATCATCAATGCATACTTACATCAACTTCTCTCGACGTCTCAAGTATGCTTCAACAGAGTCGTAGATTTTCATCCCGACGTAAATCACTCAAGGTATGAACAAACAAATTTAAACTTGACGGATGATCAAAGAAATAAATTTTTTGTTCTAAACTTCACATTTTTAATGTGACAAAATATTTTTTTTCAAAAATACATTTTACAAATTATTTTTGAATTAAAAAGAAATGTTTTATTTTGAAAAATAAGTTTAAAAGTCCCAACAACTATTCCCCCCCCCCCCAAATCAGCTCCAAACTTCCCCAAATAAACTTTCACCACTAAAGACAAAAAGATGAGCATTTTTGTCTGGCACGGTACCACTAAATTTAGTGGTACCGTGTGACATTTAGTGGTACCGTCCGTACGTAACGGCTAGTTTTTTCTTTGCCTATAAATAGTGGACCATTTTACACTTCCAACTTGATTTTTCTAGCTAGTTTTCTCTGGTCTAATCCCTTCTTACTTAGATCACTTTCTTTGATCATTTAGAGAGTCTTAGTTTGTTTAAGAGTGATCCAATCATCCAACCAAGTGATCACCTTCATTCCTCTACTAGTGCAAGAGAAGAACACAAGGTATCAAAGAAGATACAAAGTGTTATAGTTATAGTTAGTGCACTTGTAACACTTGTTACATACTTGTTGTATCCTTGCATACATCAAGTTCATTTTTCTTTTGAGAGTTTGTGAGAGTAGATCATTGTGATCTTGTCGAGATTTTGAAGATCTCTTGTAGCTTGTGGGCTTGTGTGTTGATCAAGAAGATCAATGGTAGATCGGGTAGATCGAGTCAAGTGAGAGTAGATAATTGTGATCTTGTTGAGATCTTGGAGATCTCTTATAGATTGTGGGCTAGTGTGTTGATCAAGTGGATCAAGGGTAGATCGAGTCAAGTGGGTTGATTGTGTGAAGTAGGAAGGATCGTGTGGATCGTGGTAGATTGGTACTAGCTAAGATTAGTACTCGACATTTAGCTTAGTGTCGGAAATAAGGATAAGCGACGTTGTACGGTTTTCTCCGCCTGAAGGGAGCTTGTTGATTAGTGAAGTAACTCTCGAGTTGGGTACTCGGGGAGTGGAGTAGGGCGAAGAGGAGCTTTGTCACACCCCCAAAAATGGTTTGCAGCGGAAAGTAATGTCTTTGGGGTGCAACTCAATTGGTATCATAACACAAGTGTAAAGAACGGTTTTCACATCAATCATTTAGAATATATTTGATAAGTCAAAAGTGTTAAATTTACATTATGAAAAGTGGTGCGGAAGTTTGCCCATAAAATAAGTTAAGCGGTCCCAAATGTTTTATCAGAGTCTTCTATGACCATGCCATGCCCTGCCAAAAGCCTCCAGTAGCGTGCTATTGCTTGGTTCCTGAAAATACATGCTAAAGTGTCAACACGAGGTTGGTGAGTTCATAGAGTTTGTTATAAATAAGTTGAAAAGCGTTTAAAGAAAGTTTCCATAGCATAGGCATTGTAAATCCACTCAGTTCCAAGCCCTGCCCATTCAAGACTTGCAACCTGTGTGTTTACAACCCAATGCTAACATAGTATGTCTAGGATAGATGACTTGCATACCAATGCACAATGTAATAGATGTCTTGCATACCAATGCAAAATGTAATAGTTGACTTGCATACCAATGCAAAACGTAATAGATGTCTTGCATACCAATGCACAATAGAATAGATGACTTGCATACCAATGCAAACGTAACAGATGCCTTGCATACCAATGCACAATGTAATAGATGACTTGCATACCAATGCAAAACGTAACAGATGTCTTGCATACCAATGCACAATAGAATAGATGACTTGCATACCAATGCAAACGTAACAGATGCCTTGCATACCAATGCACAATGTAATAGATGACTTGCATACCAATGCAAAACGTAACAGATGCCTTGCATACCAATGCACAATGTAATAGATGACTTGCATACCAATGCAAAACGTATTTGATAAACGAGAAAAGTAATTTAAGCATGTATCTCCCCCAAAAGTTCAAAACGTATAAAAGTAGGGGCTATGAAACTCACCTGATGCGATAGCAACAATACTAGTAGTGAATATGCTGGAATGAGGCTCGGTCTCTAACCGCGACCTAATATGAATGATATGATCTAAGGTAAGCAAATGAAATGATTCTACTCATGCAATTACGTATGTTAACGATACCACTCGTTAGTTTTGAAAATAATGTTTATCGCCGAAAACTACATTTTTGACGTCTCGTTAAGTTATGAACTACTTTTCGTGTAAATATGTTGAAACGGCACTCCACGATCCTTGTTTGATGTTTTATTGTCAAATAAAATAGTTTCGTCGCAAAATATTACTTTTACAACTGGTGAAAATATGACTGAACGGCCTCGCAAAGCTAGTCGCAAAATATTGTACGTTAAGAGTTAGTAATAGAACTTGATGCTTTTGAAATCTTTGTGACATAATCTCTCAGCCGTCTCCTTTGACCTTTGATCATACGCGTCTCGATCATGTAGATAATCGGTCACCAACTTGGCGACTTGCTAGTTTTACACTTTTTATTTTTTTTTATATAATGGTTGTTTTTGGCGATACTAGGAAATTCATAACTTACTCATTATAAGTTCAATCAACAAGCGGTCGATTGATTTGTAAAATAGGCCGGGAATACTTCGTTTCACCTCAAGGAGTTTATGGCCCAAACCGCCTCGCTCAACGGGAAAATAGCTCGTAAGATGGTGCCTCGCAAAAACTGTTTACACTTAGAAAATATTGGAATTATAGTGAGGCTGTCAAAATAAGTTTTGTTAGTCGGATTTTCAGAAATTCATATCTTAGTCGTTACAAGTCGGTTTTCAATGTTCTTTATATCCACGCGATCGTCATAACATGAACTAACATATTCTCAGTGGCTCGGCTCAGCTAGACTACGGCTAACGCCTCGTTCTGTCCCCTGAAGTTCGGCCAACAGCACGCATTTTCTGAAAATAATAGTTTTGCGTTGCTAACTTTAAAACATCGTATCTCCTTCGTTATAACTCGGTTTTTAGTGATTCAAGCGACCACGTTTTCGTGTTTGAGAGTACTTTCTATATATGAAAGCTAAAATAAAGCCATGGTTACTGATTTTTCCAAGGTTTACATTTCTGGACAGCGGGTATATATATATGTTAAAAACTCGTTTTCTTGGTTCGCGGCTTGATCAAACGACTACAACACAACTCCACAAGTACACACATCCTACCATACACCTTCTTAGGGTGTCATGGGTCCTAAACATCACTAAAAATAGTGGGTTTCGCGAGGATGATAATAAAACATGCCGATCTAGGGATTGAGATAGTTATTGTGAAAAATAGAACAAGTGGTATGTTTACATATCATATGTGCATGTTTTACTTCTAGAGCATAAATACATCAAGTAAATATATGTAAGGTTAAGAAAGATCATGAAAAGCTTACTAGTAGTTTGAAGAGGTTTAAGTAACTAGGTGTCTAAATACTTCTTGGTTTTTATTTCAAAACCTAATATAGAAGTATACTAAGGTTATTTAAATCACTTGTTCTTGAAAAATTTGATCTTCTTTCCTTGGTTTCCTTGTGTGCCGTGGGATAGAGAGGAGAAAGGGAGAGTATTTGGTGAATTTTGCTAAGTTAAAATGATAAGAATGTGTTAAATGAAATAATGAAGGTTTTATGTAAAGCTAGTCATTAATGATTTTTGGTTTATTAGGCCAACAAGGGCAAGGGGGGCGGCAAAGCTTCCTTGGGAAGCTTTGTGATGAGATTTTTGTCTAAAAACATTTTTAGGATAAGTCTTGGTTAGTTTAGTGCATAATTTCGGCGTTATCGGGTACCGGGTTAACTGAAAATAAAACGTGACGAATAAAAATAAAATTCGACAAAGTCGTGAAAATTATGAAATCATGTTACTGATAAGAATCGGGTGTTAAAATAGTGATCGTGATGAAATATTGCAAAACGACGGAGTTATAAGCTCTTAACGTAAAATATCGCAAAAGGTTTCAAAACACCGGGTAAATTAATAATATAAATTTTATATCATTAAAATTTGCATGAAAATATATTAGGATCATAATCGGGAGCATTTGAGTATAATATTAATAGTAATGACTGAGTGGTATCGTCTAATGAACATACGTAAATTGAAATGATGAAATCCCGTGCATAGTAAAGACTCGAAAATGCGAATTGTGACAGTCTCCACCCGTTAAGGAATTCAGTCCCTGAATTCAGCTCGCTCGTTCTACCTACGTATGTTCTCATGGTCGGGTTTGATGGGGGTAAACTTTCCCATTATTGAGCGTAGTCCCCAAAAGACCTCTAGGTAACCGATTTTTACTTAATCCCACAACTCATCAAACAAGAACTGTCATGGGATTAGGCTAAATCGGTTTGAGGCTGTCGATTCAAATTTAATCTCACAACTCATCATACAAGAACTGTCATGAGATTAAACTGAATCGGCTCGGGTAACAACTTGACTCTTAGCTTGATTTTCGCAACTCATCAAACAAGAACTTTCACTAAATCAAGCTAGGAAACAAGTTGTCTGAAAGAATGGATTCAGCATCCTGAAATGAGGTCTTTTGAAAGATTGGCTCGATATTGGAATTGCTTACACCGATCAAATCAATCCGGACATAATTCCATTATAACTACTCTCAGTATTGCAAAATTCATCTCTGAGTCGAACATAGGTGGTCAGGCTATGTCCCATTGTCCCGGGTCGAATATAGATGACCAGTCTATATTCCACCGAGGTTTAATGAATTTTGGAATACTCAGCTTAGTTATACTAATACTATGTCCTTCACATGTAAAGGGTGGTTCAAATGACTAAGGCATGTGATCAGGCTTGAGGCCGAATGATAAACTACGTAAGGAAGAGGTGTAACGCTGTGACGTGTATGATATGTATGCACCTTTATATGTAAGACAATCACAGAAATCAACGAGAATAAGTGAGTATAATCCATCTGGCAATAAGATACAAATCTCATTAAATATGTCAGCAACAAACCACAAATGAGGCATCAGCTTGGCAGGCAGGCACGTGGCGGTCATAGGGTTAAGTTTTCGTAAAAGTAGCTACAGTTTAGGTTTTAAAATTACCCAATTCTCTATAGCCTAGGCTCTGATACCAATCTGTCACACCCCCAAAAATGGTTTGCAGCGGAAAGTAATGTCTTTGGGGTGCAACTCAATTGGTATCATAACACAAGTGTAAAGAACGGTTTTCACATCAATCATTTAGAATATATTTGATAAGTCAAAAGTGTTAAATTTACATTATGAAAAGTGGTGCGGAAGTTTGCCCATAAAATAAGTTAAGCGGTCCCAAATGTTTTATCAGAGTCTTCTATGACCATGCCATGCCCTGCCAAAAGCCTCCAGTAGCGTGCTATTGCTTGGTTCCTGAAAATACATGCTAAAGTGTCAACACGAGGTTGGTGAGTTCATAGAGTTTGTTATAAATAAGTTGAAAAGCGTTTAAAGAAAGTTTCCATAGCATAGGCATTGTAAATCCACTCAGTTCCAAGCCCTGCCCATTCAAGACTTGCAACCTGTGTGTTTACAACCCAATGCTAACATAGTATGTCTAGGATAGATGACTTGCATACCAATGCACAATGTAATAGATGTCTTGCATACCAATGCAAAACGTAATAGTTGTCTTGCATACCAATGCACAATAGAATAGATGACTTGCATACCAATGCAAACGTAACAGATGCCTTGCATACCAATGCACAATGTAATAGATGACTTGCATACCAATGCAAAACGTAACAGATGTCTTGCATACCAATGCACAATAGAATAGATGACTTGCATACCAATGCAAACGTAACAGATGCCTTGCATACCAATGCACAATGTAATAGATGACTTGCATACCAATGCAAAACGTAACAGATGCCTTGCATACCAATGCACAATGTAATAGATGACTTGCATACCAATGCAAAACGTATTTGATAAACGAGAAAAGTAATTTAAGCATGTATCTCCCCCAAAAGTTCAAAACGTATAAAAGTAGGGGCTATGAAACTCACCTGATGCGATAGCAACAATACTAGTAGTGAATATGCTGGAATGAGGCTCGGTCTCTAACCGCGACCTAATATGAATGATATGATCTAAGGTAAGCAAATGAAATGATTCTACTCATGCAATTACGTATGTTAACGATACCACTCGTTAGTTTTGAAAATAATGTTTATCGCCGAAAACTACATTTTTGACGTCTCGTTAAGTTATGAACTACTTTTCGTGTAAATATGTTGAAACGGCACTCCACGATCCTTGTTTGATGTTTTATTGTCAAATAAAATAGTTTCGTCGCAAAATATTACTTTTACAACTGGTGAAAATATGACTGAACGGCCTCGCAAAGCTAGTCGCAAAATATTGTACGTTAATAGTTAGTAATAGAACTTGATGCTTTTGAAATCTTTGTGACATAATCTCTCAGCCGTCTCCTTTGACCTTTGATCATACGCGTCTCGATCATGTAGATAATCGGTCACCAACTTGGCGACTTGCTAGTTTTACACTTTTTATTTTTTTTTTATATAATGGTTGTTTTTGGCGATACTAGGAAATTCATAACTTACTCATTATAAGTTCAATCAACAAGCGGTCGATTGATTTGTAAAATAGGCCGGGAATACTTCGTTTCACCTCAAGGAGTTTATGGCCCAAACCGCCTCGCTCAACGGGAAAATAGCTCGTAAGATGGTGCCTCGCAAAAACTGTTTACACTTAGAAAATATTGGAATTATAGTGAGGCTGTCAAAATAAGTTTTGTTAGTCGGATTTTCAGAAATTCATATCTTGGTCGTTACAAGTCGGTTTTCAATGTTCTTTATATCCACGCGATCGTCATAACATGAACTAACATATTCTCAGTGGCTCGGCTCAGCTAGACTACGGCTAACGCCTCGTTCTGTCCCCTGAAGTTCGGCCAACAGCACGCATTTTCTGAAAATAATAGTTTTGCGTTGCTAACTTTAAAACATCGTATCTCCTTCGTTATAACTCGGTTTTTAGTGATTCAAGCGACCACGTTTTCGTGTTTGAGAGTACTTTCTATATATGAAAGCTAAAATAAAGCCATGGTTACTGATTTTTCCAAGGTTTACATTTCTGGACAGCGGGTATATATATATGTTAAAAACTCGTTTTCTTGGTTCGCGGCTTGATCAAACGACTACAACACAACTCCACAAGTACACACATCCTACCATACACCTTCTTAGGGTGTCATGGGTCCTAAACATCACTAAAAATAGTGGGTTTCGCGGGGATGATAATAAAACATGCCGATCTAGGGATTGAGATAGTTATTGTGAAAAATAGAACAAGTGGTATGTTTACATATCATATGTGCATGTTTTACTTCTAGAGCATAAATACATCAAGTAAATATATGTAAGGTTAAGAAAGATCATGAAAAGCTTACTAGTAGTTTGAAGAGGTTTAAGTAACTAGGTGTCTAAATACTTCTTGGTTTTTATTTCAAAACCTAATATAGAAGTATACTAAGGTTATTTAAATCACTTGTTCTTGAAAAATTTGATCTTCTTTCCTTGGTTTCCTTGTGTGCCGTGGGATAGAGAGGAGAAAGGGAGAGTATTTGGTGAATTTTGCTAAGTTAAAATGATAAGAATGTGTTAAATGAAATAATGAAGGTTTTATGTAAAGCTAGTCATTAATGATTTTTGGTTTATTAGGCCAACAAGGGCAAGGGGGGCGGCAAAGCTTCCTTGGGAAGCTTTGTGATGAGATTTTTGTCTAAAAACATTTTTAGGATAAGTCTTGGTTAGTTTAGTGCATAATTTCGGCGTTATCGGGTACCGGGTTAACTGAAAATAAAACGTGACGAATAAAAATAAAATTCGACAAAGTCGTGAAAATTATGAAATCATGTTACTGATAAGAATCGGGTGTTAAAATAGTGATCGTGATGAAATATTGCAAAACGACGGAGTTATAAGCTCTTAACGTAAAATATCGCAAAAGGTTTCAAAACACTGGGTAAATTAATAATATAAATTTTATATCATTAAAATTTGCATGAAAATATATTAGGATCATAATCGGGAGCATTTGAGTATAATATTAATAGTAATGACTGAGTAGTATCGTCTAATGAACATACGTAAATTGAAATGCTGAAATCCCGTGCATAATAAAGACTCGAAAATGCGAATTGTGACAAGCTTCGTGACCGAACCACTATAAATCATCGTGTCCGGTTTGCGCCTTTTTACTTATCTCTTTACTTTTATTTTAGTCTTTATCGCTTTATATTTATATTTGCATTGCGTTTATGTTTGTGTGGCTTGTTGCTTATGTTATGTTGATTATGTTTGTGTCATGGTTTGATTGTGCTTGTGTTGTAGTTTACTTTATACCATCTCTAGATGTTATATGATCATTGTTGACACTTTTTATATTACGTCACACTTGATCGGGTGTTTGATACAAAAAGTTTTTATGTTTTTAAATGAAAACGTACTCACCCCCCCCCCCTTCTACGGTTTCCACAGGTTGGTTCTACCTCAACAAGAACTCGATATTTAGCTTTGTATCGGTAAAAGTATAAGCGGCGTTGTATGGTTTTCTCCGCCAAGTAAAGGTGCTCGTTGACATAGTGAAGTAAAATCTCGAATCAGATACTCGGGTAGTAAAGTAGGGCGAAGAATGAAGTTTCGTTACCAAAGCACTATAAATATACTCGTGTCTTGGTTTGATCTTTTTATTATTATTACTTATTATTTAACGTTTACTTTTATATAGTATCAATTTATCATTGTTTGATTTCACAATAAGTTATCAAAACTTTCGATGTAGGGGTATATAGTTTTCGTATAAAAAATTTTGGTATATTCAGTTTCGACCCCCCATTTTAATTATGAAATTTCGGTATATTAGATCCCGACCCCCTACTGAAGTTGGCCTAATAAGTTGATTACTACTCCTTTTCTTACAACTTATTTTGCAATAAAAGACATAGGATGAAAAAAAAAATATCAAACGGTGTGGGATAATTGGACCAAACTTCAAAGTGGAAAAAAAGCAAAGCATGGGGGACGTAGTTATCAAGGGGCCCACAAGAACGGAATGGGCCAGTGAGAGAGCACGTGCGTCAAGAGTCCTAGGCGGTGCGTCGCTCCCCCTTTCTCGTGACGTTGTCACGTGGCTGACGTGAGTTATTAGGCCCACTTTCAAACACTTTTTTTTACATCTTGGCCCATTGTTTCCAACTATACGTTCCTCTCATCCACTTTTGTTTTTTTTTTTGGAAAGGTCATCCACTTTTGTTTTATTACAATCTTATATAATTATGCTTGAATTAGACCTTGACATGTAAACGAACGTATTACAACCCATTGAGCAAGGGCGGACCGGACCGAGAGGGGTTCTCGAGGTGCCCCTGAATCACATTTGACTTTTCTTGTGTGGTATAGAGTCTTGCTAAAAGTACCGATTTTTCAGAAATACGCACTATCACAAGTGTATGCTATAACGCCAAATGGCTTGAAGTCAAGCGGTGCCTTTGTGAATCTGATCGTGCGAATCTCATCAATCAAATGGTAGAAACTCAATGTGAGAAAATGTGAGATTGTAAGTTGGTTTAGAATAAATGATTAAGCTATAACACAGCACTACTATCTTGTTTATATGTTGACATTGCCGTTTTAAACTTTGAATTATTGTCTTTACTTTTTACCAAAATCCATAGAAACATGGACCTTGAAAGAAGCCATTGTACTATATATATCACTAAACAGAACACGGCCGACAGCCATAAAGCATGAAAACTAAAATCAACTTGCAAAATGAGCAGCTCTAGCTAGATACATCTTGGACAGGAAATCGGAAGCTTATTTTTCTTGTAAAAGATCATATGACCGACGGCATAGTAGCTAACTTGATCCAATTTTTGGGTTTGAAATCTTATCTAAGAGAGTTTTGTAAAGAGTTCAGATTTGTCCCAAATGAAGTTCATGTGAATGAGATTTATCTTCTAAAGCAAGACTTTTGTAACATAGCTGAAAACTGGAAATAAGTTTGGTTTCGTTCTATGTTGGTAGCGGAACAAAACTTTGAGCAAGTTTATATATTAGTGAGAATTTAGACATTGTAGCATATTGCTTTATTTCCTCTAAACTCTCATGCGTCGAGTTGAAGAAAATTGAGCCACAAAGTTGTTTAAGGTAGGCCGTATTTAGATTTAGGAATGAGCACGGGTCCGGAATCGGATGGAACCGTAACTGGAACTGATGGATCCGGAAATCGAATTTTGTGAAAAGTAGAAACCGAAACCGAACCGAATATAGTTTTCGGTTCCAGTTCCGGTTCCATTACCGATTCTTTGGGTCTACCCGGTTAGGAACCGGTTTTCTAAAAAGTAAAACAAAAATATTGTGTACTAATGAATTAGGCCAATAAAAACCACAAAATAGTTGATTTTTTTTAGTGTTTGCAACCATTTACGTTTAACAACTAAAGCATAAACTCAAACAATCATTTTAAAGTTTCACATTGTTAAAATGTTTAACAAAACAATGCACACATAACAATCCATAAAACAAAATAAAATAACTTCAAACTTTATTCAACTAAATAACCAAAACCGTATAGTTCCATCGTTTTTTCCCTTTTATCTCTTCCGGTTAGTTTGTTTTGAGTATGGGAAGTAAAGAAAATTACATATTTTAAGAATTATTAGGTATTCGGTTCCGGAACCAGGAACTGGTGAACCCGAATCAAACCAAACCGACCTAAGAACAAAAAAATCTCAAACTCAAGAACCATAACCGAAACCATCGGGTCTGGATCCAATTCGGTTCTTCTTAGTTCCAGTCTAATTCTCGGTTCTGATCTGATTCTCGGTTTGTTTTGCTTATCCCTATTAAGATTATCATGGATTGAGACCTCAAATGACGTATTACGTGTCATTTTGCTATAATATTAGTTGATTAACGAAGAAAAACATCAAATGTCATTTCACGTTAGCAATACACTTCATGTCAACGTCAACTTTAGTTTTTAAACGATTTTATGTTATCATGTGAATGTGTTATCAATATGAAACACTTTTTTAATGTCTAGCTACACGACTAAGTTGATGTTAGACTACTCCCACCAATGGCAGTAAGCAATCCAGAGCCACGACTCATGCGTGAGCAAGGACGGAATTTACTGGAGACATTGAGGGGTTGTGGCCTCTTAAAATTTTAACCAATAGTACATTTTTAACCCTTACACTTTGCAGTGGTAAACATAATTAGTATGAATATGAAATAAAAATATAATTTAGCCCCTCTAAAAGAAATACATTATAGTTTGGCCCCTGTAAACAAAGGTGAGTCCCTTGTCAAGTTCCGTCCATGCACGTGAGGCTTGCTGGCATCGAAAGTTGTGTCCCGTGAGGGGAGAGAAACCAAGGCAACCCAACGGTGAGTCCTTCATCATATGGAATTGTGCATTGTGGCGCCAAAAAATTGTATACATTGCATAATAATAATAATAATAATAATAATAATAATAATAATAATAATAATAATAATAATAATAGTAGGTTGCTTCGACATTCTACTATCGTAACCCCTGGGACTTCTTTTGATGATGCCTTGTGTGATTTTAATGTGAAAATGGAGATTGATCTTTTGAGTAATCCGTGTGAGATCGCTGCCCCCAAACTCATGAAGAAACTGGCAGATATATATTTCACACGTGTTACCCGAACTGCTGAATCTACATTTTCTTTATCTACTCGACAGATGGCCTTATGGAAATCGCAAATGGAGGATCACACTTTGGACTGGCCTAGGGTTGTTCCGATATCGGGGTTGGGGCAGACTATGAACGCCAGGACCTATCGTTGTGTGTTATGTTATCGGCTTGGTGTCCCCCTATTTTCTGTTCAGATGCCGTGCTCAGCCTGTTCCAAGGTCTTTGCTGGTGATATTTATGGGGACCACGTTGTATCTTGTGCTGGTATGATTGGTATTAAACATCGGCATAACATGGTACGTGATGTTCTTGTTGACATATGTTCTCGATCTGGGGTTTGGGCTCGTAAAGAGGTTGACATTGGACTTTGTGGTGAAAGGGACAAATCTTTACGACCTGCTGATGTGTTGCTCTACTCGTGGGATGGAGGACTTGATGTATGTGTTGATTTGACTGGATCATCGCCCTTGACGCAAAACTGGTATGGTTGATTTCGTGCCGGGTCGTGTGGTGATTGAGGCTGCACAACGTAAACGCGTCAAGTATGAGGCTAAGTGCGCAGATATGGGATATGGGTTCCTTCCCTTCACTTTCTCTTCTTTTGGGGAACTTGAAAAGGACGCTGTGACTTTATTGAAGCGTATTCGAAAGTTTTCGATGACTCAAGACATTGGAGAACGTGCCGTTGCTCAAATTTTTAGTAGGATTAGCTTTTCTATAGCTCGAGGAGTGGGAGCCCAATTAGTATCTCGGCTCCCTACTAACTTCTTGTAAATCCTATTTGTTTCTAATAAAGTGATGTTATAAAAAAAATAATAAAAGAAATAAAAATAAATAATAATAATAATAATAATAATAATAATAATAATAATAATAATACATTGCATAATAATAATAATAATAATAATAATAATAATAATAATAAGAGTAAATTACATGGATGGTCTCTGTGTTTATCAAAAGTAAAAATCTTCGTCCCTCAAAGTTTGAAGTTGCACTGGTAGTCCATAAGCTGGTAAACAAATAATACCACCGGTCCTATAGTTTAACTGGTGTTAAGTAGTTCCGTTATAATTTACACGTTAGCCCATTCGGTTAAATATCGCTGCATCGTTTATACTTAATGATAAAGGTTGTTTATAATTTAAAGCTTTCATATGTTTTTATCCGTTTCCATCTGTTTTTATACACTTTCTTACGTTTTTATTCGTTTTCGTTCGTTATTATACGTTTTCGTCCGTTTTTCTTACGTTTTATCCGTTTTTATATGTTTTCATCCGTTTTCATACTTTTTTATCCGTTTTTATACGTTTTCGTCCGTTTTTCTTAAGTTGTCAAATGTTTTTATACGTTTTCTTGCGTTTTTTTCCGTTTTTATATGTTTCTGACCGTTTTTATACGTTTTCGTCCGTTTTTCTTGCGTTTCTATACGTTTTCATCCGTTTTTATACGTTTTCACCCGTTTTCTTACATTTTCATACGTTTATCCGTTTTCGTCCGTTTTTAGACGTTTTTATCCGTTTTTCGTTCGTTTTTATATGTTTTCATCCGTTTTTATACTTTTTCGTCCGTTTTTCTTAAGTTGTCATATGTTTTTATCCGTTTTCGTACATTTTCTTTTAAGTTGCCATACGTTTTTATTCGTTTTTATATGTTTTCGTCCGTTTTTATATGTTTTCATCCGTTTTTATACATTTTCGTCCGTTTTCTTATAAGTTTTCATACGTTTTTATACATTTTCGTCCGTTTTCTTACGTTTTTATCCGTTTTCTTACGTTTTTATATGTTTTCGTTCGTTTTTATACGTTTTCATCTGTTTTTATATGTTTTCGTCTGTTTTATACGTTTTCGTCCGTTTTATATGTTTTCGTCCTTTTTATTGCGTTTTTACGTTTTTATACGTCTTCATCCGTTTTTATATGTTTTCATACGTTTTCGTCTATTTTTATACGTTTTTATCCGTTTCTAGCCATTTTCAACCGAGATAAAAACGTATGAAAACGTACGAAAACATATAAAAATGGATAAAAACGTATGACAACTTAATAAAAACGGCCGAACACGTATAAAAACGAATAAAAACGTATGAAAACGGACGAAAACCTATAAAAACGGACGAAAACGGACAAAACGTATATAAATGTAAGAAAACGGGCGAAGACGTATAAAACGTATGGAAACGTATAAAAACGTAAGAAAAACGGACGAAAATGTATAAAAACGGTCAAAAACGTATAAAAATGGACGAAAACGTAACAAAACGTATAAAACGAACGAAAACGTTGTAAAAACGGATAAAAACATGTTAGGAATATAAATATTCACATGAAAGACTCGGTCACCCCGAGTATGGATTAGCATTAAGTAGCTCGTAGGTTTAATCATATTAGTTTAAATATCGTTTCACCATGGAGTCGGGTCGGGTCTTTACCCACTGTTAGCCCGGTCCATAGCCTACTAGAGGCGTTTTTATGTCTTGTATAAATAGCCCTTCCCACCCATGGGAAGGATTGGAACTTCACTTGCAATCTAACATACTACTTTCATTTCTCTCTCTAGAAGTTCCCTCCTCTCACTCTTTCTCTCTCTATAAACGGCCAAAACTCAATTCTTGTGTGTGTTATGTGTTTTTGATATGTTACAATTGGTATCAAGAGCCATGGTTGGTTAGTGTGATTGTATGTCTCGGATTTGTGGTTCACTTTTGGTGTTCTCTTCTTGTTTTTTTTTGTTTGACTAGAAAAGAGAAAAAACACCGAGATTTGATCCTTGTTGGTGCTTAGATTTGTTAGAAGTTTGTACTTTCGTGTTCATAATAGTTTGTTGCATAGTTCCTTGGCACTATACGGCTTATTTAGTGGTGTTTGTTGATATATTGATGACTTTTCTTGACTGCGGTTTGAGTCTCGAGCTTACATTCTTAGTTGCGGTTTGAGATAGTTTGGGAAACTACTGGCTACGGTTTAGCAAGAAAACAAGTTGCGGTTTGGTTTTTAGCTAAAACCGGAAAAAGACAAAACGCAGTTGAAAGCGACCTTTTGTCCTTTGCGGTTTGTCTAATAGTGCTGCGATTTGACTTCCTACGGTTTAACATATTGCGGTTTCGCCGGTTGCGGTTTAAGTTGCTGTGGTTTGCTTTGCTGCGGTTTGTATTCTCCGTGGTTTTACGAAGTTCTGCGTTTTGAAGCCTTGCGTTTTGTTGTCTTTTGCGGTTTGAACAAGTCACTGCGTTTTAGGCTTTGTGTTTTGTATTTTTTTCAGGTTGCGGTTTGAGTTGATGTCTGCGATTTGCCACTTGCTAAATTCATAACGTAAACTCACTACAATTAAATCAAATCACAATTTATCAACTCCTAACCAACAATCATTCATCTTAACACACAATCACTAATCATTGTCGATCCAAACTTTCATCATAACACATTCAAGCAATCAAATCACGGTTTATTCTTAATTTTTGTAAAATCCCGCGAAAGAATCTATTTCTCCGTTTAAATCATAGAATTGTAAAATCCCGTGCAAGTTTACATCATGGCAAGCACTTCTTCTGATGACATTCAAGCTGTCGGGTCCGATACCTGCCCTCCTATGCTTGATAGGACGGATTATGAATCATGGGCACAAAGAATACGACTTTATTGCTTGGAAAAAGAGAATGGTGTTAACATTCTTAAATCCATTGATGAAGGACCTTTTCAAATGGGCACCACTAGAGATGTTGTCACTACCGCTGAGGATGGAACTGTCACTCTTGGAATCGACAGGCCAAGTAATTACAACGATCTTAATGAGGAGGAGAAGAAGCATTATGATGCAGACATTAGAGCTTCTAACATTGTGATTCAAGGATTCCCAAAGACGTTTACAAGCTTATCAACTTCAACACTGAAGCCAAAGCTGTTTGGGACAATGTTAAAATGCTTCTAGCTGGATCTGAACTGACCAAAGAAGATCGTGAATCTCAGTTGTATGATGAGTTTGAGCACTTCAAGATGAATCCTGGTGAAAACATCACTGACTATTATGTGAGATTTCACAAGCTTGTGAATGACATGAGGATCATCAGGATGGCAATGCCAAATATCCAGCTCAATTCTAAGTTTGTGAACAACATGTCACCCGAGTGGGATAGATTTGTCACAGCCATGAAGCTCAACAAATGATTGAGAGAGACGAATTATGAACAGCTGTATGCTTACTTACAACAACATAAAAAGCATGCTGTCAATGATCGTTAATTAAGGGAAAGAATCAATCCAACGACAACTAATGATCCACTTGCACTTGTCTCAAATGTTCAGCCGTTCAATCAATCCTCACTTGATCATGTTTATCACCATCCTTCTTCATCACAGAATTAGACATCATTTGTCCAATCATCTTTGCACCCACCATCTGCTATGAACACCCAACTGGACTCAGGATACTCTCATACTGAAAAGATGATTGATAATCTCTCCAACCAAGTTTCTTTACTTGTCCAACAGTTCAGAGCAACACTCCCTCAAACCAACAACCAACTTTGAACTTCATCAAATCCACGTAATCAAGCAACAGTGGAAGATGGAAGGGTTGTGGTTCAAAATGTTCAGGGAAGGCAGAATGTGAATCAAAGGAACATTGGTCGGGGTAATATACAGAACAGAGTTGGGAATGTTAATCAGGGACAGGGAAGGCAAATTAAATGTTACCACTATGGTGGACTAGGACACATAGCAAGGAACTGCACTCAACCAAAGCGTCCACAGAACTCTGACTACTTCAAAGATAAGATGCTTTTGGTGCAAGCTCAAGATAATGGAGCAGCTTTGGACGAAGAGGAGTTATTGTTTCTTGCTGGTGATGAGGGGAACACGTTTGATGCTGATGTGGATGATCAACCAGTTCAGGACTTGGCACTAAATGATCCCAACATCTTCCAAGCTGATGATTATGATGCTTTTGAATCAGACGTTAATGATGAACCCACTGCTCAAACCATCTTCATGGCTAATCTGTCTTCTGCAGTCTCATCATCACAACAATCTGGTCCTTCCAACGCATTTGTCATAGCTGAGGTACTAAAGCTGTATGACATGTATGACATGGTCGATGAAAAGAAGATTCCCAACAAAGTACAACAGGCAGATGTTGTTGAATCAGATACTGCTGATATGGGAAATAGTAATGTTATCACATATGAACGATATGTGAATCACAACGACGTGTCTGTTGTACCAAGTAGTGCATCTTCTGTTGTCGATAATACTTGTGAATTGCATGAGAACACCGTGTTTATCCCTGATGACACTTTGTCCACTAGACTTAACATCTATAAAGATCAGGTGGCCATATATGAACAACGTGCAAAATTTGAGCTAACTGAACGTGAGCAGAAAATGGATAGTCAAATGCGTACATTCATAACAGAACGTAATTTAAGGGAAGAAACATTGAAAAAGGAGTTATATTCTTTACGAAAACAACTTGATCAAATTGTTAAACAAAAACAGGAGATCCAAGAAAGTGTAACTACACTAAAACATGATTTCAAAGAAAAAGAAACAAAACTCTTAGATGATTTTTCCAGACTTAAAACGTTAAAGAATAAGATTGAAAACAAGTTGTATGCACAAGACCAGACCAGACAAACTGCTCAAATGATTCAAAAGCATAAAAAGTTGTGTGATGAACATAGTGAAAAGAATGTAGGTGAACCTAAATCAGCTTTCCTTAGGAGTGCTAAAGTAGCCCAACCTTCCTTTTATGATGGAAATGAACTGCTTAAGCCTGGTCATGCCCCTCCTGATGTGTCATCATTTGAAGAGACTAATGAGATAGAAGTAATAAATAGAGAAAAATTGGCTGAAAAAATGAAGGATCCCAAATGTATAGCAAATCAAGTCATAATCAAACCCAATGATTACTCTGAGGAGAACCAATTGGCAATTTTTGTACCTCAAACTAAGTTGACTCTAGAACAAATATTTTGGTCCTTAGACTTAGAAAAAAGGAAAGACGAAGAACTTCAAGCCAAAACTCCACCCTTTAGAAAGATAGTTGCAGCAACGGTGTACCCACCTAATACACCCATGCACTTAGTTCCTTTAACTCTTCTCACAGAATGTAAAACTCTAATTAGCATATATGTTCTTTGTCAACTATTTGCTGATTTCGATAAAACATGTAAGAAGAGAATTACACCAACGGGAATTACTGAAGGGGAAAGGGGCTTTGAACAGACAAAACGGTGCTACTTAACTGAGGTTATTCCATTTTTTAAACTTCTCAAAGAACATTTCGAGGGCATGCAAAAAACCCTTGAAACGGAATTAAAAGAAATGAAAGAAGTGTTTAAAGATATGGAAAACGTGGGAAAACAAAATGCTATTGATCTTAAATGTTGTGAGATTGAAAGACAGAACATTCTCATCACCAATGAGAATATGATTGCTAGATGTATTGCACAGGATGTATTTTATACTGCTATTGATTCTGCCTTAACTGCTTGTCAATTTAATGAGTTGTCTATTGCATTGAATGTTACCCAGAATCGTGTTGTTGAGCTTGAGGGGGAGAATTTAAAATTGCATGAGAAAATCCAAAACGATGACCATGATAACATGGTCAGGCATTTTTTAAAACTAGAGGTTGATAATCTTAATTTGTAATTAAAATATCAACATTTAGAAGAAAGAATTAAAATCTCAAATGCCAAGACATCTTTGGATGCTCCTGAATTTGATGCATATTTTGAATTAAGCAAACGAGATGAAAAAATTCAAGCTCACACTAACACGATTCGAAAATTGAGGGCCCAAATTGCCCAATTAATAAATTACAACATGAACCATCGTCTTTAGATTCTCAGAATTTTCACTATCAAGATACCATCAATAAATTACAACATGAAAATGATTGGTTTCAAGCTGAAAATTCAAATGTTAAACAGCGTTACAAAGAGTTATATGATTCGATTAAAATCACACGTGATAAAACCAATGAAAAAATAACTTCTTTGCTTAATGAGATTGAGAATCTAAAGGCTCAGGTGAAAGGGAAAATGCCAGTCGTCACCAGTGATAATATTGTTCCAAAGGTTTCTGCTGGTAGAAAATATGCAATTGATGTTGTGACTATTCCGCTTCCTCTTAGGAACAATAGGTCAGCTCATCATGTTTATCTCACTTATCTTAAGGATAGTCTTGACATTCTTCGTGAGACTGTAGAAGATGATAGGATAGAGAAACCACTAGATAGTGTAGTTGTAGATGCCTGCTTCCTCACTAAACGATCTCAGGAACTCTTAGAATACGTCATTGGCACATGTCCTAAGATTGATAACAAGCGAGATAGGTTTATTGCATCATCCTCAATGACTAAGAACAAGCATGTTACCTTTGATGTACTATTAACGACATCTGAACCCAGCACATCAAAACCAGAAAAACAAATGGCAGTGAGACAAACTAATGTTCCCATCATCACTTCTACAGGAGTAAACAGTGACACTAAAGCTAGCAGGTCAAAGCCTAGTCGCAATACAAAGAAAGATAGGACTGCGCCAGCTAAGAGTGCTCATCAGGAGAAAGTAGAAGACCATCTTAGGAACAATAAACTTGATTTGATCAAAAAGAATCGTGTTGATTCTAGTATTAGCTATAAGCGTACTGTAATTAATTCGAATTCTAATGCTATTTGTAAGACATGTAATGTATGCTTAATTTATGGTAATCATGATGAATGTGTTGTGTCATTCTTGATGTCTTCTCAACGATCCCCAGTTAAGAATGTTAGAAAACCTAAACTGAGTAAGCAAATTTGGAAACATGAACCATCGTCTTTAGATTCTCAGAATTTTCACTATCAAGATACCATCAATAAATTACAACATGAAAATGATTGGTTTCAAGCTGAAAATTCAAATGTTAAACAGCGTTACAAAGAGTTATATGATTTGATTAAAATCACACGTGATAAAACCAATGAAAAAATAACTTCTTTGCTTAATGAGATTGAGAATCTAAAGGCTCAGGTGAAAGGGAAAATGCCAGTCGTCACCAGTGATAATATTGTTCCAAAGGTTTCTGCTGGTAGAAAATATGCAATTGATGCTGAGACTATTCCGCTTCCTCTTAGGAACAATAGGTCAGCTCATCATGTTTATCTCACTTATCTTAAGGATAGTCTTGACATTCTTCGTGAGACTGTAGAAGAGGATAGGATAGAGAAACCACTAGATAGTGTAGTTGTAGCTGCCTGCTTCCTCACTAAACGATCTCAGGAACTCTTAGAATACGTCATTGGCACATGTCCTAAGATTGATAACAAGCGAGATAGGTTTATTGCATCATCCTCAATGACTAAGAACAAGCATGTTACCTTTGATGCACTATTAACGACATCTGAACCCAGCACATCAAAACCAGAAAAAGAAATGGCAGTGAGACAAACTAATGTTCCCATCATCACTTCTACAGGAGTAAACAGTGACACTAAAGCTAGCAGGTCAAAGCCTAGTCGCAATACAAAGAAAGATAGGACTGCGCCAGCTAAGAGTGCTCATCAGGAGAAAGTAGAAGACCATCTTAGGAACAATAAACTTGATTTGATCAAAAAGAATCGTGTTGATTCTAGTATTAGCTATAAGCGTACTGTAATTAATTCGAATTCTAATGCTATTTGTAAGACATGTAATGTATGCTTAATTTCTGGTAATCATGATGAATGTGTTGTGTCATTCTTGATGTCTTCTCAACGATCCCCAGTTAAGAATGTTAGAAAACCTAAACTGAGTAAGCAAATTTGGAAAGCAACAGGAAAAATGTTTGCTAATGTTGGCTATCAATGGAGACCCACTGGAAGAAAATTTACTTTAGGAGATCAGTGCCCCTTAACTATAATGACTAATCATAAAGTCGTGACTGTTAAGGAATGGAAGCCAACTGGTCGAATTTTCCCTTTAGAGACACAATGTAACACCCCAACCCGACAAGGGTAAAGATATCTCAATAATGGATTCATATCAGATCAAAACAGAGCATACATCTACAGTAATACAAAAATCTCAAAGGATTACAAATGAAATACTGAATCTACAAGGTTACAATGAAAGCTTTCAAAACTAATTCTAAAACAGAATATCTTCTATCCAATTCTAATCCAGAATAGCTACCAAGCCTTCTAAGTCCAGAGGTACACTCTCACTCATTCCCAGCTTCCTACTAAAACCTGCCGCAGGAAAAGAAATACGGCTGAGCTTCAAAAGCTCAGTGAACAGATATATAGATAACAGAAACGATAACAGATAACAGTACAAAGGAAATCAGAAAATACAGATCATACAGAAACAAAATCAAATGAAAGTATAGGAATAAGAAACGGAATAAGTGAAACGAAATAAGAATAAGAAATAAATAAGGATTAAGAATAAAGGGAACAGAAATCTATCACGAGCCCAGATAACAGATAATATCATAACAGTGTAGTCACATAAGTAATCTAGAGGGGATACCTCTCAAGTAACCAGATAATATGAGGGGTGACCTCATGTATCAAATCGGAGTGATCAGCTCCCAGATATATGTGAAAGACGTGTATCGCACACACCATCAGTCACCAGAGATATATATAACAGTAAACAGTAACAGATAACAGAAATCAGATCAGATCTAGGATGCATCCATACGCCCCAGGAGGCCAGATTCTTCTCCTACAAATATAACAGGGACGGAACAGGTCATCACTCTCCTGCCCTAGAGTCATGTCAAAGGTGCATCAATGACATGGACATGAAACCCTCATGCCTAGTGATTGGCTCGGATATCAGACTGTGGTCAAGGTCAGATGTCATATAATAAACAGAGTCATATCTAAGGGTTCATGGCAGAAGGGTCATGTCAACAATTCAGAATAAGATAATAAGTTTTGAATCAGAGTTTATCAGATTAAGTTTAATATCAAAGCTTAAGTTCAGATTAAAAGGTTTATTTCCAATAGTCCAAAAGAGTATATCAAAGGTTAATAATTACAAATTTATAGCAATAATCCATTTCAGAAGTTCCTGTCACAAGTTCATTTAAATCAATCCTTTAATAATGGTTTTCATTGAAATGATCTTACAAAATAGTTTTCATAAAAATGGTCTTCCAAAACTTTTAGTAACTTCCATTTCAAGTGGTATCGCTTCTTTTTAAAATATATTTTCTTAAACAGTTTCATATGTAGTTTAATAAAGGTTCAAAATCAATTAGGTTCAGATAAGGATTTAACAGGTTAAGGTTTATACCAAAAATCAAATCAAAGTTTACAACAGATATATCAGGTTAAGGTTCAGAACAAGGTTCACAGATCAGATTAAATCAATATTCACAAATTCAGGGTTCAGAACAAGAGATCAAAACACAAAGGCTCAAGAAAGGTTCAGAACAGAAGAAACACATCAAAGGTTCACAAACAAGTTTACAATTAGAGTTCAGGAAAAAGGTTCAGAATAAAAGAATCATAGCATAGGTTCAAACAAAAGGTTCAAGACAAACAGATCACAACAAAGATTCACAACAGAAGGGAACATAGCAGTGGTATAGGAAATCCTAATAAAGAAAATGAAAAACTGAAAGAAAAGGGGATGAAAAACCCTTACTGAAAAAGGGCAGAATATCTGTACCTTATTAGCAAAGCAGAATAAGCAAAACAGACACAGAACAGAAATCAGGACTTCTCCTTCTTCACACCTAAAGAAGTAGAAGACGGAATTACTACGGATTCTAATTCAGATTATTACTTTTAGTTTATCTTTCCATTTTTAGTAACTTTCTATTTTTAGCAGGTTTCCAGAATTAACAGATTTCCATATTTAACCAGATATTGATATTACAGATTTAGTTAAGTCCTTAATTACAGAATATTATGGTATTAAGGTATCTTTTATCAAGTTACAAAACTTTAGGGTTAATTATGATAGATTTTCATAGTTCAGGGTTTAAACTGTAATTATTCTAAATTCAAAGGTATCACAATGAAAATACTTTAACTACTGACTTAAATACTTATTTTATTCAGAATGACATCTTAATCCTTTTAGTTTCACAATTTACAGATTATACCCCTCTAGTTACCATATTTACAAAACAACCCTAGATTTACATAATTTACAAATTAAACCCTACAATATCCATATCTACCAAACAAGCATCTTATTTTACATAATTACAGAATGTAACATCAGAATTAGGTATATTACAGATCAGATCCCTCAGAATTCAGAATTTACATAAATGGTCCTTTAAGTTTACAAAACTTATAAATTAAATCATAATTTCATAACAATTACATATTAAGCCCATAAATCCTCAAAATTTCACATTACACTTTTAATATTAGTATTTACTCAGAATAACATCAACTTTCCAGAATTTTCACTTTTAGTCCCTCTATTTTAATTAATTACAAATCAACCCTTATAAATGTAATTAATTCATTATCTTGCAATATTTACACTTAGGACCCTCAAGTTATATTTTTCCCACATTACTATAGAAGTATATAACATTAAAAAAATACCCTACAAGTTTCAAAGTTAGCAAAATAGGTCCTTACAATTTTAAAATCAAATCGGATTACATAATTAAATTCCAAAACAAGCCCTAATCTCATCCAATCACCATAAAATAATTATGCAATAATTATAACATTAATTTACATCATATTACCCAAGATAAACCCTAACCCTAATTCGAAATAGGGTTTTTCCTAATTTTCTTTATTTTTCTTTTTAATCCAGTTTAAACAACAATTAACATCAATTAATCCAGGCTTCTAAAAATCAAGTGGCTATTTTTCGTAGCTTATATTAATGTCAAAGAACATATAAAAATATGGTTGTACCTCAGAAAATTCATATAGCATGATTTACAAATTAAGTTTGTTTAAACCCTTTTAATTTCGTGTGCCTAAATAAACATGCATGATTCGTGTTCTTTATTTTTATTAGGTCATATTCGACATGTAGATCACTAGAAAAATACTGGATAATTTTTAGAACATAAGAATTAAGCATGAAAAATCATTACCTCTTGTATGATAAAATCGGATGAAAGCAATTACTAAGCACAAACGAAAGCCTCTAAATTCAGGTTCTTAATTTTCTTAACTCCTTAATAACTCCAAGAACACCAAAAAAAATTTAGATCAGCTCCAGGAGTCGTGGTTAGGGTTTGGCGAATTTTTTCCTTGTCGAGGTTCCTTAAATCGCAAATTAGGGATAAAATAAAAATATATTTTTTATTTATAATTTGTGTAACCGACTTTTGTGAGCTATAATTCAGAGTTTTTAGGCCTTATTATTTGATAAGGATTGTATTTTATTTTTGTAATATTTTCCTTAATTATCTTTGTATTTATCTTAATTTTATTTATTTTACAAAACATAATTAATTTAAATAAATGTAATTCGGATCATATATAATATGTACATGTGATTTATAATTTTTGGACATTCAGAAATAATCTTATGTTGTCCCAGAAATTAATTCGTTTCATATATAGTTCGTTTTCAGAAGTTTGGAATCGTTTCAGAATTTAATAAGTGATTTATTTACGTTTTATGATTTCAGGGGCAATTTGGTAATTTTACAGATTATCTGAATTTCAGGTATTACAACTTCTTCCCCACTAACAAAAAAAAATTTCGTCCTCGAAATTTGCAGGAAGCAGAAAGGAAAGAGAACGGAACACAAAACAAAGACATATCAGACCTAATAGATGATAATCAGATTTTCTCGGAAGAGACGTAAGAATTACACAGGATTTTGACGGATATGCCGTCCACAGAAATTGAATTGACAGATCAGATTAGAGCGTACAGAAATAGATTATCGATAACATCAATTGGAAGAAGTTTTATAACAAAACTTAAGATTATTATCAGAAGTTCAGAGGTCAGCAGAATGCGTGACTAGAATCCAGATGTATTAATTTGCATAAGGGTGAAAGCAGATTATGCGTACAGTCAGAATGAACTTACAGTCTCACTAAGGCAGATAATCTCAAACAGTTATCAGAATTTCTAAGGTTCTAAGGCACTTCTCGAAATATCCTATGCCCACAACAAGTGCATGTTATATGATGTAAGTATTATCATGTTGGCCAGACGTCATAATACTGGCATCATATAAATATGCCCTCATGATGGTCATACTTTATTTCCAGTCGTGAATAGAACAACTTATCTTAATCCACCTAGTCTTCCTACGGTCTCAGAGGTCATCAAAAACCCTAACTAAGAGGAGAACGAATCACTCGAAAGAGTTAACGGAAATCCCAGAATGTCTATCAGAATTTGGTACATCGCTAAAAGCATCAGATCATCCATCATTCGTCAAATTTCACATAACAAAACCATCGTCCGACATACGCAGAATGAACACAGAGCGGAATTACTAATAGAGAACCTAAATCATTCAAAGGATTTTATCATCAGGTAACAGAAATTTAAATGGGTCAAGAGGAAATGAATTACGTCATCCATAGATTCATCCATCACAGAATTAATTATAACACAGACGTTCGCTTCAGAATTTCATTCATTCAAAATCATGATCTCAATTTCTATTCGCAAGTCTGCTTCTGCTCTCAATTCATCTTAGTACAACTAAAATGAATAGAGAAGCAAGACTGCGAATCTTGGACAGGTCTTCTAGCACAGTTCAAAATTTGCCAACTCAGATTTGCTGTCGTCACCAGATGCCTGATAGCGTTGTCTGCTACAATCTCTGAATGCCAATCAAATCTACTCTTCCAAAGGGTCATTCTACTTAATACGAAAATGGTCTACATGTTCCTTGTTCGTCTCAGAGCACAACCATGCTGTCATTCTATGGCAGTTGTCCAATTACTTACGAAGACATGATTCCATTAGCCAATACAATTGGCATTATTTAAAACTCATAATGGTCACAATGAGTACGCGAGTAGTTTCATGAATCGTCTCAGGGAAAACTTCATATCTAATTCACATCACTAATCTTTACGAATAAAACTGAAATTCTTTATGGAAGTTGCTCTCAGTTAGTCATCTCCTATCTTAGGAGTTCTTGTGGTTGCTTCTTCAATCCTTCCGGCATTAAATGAGGTCTTCTGATACGGAATTTACAAAGATAGAACAATTCAATTTTTGACACGCGGAAATGAAATATGATCACGGGTAGTCGATATTCTGGCGCAAAATTTTCTCTTTCTTCTTCATAAATTAGTAGGGTTATTCCAAGAAGAACACTGAGGTGAACAAAATCATATTCCATCAGCTTCTTCAATCTCTCAACTTCAATAGTATCATGGTTCGTCAGTTGAGACCGGTTCAAAGTCAATTCTACTTCTCAATCAGGAGGGAAACCCAAGAGTTTCATCAGAAAATGCCAGAAAATTTGTACAACAAAACTTTCAATGCCAACACTTTCTAGGGGTGGATACTAATAGGGTGTCAGGAGAATTTAACAATCAAATGAGATCAGGGTACATATTTCCATAGCAGTGTTAAGCTTAACAGATTTAAGCGGTTCAAGGTTATTATAACAAAATAGGGTGGAGCAGATTGTTATATTTCAGATGCGGTAGCCTATGATAGCTTTTACGAAGAGCCAGCCAATCAATAATCAAAAGATCTCCAAAATCAAGTATATCAATAGTAAACAGATCCGCAGAACGTATATGGTTACTTAACCAGACGGATAGTTCATATGTCAGAGTCAAGTACATGGTTCAGTATAGTGTGGGGATAGGTACGCGAACAGTTCAAGGTGTTGGGGTTTCATTTAGCTATATATCACAAGCGGCAGGTAGGGTGTGAATCATCGGTAATACGGAAATCGTATACTGTCAAAGTGAGGCATATGGAACATCGGTTATCAGCATCATCATGGTCGAGTAACAATTCCATACAGAGATAGTATTTGCATCAAATCCTTCCAAAGAAAAACTGATTGGCAAATAAGATTCATCATTCAAGGGAGCAAATAAGATTCATCATTCAGGACGAATAGTATCAGAGGATACATTTATATCCAGCATGGGTCATGAATTTATAGAATGGGTCAAACACATTAAGGTTAAATGGTCTTCGGGATGGTCGGAAAGATATCAGACTGTTTATCCAACAGATCAGAAATGAAGGTAAAAATCAGGTAGTGGCAGCAAAAGTTTAACAATCGGTAATCATGTCAGGGGTTCCAAAATTATTTCAAACGCCAAAGGTGAGACATAGGAGGATAGTCGTCAATATTTTAAATGATCATTCAATTTATCCTTATAAGAATAAAATCAAGGTTACTACCAAGGAAAGACGGATCAACAAAGCAGATTTTACCGTTCAGAATGAGAGAGAAAACATCTGTGTACTCGTGGTTAAAACACCACAAGGCTTCTCATGGGAACAGAGATGGTTAAGTCGAAATCAAATAGTGTCAGAAGATTCATAGATGATTATTAGAAACGAGAAACAACTAACAGAATGTATCAAGTGTATCATCGTCATGGGGATTCTCATATTGCCCAAAGAGGCATCAGAATGATTAACAGAAGGTTTAGAGGTCGGAGTGGAAATCGGAAGGCAAGGATCAAATAATGTCAGATAATTACTACGCAATTTCCAATGCTTCAGATTTTATTTAGGTTTCAATTCTTAGGTGGTGCAAGGCATAAGATCTAAATTTCCAAATGTGATTTTAACCAAAAGCAAGACACGAATCAGAGTGGTGCGGAAGCAAGATACTTAAGCAAATGACTTATAGTCTACCCATTCCTCACTGGTCAGAATTTAAGTTCCTATAGGGAAATCCTAAAGCAAATTCTCAAAGGTTGTCCTACGAGCGCCTACAGTGGAAACTTAGTGATCCAGACTTCACAGGTCAAGGGTAAATGTATTACGAGTCGCAGCCTGTGATCTCTAATACCATAAATTGTAACACCCCAACCCGACAAGGGTAAAGATATCTCAATAATGGATTCATATCAGATCAAAACAGAGCATACATCTACAGTAATACAAAAATCTCAAAGGATTACAAATGAAATACTGAATCTACAAGGTTACAATGAAAGCTTTCAAAACTAATTCTAAAACATAATATCTTCTATCCACTTCTAATCCAGAATAGCTACCAAGCCTTCTAAGTCCAGAGGTACACTCTCACTCATTCTCAGCTTCCTACTAAAACCTGCCGCAGGAAAAGAAATGCGGCTGAGCTTCAAAAGCTCAGTGAACAGATATATAGATAACAGAAACGATAACAGATAACAGTACAAAGGAAATCAGAAAATACAGATCATACAGAAACAAAATCAAATGAAAGAATAGGAATAAGAAATGGAATAAGTGAAACGAAATAAGAATAAGAAATAAATAAGGTTTAAGAATAAAGGGAACATAAATCTATCACGAGCCCAGATAACAGATAGTATCATAACAGTGTAGTCACATAAGTAATCTAGAGGGGATACCTCTCAAGTAACCAGATAATATGAGGGGTGACCTCATGTATCAAATCGGAGTGATCAGCTCCCAGATATATGTGAAAGACGTGTATCGCACACACCATCAGTCACCAGAGATATATATAACAGTAAACAGTAACAGATAACAGAAATCAGATCAGATCTAGGATGCATCCATACGCCCCAGGAGGCCAGATTCTTCTCCTACAAATATAACAGGGACGGAACAGGTCATCACTCTCCTGCCCTAGAGTCATGTCAAAGGTGCATCAATGACATGGACATGAAACCCTCATGCCTAGTGATTGGCTCGGATATCAGACTGTGGTCAAGGTCAGATGTCATATAATAAACAGAGTCATATCTAAGGGTTCATGGCAGAAGGGTCATGTCAACAATTCAGAATAAGATAATAAGGTTCGAATCAGAGTTTATCAGATTAAGTTTAATATCAAAGCTTAAGTTCAGATTAAAAGGTTTATTTCCAATAGTCCAAAAGAGTATATCAAAGGTTAATAATTACAAGTTTATAGCAATAATCCATTTCAGAAGTTCCTGTCACAAGTTCATTTAAATCAATCCTTTAATAATGGTTTTCATTGAAATGATCTTACAAAATAGTTTTCATAAAATGGTCTTCCAAAACTTTTAGTAACTTCCATTTCAAGTGGTATCGCTTCTTTTAAAATAGCTATTCTTAAACAGTTTCATATGTAGTTTAATAAAGGTTCAAAATCAATTAGGTTCAGATAAGGATTTAACAGGTTAAGGTTTATACCAAAAATCAAATCAAAGTTTACAACAGATATATCAGGTTAAGGTTCAGAACAAGGTTCACAGATCAGATTAAATCAATATTCACAAATTCAGGGTTCAGAACAAGAGATCAAAACACAAAGGCTCAAGAAAGGTTCAGAACAGAAAAACACATCAAAGGTTCACAAATAAGTTTACAATTAGAGTTCAGGAAAAAGGTTCAGAATAAAAGAATCATAGCAGAGGTTCAAACAAAAGGTTCAAGACAAACAGATCACAACAAAGATTCACAACAGAAGGGAACATAGCAGTGGTATCGGAAATCCTAATAAAGAAAATGAAAAACTGAAAGAAAAGGGGATGAAAAACCCTTACTGAAAAAGGGCAGAATATCTGTACCTTATTAGCAAAGCAGAATAAGCAAAACAGACACAGAACAGAAATCAGGACTTCTCCTTCTTCACACCTAAAGAAGTAGAAGACGGAATTACTACGGATTCTAATTCAGATTATTACTTTTAGTTTATCTTTCCATTTTTAGTAACTTTCTATTTTTAGCAGGTTTCCAGAATTAACAGATTTCCATATTTAACCAGATATTGATATTACAGATTTAGTTAAGTCCTTAATTACAGAATATTATGGTATTAAGGTATCTTTTATCAAGTTACAAAACTTTAGGGTTAATTATGACAGATTTTCATAGTTCAGGGTTTAAACTGTAATTATTCTAAATTCAAAGGTATCAAAATGAAAATACTTTAACTACTGACTTAAATACTTATTTTATTCAGAATGACATATTAATCCTTTTAGTTTCACAATTTACAGATTATACCCCTCTAGTTACCGTATTTACAAAACAACCATAGATTTACATAATTTACAAATTAAACCCTACAATATCCATATCTACCAAACAAGCATCTTATTTTACATAATTATAGAATGTAACATCAGAATTAGGTATATTACAGATCAGATCCCTCAGAATTCAGAATTTACATAAATGATCCTTTAAGTTTACAAAACTTATAAATTAAATCATAATTTCATAACAATTACATATTAAGCCCATAAATCCTCAAAATTTCACATTACACTTTTAATATCAGTATTTACTCAGAATAACATCAACTTTCCAGAATTTTCACTTTTAGTCCCTCTATTTTAATTAATTACAAATCAACCCTTATAAATGTAATTAATTCATTATCTTGCAATATTTACACTTAGGACCCTCAAGTTATATTTTTCCCACATTCCTACAGAAGTATATAACATTACAAAAATACCCTACAAGTTTCAAAGTTGGCAAAACAGGTCCTTACAATTTTAAAATCAAATCGGATTACATAATTAAATTCCAAAACAAGCCCTAATCTCATCCAATCACCATAAAATAATTATGCAATCATTATAACATTAATTTACATCAGATTACCCAAGATAAACCCTAACCCTAATTCGGAATAGGGTTTTTCCTAATTTTCTTTATTTTTCTTTTTAATCCGGTTTAAACAACAATTAACATCAATTAATCCAGGCTTCTAAAAATCAAGTGGCTATTTTTCCTAGCTTATATTAATGTCAAAGAACATATAAAAATATGGTTGCACCTCAGAAAATTCATATAGCATGATTTACAAATTAAGTTTGTTTTAACCCTTTTAATTTCGTATGCCTAAATAAACATGCATGATTCGTGTTCTTTATTTTTCTTAGGTCATATTCGACATGTAGATCACTAGAAAAATACTGGATAATTTTTAGAACATAAGAATTAAGCATGAAAAATCATTACCTCTTGTATGATAAAATCGGATGAAAGCAATTACTAAGCACAAACGAAAGCCTCTAAATTCAGGTTCTTAATTTTCTTAACTCCTTAATAACTCCAAGAACACCAGAAAAATTTTAGATCAGCTCCAGGAGTCGTGGTTAGGGTTTGGGGAATTTTTTCCTTGTCGAGGTTCCTTAAATCGCAAATTAGGGATAAAATAAAAATATATTTTGTATTTATAATTTGTATAACCGACTTTTGTGAGCTATAATTCAGAGTTTTTAGGCCTTATTATTTGATAAGGATTGTATTTTATTTTTGTAATATTTTCCTTAATTATCTTTGTATTTATCTTAATTTTATTTATTTTACAAAACATAATTAATTTAAATAAATGTAATTCGGATCATATATAATATGTACATGTGATTTATAATTTTTGGACATTCAGAAATAATCTTATGTTGTCCCAGAAATTAATTCGTTTCATATATAGTTCGTTTTCAGAAGTTTGGAATCGTTTCAGAATTTAATAAGTGATTTATTTACGTTTTATGATTTCAGGGGCAATTTGGTAATTTTACAGATTATCTGAATTTCAGGTATTACACACAATGCCCTGTAACTAGGTCAATTGCTGCTACTAGTGAAGTTTCCACTGTGAATATCATGGCATCTATGAATCCTGTAGTTCCAGAGTTTGTTTGTGCTAACCAAACGGACCCCAGTAGCACGTGGGGATCCACCTTTTTCTGTTATCCATCGTTGTCTATTTTCAAATGCAGGTCGTACAAATCATCCTTTGGTATTTGGATTCAGGCTGCTCAAAACATATGACCGAGGATCGCTCACGGCTCAAGAACTTCGTGAATAAGTTTATCGGTACAGTTAGATTCGGGAACGACCATTTTGGGGCGATTATTGGTTATGGATATTATGTGTTTGGTGACAGTGTAATTTCTAGGGTATACTACATGGAAGGACTTGGGCACAATTTGTTCTCTGTTGGTCAATTTTGTGATTCCGATCTTGAAGGTGCTTTCAGAAAACACACATGTTTCATTAGAGAATTGGATGGTATTGATCTCCTTAAAGGCAGTCGTGGCGCTAATCTATACACCATCTCTATTGAAGGCATGATGCGGTCCTCTCCTATTTGCTTGCTGTCAAAGGCCTCAAAGAACAAATCATGGCTTTGGCACCGTCGTTTAAATCACTTAAACTTCGGCACCATAAATGAACTTACTCGCAAGGATCTTGTACGAGGTATGCCCAGATTGAAGTTTGAAAGGGATCATCTTTGTTCTGCTTGTCAACTGGGCAAAAGCAAGAAGCATATTCACAAACCCAAAACTGTCAACACCATTATGGAAGCTCTTCACACCCTTCACATGGATCTGTGCGGACCAATGAGAGTGCAGAGTATAAATGGGAAGAAATATATTCTTGTGGTGGTCGACGACTACTCTCAGTTTACATGGGTGAAGTTTTTGAGAACCAAGGACGAGACTCCAGAGGTTATCATCAAACTTATCAAACAACTACAAGTAAGACTCAACAAAATCGTCAGAATCATCCGCACAGACAATGGAACTGAGTTTGTTAACAAACAACTCATTCAATTTTATGAAAGTATTAACATAACTCACCAGAAAAGTGTTCCACGCACTCCTCAGCAGAACGGGGTTGTTGAAAGACGAAATCGTACTCTTGTGGAAGCTACACGAACCATGCTGATATTTTCCAAGGCACCGATGTTTCTTTGGGCGGAAGCAATTGCTACAGCTTGTTACACCCAAAACCGATCCTTGATACATACTCTTCACAACAAAACTCCATATGAGCTGATACATGGCAAGAAACCAGATCTTTCTTTTTTGCGAGTGTTCGGTGCTCTATGCTACCCGACAAATGACAGTCAGGATCTGGGAAAACTAAAGGCTAAAGCAGACATTGAATTCTTCGTTGGGTATGCACCAGATCGCAAGGGATACCGAATCTACAACAAATGAAACCGACAAATTATGGAAACCATTCACGTGACATTCGTTGAGCTGACTGTAGCAAACGGCTCTGGGACACACAAGTTCTGGACCCGCACCTAATCTTTTGTCTCCTGGACCAATTAGTTCAGGTCTTGTACAACATCCCACTCCTGCAGTTCCTTATGTACCCCCTACCAGTGAAGAGTTGAAGAATTTGTTTGATCCGATGTTTGATGAATACTTTGAGCTACCAACGGTTAATACTACAACTGAAGCTCCACCTTTACCTCCAGTTGCTGATGCTCCAATACCACACAACTCAGATGGTCCATCGGTATCTATCTCAAATAGTCAAGATGCACCATCTGCCAGTCACTCATCATCATCATCGATTATTCAATCTCCTTTGGTACAGCAAGGCTCTGCAGTTGACCATTCTTTTGAAGTGAATCCTTTTGCTCCTATTGATAATGCTCCATTCGAGAATATATTTGCTCCTGAATCTTCTTCTGAGACATCTTCTTCAGGGGATCCTAACACGGCAACATCAATTCCCTACCCTCAACCACATGAACATCTCAGAAAATGGACCAATGATCATCCGATTGACAACATCATTGGAAATCCTTCTCGTCCGGTATCTACACGAAAGCAACTTGCCACCAATGCATTGTGGTGCTTCTTTAATTCTGTACTATCCAAAGTCGAACCCAAAGATTTCAAAGATGCTTTGTCTAAAGACTGCTAGTTTACTGCAATACAAGAAGAAATTCATGAGTTTGATCGACTTGAAGTATGGGAATTAGTGCCTCCTCCTGATTGTGCAGTGATTATTGCTCTTAAGTGGATCTTCAAAGTGAAACTTGATGAGCATGGCGACGTTCTGAAAAATAAGGCACGGCTTGTTGCAAAGGGATATCGTCAAGAAGAGGGCACAGACTTTGAAGAATCATTCACACCTGTTGCTCGAATTGAAGCCATAAAAATCTTTCTCGCTAATGCTGCCAGTCAGAATATGATAGTCTACCAAATGGATGTTAAGACAGCATTCTTGAATGGTGATTTGAAAGAGGTAGTTTATGTTAGTCAACCAGAAGGATTTGTGGACCCTGAACGCCCTACTTACATCTATCATTTGAAGAAGGCTCTCTATAGCCTAAAGCAGGCACCTAGGGCGTGGTATGACACTTTTTCTAAGTTCCTTCTGGCAAACAAATTCTCCAAAGGTGTTGTTGATCCTACGCTATTCACTAGGAAAACGGGCAAACATCTACTTCACGTTCAGATCTACGTAGATGACATTATCTTTGCCTCATCTGATCCTATGGAATGTGATCGTTTTTCTAACGAGATGAGTTCTAAGTTCCAAATGTCTATGATGGGACAAATGTCGTTCTTCTTGGGTTTACAAATCTCTCAAAGTCCTGGAGGCATATTTATAAATCAATCCAAGTATGCTAATGAAATATTGAAGAAATTTGGATTTGATTCAAGTGATCCTGTTGACACTCCTATGGTTGAGAGATCGAAATTGGATGAAGATCTCTCTGGGATCCCTGTTGATCAAACTAAGTTCTGAAGTATGATTGGATCCCTGATGTATCTCACCGCTAGCAGGCCAGATATGTTATTCGTTGTATGCATGTGTGCTCGATACCAGTCGAAGCCCACCAAAAGGCATCTGGAAGCGGTAAAGCGGGTCTTTCGATACCTTCAAGGGACTATTCACATGGGTCTTTGGTATTCTACGGACACCACCATGGCACTCACAGCCTATGCAGATGCAGATCATGCGGGGTGTCAAGATACTCGTCGAAGTACGTCGGGAGGTGCTCAATTTCTAGGAGAGAAGTTAGTAAGCTGGTCATCAAAGAGGCAAATGAGTACATCTATATCTTCCACAGAGGCTGAATACATTGCCATGTCTGCGTGATGTGCTCAAGTCTTGTAGATGAGATCTCAACTATCGGACTATGGCTTTGCGTACAACAAGATTCCTCTGTATTGTGATAACAAAAGTGCCATAGCTCTTTGCTGCAACAATGTCCAGCACTCTCGATCTAAACACATCGATATCCGACATCACTTCATTAGGGAATAGGTTGAGAAAGGTGTGGTTGAACTCTACTTCGTGAGGACTGAGTTTCAGCTGGTAGATATCTTTACTAAGGCACTCCTGAGAGAACGATTCCAATTTATTCTCCCGCGACTTGGCATGAAGAGTCTGACGCCAGAAACCCTCAAGTGTCTTCAGGAAGAAAATGAGGAGTAAGGGATTTGCTTCATGTATCCTTGTATATATTTTAAACCAAAAAGAAAATAGAAAAATATAAAACCTATAAAAACCATAAAAATCAGAAAAACACAAAAAGACCAAAAATAGTTCCTTTAGGCATGTCTTCTGTTTGTCGATAATGTTTACAGTCCTAGAAATGTCATTCAATAATGACACGGTTCTTTAAATGAAGCTCGAGCAGAAGTTCAACTGAATTAGTAAAACATGTCATGATGGCTTGCTATTATTTCAGATACGCAACCCGTCTTTCAAAATGAGGAAAGCACGTCGCCAAAAAGACGGTTGTTCCTAACAACGGGTGATTAAGTTCTCCTGGGCATGGATTACTTTACATCCATGCACCCTCGATCTAATGTACGCTTCAGTGCATTATTTTCTGATTCAGAAGAGAAGTCTTCTTTTACCAAAACAATTTTTTTTCCATCTATGATTCTTCAGAAAAATAATTTGTATCTAAAACGGTGGTTTAAAACAGTATTTGAAAATCAATCGAACTTAAAAAAAAAAATTCATAAAATTTGCCACTCAATCTTTGACAAAAGGTTTAATTTTTCATAAAATTTTAAATTGATAATGGGTCATAGATTGAGGGGGAGAGTGATTTCAAATTCTATTTTAGATCATCAAATGGTATCTTTGTATGGCTCAAGTAATGAATAAACATGTGTTGTTACGTGTCAGAATATGAATCTTTTCATGAGTTTCTCGCTAAACTCCAAATCATTTATAAACTCATCATATCTGACAATAACATTCTCCCTCATTGATTGAGGGGGAGCATTGTATCGTTCCATTATCAGCACATATTGAATCTGACCACATTCTCTCCTAAATTTTTTAACTTATTTAAATCAATTGGGATCACAAATCTCAAAAGGTTTGAAATTTTTGATCGGGGGGAGAGAATGTGAGTTAAATATGAAATCTGATAAAAATGTGATATTTTGAACTCAAGTGTATGCTCTCTCATATGTGCTAAACTCTTTCGTATATCAATGCACATATTGAGGGGGAGCAAATGGTTTGTGATGACAAAATAGATGTGGCATCTCATGTGAGCGCGACTCAGACTTCACTAATGAATTGACGAAGCGAAACTAACTGTCATTAATCGAAAGGACTTGTCCTGGCTGGGTAATAATTTCAAGCTGGTCTAACCAGTGATGTAAGCGTGTCTCGAAGAGGACTTGTTTGAGTAGAGTGTACCGTTTCGAGAAACTTTCTGTGGACTTGACCAGGCCGGGTAATAATTTCAAGCTAGTCTAACTAGTGATGTAAGCGTGTCTCGAATCGGTCATGTTCACTGAAGGTGGATCAATTCAAAAAGTGCGAACTCTACCCAACATGTGCAAATTTTAACTATAAACATATGAGCACATGTTAAGGGGGAGTATTTGAAAAGTACAAACTCTCAAAGTGTTAGCAAAATGTGTTTCTTAATTATAAACACTTTGAGAGATTTTTCAAATAAATGGTTTACGGCAACATAGGATAGTCATGGTGTTATAAGGTGGCTAAAGTTAGGAAAACCGTCCTATGATCCGCCAGAGCCGGATGGGATCTACCCAAGGACAATACCGAATAGTTAGTATTAGAAAGTCCTTAGGTATGATAATGAAAAAAAGAGTAATATGAGAAAGGAGAAAGAAGGCACTACTAGAAAAAGGGCTATCCTTGACTCGCTTTTTATGACCCACGCTACAAGATGACGCGCAAAGAGCAAAGTCATAAAATAAGAGTCATAACGAGTAAATTTTCTATTGGGGATGACTCGTTTTCAGAAGCGTCATAACATATGGGTCATAATCAGTAAAATTTAGCCAGCTACCGTGTCCTCTTATATTCTTTGTTATAAGATAATATCAGATCTTATCCTACCTCTCTCTAAAAATCATTCCATCTCTCTCTCTCTCTCTCTCTCTCTTAATTATCAATCGATTTATCAATCGATCCTTCTACTCCATCACCACAGCCACTCCACGCCACCATCATCACAAAGACAAGGAGATCAAGATCTTGTGTTTTGAGTTGAAGTTGTAGATCGAGGGTTTACGCAGGAAGAACGAGACGCAGATGCTCGAAGAAGAGGTCCACGTACTTACCGATTACGGGGTGTTTGCAAGGTATATATTTATATTTATTTATTTGTTTATTATTTTTTCAGATCTACAAGTTTTTTTGTTTATAAAAGTTGTAGATCTGTGAATTTGAGTAACTGTTTGTTGTTTATATTGTGTTGTAGATGATAGATCTGTTATTATTTGTGTTTTGTTATTGAATATTTATTTATATATTCAGATCTGTGAGTTTTATCATTTATGAATGATTTATTTATTTATTTATTAATGTATTTTGTGTAGTTTTGATGATGTGGATATTGTTGTTGTTGTGGTCGATCGGTTATGTAATATTGGTAGGTTGAAACTTATGTTCGGTGTATGTTTGTTAGGGTAGTGATTATCAGTTAATTTTATCTTCAAGTGCTTAATTTTTAAATATGAAACTGTGTGTTTGTTTGTGTGTGTTAGTTAGTGATTATTGGTTAGTTTTAACTGCGAGTGTTTAGTTTAGTAAGATAGATTGTGTATATGAATATGACTGTCATGTGTGTTAGTCAATATCAGTTGTTTTTATTTGCTAGTGTTAAAAAAATTGTATATGCGATTAATATATGACTTAGTAATATAAGGTTGTGTAGTTGAATATGACTCTGCGTGATTATTAGTTAACTTTATCGCCAGTGAAGAATGAATAGCTGTTTATGCAATTAATATTGCATTTGGTAACGAAGGTTGTAATTGAAATTGACTATGTGTCTGTGTTTTGTAGAGTCAACTTAAAGCCATAGGGGCAACAAATTCTGATATTCTCGAGAATGTGACGCCTGCTGTCAGGAAGGGAGTTGAGGTCTTGAGAGGCATTCAGGTAAAGGATATTATAACTATGTCAGCAGGCTCTTGACGTAGTCCATAGGTTAACTGACATTAGCTCTCATGATTTTATTTTGTTTGGTTTACATATACAAGAGACAGAGTATTACAGTGGTCTGTAAATAGTTAAAAAGAAAAATTGGAATGGGTTATTTTGGACCGTCGAAGTTCTTATGAATATACCGTACACTGGTTAATGCTGAAAACAACCCTAGGTGTCAATACTTGCTCTGACCTTGTTGCCATTTTAACTTGGTAGAGATGCTGCAACGGGAAGGGGAGTGCTTTTTGCAACAGAGGCCCTTCTTAATGACCATGGATTAAGTGTTGCTGGTCAACATTTTATTGTACAGGTAAAAATATCCTATAACTAAGATTTTTTTATGTCTATTTTATATAAAGGTTAGGCAGATTTGCGTTTAATTTAATTCTTATTACTAATTGTGTTTGTTTATTCTCAGAGATTCAAAAATGTTGGTTCGTGGGCTGCTCAACTTATTCATGAAGCTGGTGGCAAAGTTGAAGCAGTGAGTGATATAACGGGAAATGTTGGTTCGTGGGCTACTCAACTTATTCTTGAAGATATTTGGTGTTTGAGGTAATGTATGTGTTTTATTTGTGATGAAATAAAAAAATAGATCAAATAACGTATTTTGTGTGTTTGAGGTATTGTGATTAAATCAGACAAATAGATGTGCGTGTATCAAACCTGTAATCGACTGATATCAGTTGTAATATGATCTGTGTGTTTTCTTGACTGCCCTTTCTTGTGTTTGATATACTTGATCTTTTCGTGTAGGTAGTTCTTGCTGTTAGTATTTATTTGTAATCTAATTAATTGATCCATTTGTGTATAATTTGCATTTGATGTAATCGATCTTGTAATGGTCTCGTATGCTGATAATATATATCAAAAGGATCACCAGTGATTGTCTTAGAAAATATTGGTTGTTGTTGTTCTTTGATATCACATTCTTAGATGTCAATGATATGATCTGCTTATAAATGCTGCTTAATATGGATTCTGTTGTTTATATAAGAAACCGGCATGAGGACTTGCAAGTGTTAATGTCTCTGTACTTGAGATCGAACAGTATGTCTATTGAAGTTCTTGTATATATATTTTGTTTATATTCATTCTGCACAATCGTTATTATAGTGCCATTGAAGCATGCATGTTTCGACTCTATTTACTTGCATTACTGTTTTCTACTTAAGATGTTTTTTACTGATGTGTTTTCCTTTTGAATCATTAAAAGAAGAGGATAATCAAAAAGCTCAGCATCTCGCTGAGGCAATTGCTGCAGGAGCACAACTTGGTAGGAAAGTGTATCGGATTTGTAACAAAGAAGTAAGTGACTTCTGACCAGTTTATCTATTCCATAAACAACGCCAACTTTCCTTATTTTACCAATGATTTGTATTTTAACTTCCTTATTGACAGCTTATCAAAGTACTTGAGCTAGACTTCGCAGGGATGATACATATTCAGAGTCTCAAAAGCCACGATCGGACTATTAGCTGATACTGAAACCAATAAACACAGCAGCCGCAACATTATACTCGGGTAGTCTTGTTGTATAGGCAAAGTTAGAGATGGTGTATAAGCGGGTTTTTAACATAGGCAAAGTTAGGTTGATTTTTTAGTTCTAGCAGCAACAAGGAAAATATTTGTGTTTTTAATTTTGTATTATCAGGTTTTTAATATATGAAATGCGTTATTTTGATATTTGTGTTTTTAATTTTGTATTATCAGGTTTTTAATTGTCATTTAATAGAAAATTAGGAACTGAAAAAAATTAATTTAAAAAAAAAAAAAAAATTAGGTTATGACACGCAAAAAGGAGAGTCATAAAACGTGGGTCATAAGTGCGCGTCATAGAGGGATGACGCACAAATGCGAGTCATGAAGCTTTATGACGGGTCCATCCTTGACTCGCATTTGCGCGTCATAAGGCCTCTTCTTGACTCGCATTTGGAGTCAAGAATAGCTGTTTTTCTAGTAGTGAGGGGTTGAAGAATTAAAAAGAAATGTAATCAGAAAGGGTGAAAAGAAATAGCCCTCCAATTATTCAACCTTAGGGCAGAAACCGAGTTCAATTCATATGCTACTAGTGGTTACTAAGGTAAGACCGGTATTGAAGACAAGACGTCATGGACCCAGTGACGCACTGCACTAAACCTTCTAGCTACTCAAGTTCTCTTAAAAGGACTTGTTTCATTCTCACGGGGAACCCTGCATAATCTATCGACCGCTCATTACGAGTTATGTTGATATTGAAACAAGAGACACCGCTCCAGTCTTCGACTACCAAAAATTGCACTTATCGATTCTAGAGCCGCAAGATACATCAAAAGATCTCATAGGAACACATGTTACTTCTACACTGGTTGTTCAACATTAAGGACACCAGTTGTAAACTTATGAGTTCTACGCAGATCTTAGCAATCTGCTAGAACATTTATAAGGGAATTTACAAATGTAATTCTCAGTGATTGAATGGAAATTCCTGCCAGGGTCAACATCAAACAGCCCTGAAAGCAGGTCACTTCGGTAATTCCTTGTAGATTACGCTTAGTGGTCGCGGCGGTTTCAAACGGTCTACAGTCGTGGAGTGAACTCCAGTGACTCACCTAATCGTTGATGTACTTCGGTAGATCTTGTAAGCCCTCTCGGGGGTATCCGATTCAGGAACGGCCTTGGCAAGGATTAGAGAAAGTTTTCACACTATGCTGTTAACAATCTCGAAATCCAAACCTGTTGGGAATTAAATTAAGCAGTTAGTACCGTTCTGTATAAGTTAGTACGATTGAACAGTCGCTGAAGAATACAAGAAAAGTTCGTACTGCTGATGAAGAAAAGTTCGTACTGCTTATAAGATTAGGATGAAACCGTATATGGAATTGATATGATGTATATCTTATTTGTATAGATTGATACGAATATAGTTTACTTGTAAAGGACTCTTTGTGCTATAAAAAGAGATCCTCAGTTAGGGTTTTAAGATATCCAGATATCCCATACGTACAAGCATTACTAAGAGCTTCACGTTTATTCATTGTAATCGTTCAATATATTGAAGCAAAGTGTTTGGTTAAACAATTGTCTTGTTATTCTTATTGTTACATTCATACGATCGCACAATCACCAAACACATATTCTTCTAAGTACTTGGTAGTAAATTCCGCGTGCTATCAAGTATATACTCAAAGTATCCCCAACACAACTCGTGTGTGTTTAGATCCGGTCAAGTGGTATCAGAGCCAGGTTTCTGATACTTTGAGTTTAGAAGATCCAGAAGTACTTATTCTCTTGCAACCAAGAAGATGGACATGGAAACACCACAAACCTCAATCCTTGCTAAACTTCCCATGCTGAAACAGAATGAATACGATTTATGGCGGCTCAGAATAGAGCAATATTTCATGGTGCAAGACTATGCATTATGGGATATCATTATCAATGGTGATTCCTTCAAACCAATTCCTGTTGAAGAAACACGTGCTGATGGTTCCAAGATCACAAAGCTTAACACTGAGCCAGTTACAAACGAGGAGAGAATTAAAAAGAAGAATGATCAGAAGGCTAGGAATTTGTTACTAATGGCAATTCCTAATGATCAAGTGCTGAATTTTAGCCATTACGAGACTGCTAAAACTCTTTTTGAAGCAGTGGTGGAAAGATTTGGTGGCAATGAAGCTACCAAGAAGGCACAGAAAACCCTACTTAAACAAAGTTATGAGAACTTCACTGCATCAAGCAATGAAACTTTGGACCATATCTTTAATAGGCTTCAAAAGATCATCAGTCAACTTACTGTGTTGAAGATTGTGATACCTCAGGAAGACCTCAACATGAAGTTTCTAAATAGTTTACCTGCTGAATGGAACACTTATGTTGTGGTTTGGAGCAATAAACCAGAGCTGGAGAAAATGACAATGAATGAGCTTTACAACAATCTTAAGATTGTTGAGCAGAAGGTCAAGAAGAGTGGTAGCACCAGTTCTAGTTCAGGGAATATGGCTTTTGTATCTTCTTCAAACAGTTCGAATCATGAAGATGAAGAAGCAGTTGCACTGGTACAGATATTGCCTATCGTCACACTGGAAATGCGTGACTATATGCATATAGTCACACATGTTTTTTTGGGTGTGTGTGACAAAAAGTCGCGCCACCGTAGGTATCATATGGTCACATTGTTTAGTTTGTGGCCGTTTTCATCGAAAAAGAGTGACCAAAACCCGAATATGTGTGACTAATTAGGCACAAGTTTTGTTGGATTCATCAGTATGTGTGACTATTTCCCATCCTATGGCCACACGAAAATATAATAAATGTGACGTTTGTGATGATTTAGTCACACATCGTGTGTTGTTTTTTTCGAGTTAGTCACATACAATTTAAAAAACAGTGGCCAAAAGTGTTAATAAGTGTGACCATATGCTGTTTAAAGTGAAGAAATGTGTACTATTGATCATCCAATGGTCACATGAATTCTTAGTTTGTGTGGCCTTTTGTAATATTTAGTCACACAAAGCATGTTTGCTTTGGGTATTTAGTCACATACAATTAAGCATAAAGTGGCCAAAAGTGTTAATAAGTGTGACCATATGCTGTTTTAAGTGAAGAAATGTGTATTTTGTGTGACTATTGATCATCCAATGGTCACATGAATTCTTAGTTTGTGTGGCCTTTTGTAATATTTAGTCACATAAAGCATGTTTGTTTTCGGTATATAGTCACATACAATTAAGCATAAAGTGGCCAAAAGTGTTAATAAGTGTGACCATATGCTGTTTTAAGTGAAGAAATGTGTATTTTGTGTGACTATTGATCATCCAATGGCCACATGAATTTTATGTTTGTGTGGCCTTTTGTAATATTTAGTCACACAAAGCATCTTTGTTTTGGTTATTTAGTCACATACAATTAAGCATAAAGTGGCCAAAAGTGTTGATAAGTGTGACCATATGCTGTTTTAAGTGAAGAAATGTGTATTTTGTGTGACTATTGATCATCCAATGGTCACATGAATTCTTAGTTTGTGTGGCCTTTTGTAATATTTAGTCACATAAAGCATGTTTGTTTTGGGTATTTAGTCACATACAATTAAGCATAAAGTGGCCAAAAGTGTTAATAAGTGTGACCATATGCTGTTTTAAGTGAAGAAATGTGTATTTTGTGTGACTATTGATCATCCAATGGTCACATGAATTCTTAGTTTGTGTGGCCTTTTGTAATATTTAGTCACACAAAGCATGTTTGTTTTGGGTATTTAGTCACATACAATTAAGCATAAAGTGGCCAAAAGTGTTAATAAGTGTGACCATATGCTGTTTTAAGTGAAGAAATGTGTATTTTTGTGTGACTATTGATCATCCAATGGTCACATGAATATTTAGCTTGTGTGGCCTTTTGTAATATTTAGTCACACAAAGCATGTTTGTTTTGGGTATTTAGTCACATACAATTAAGCATAAAGTGGCCAAAAGTGTTAATAAGTGTGACCATATGCTGTTTTAAGTGAAGAAATGTGTATTTTGTGTGACTATTGATCATCCAATGGTCACATGAATATTTAGTTTGTGTGGCCTTTTGTAATATTTAGTCACACAAAGCATGTTTGTTTTGGGTATTTAGTCACATACAATTAAGCATAAAGTGGCCAAAAGTGTTAATAAGTGTGACCATATGCTGTTTTAAGTGAAGAAATGGGTATTTTGTGTGACTATTGATCATCCAATGGTCACATGAAGATTTAGTTTGTGTGGCCTTTTGTAATATTCAGTCACACAAAGCATGTTTGTTTTGGGTATTTAGTCACATACACTTAAGCATAAAGTGGCCAAAAGTGTTAATAAGTGTGACCATATGCTGTTTAAAGTGAAGAAATTTGTATTTTGTGTGACTATTGATCATCCAATGGCCACTTGAATTTTATGTTTGTGTGGCCTTTTGTAATATTTAGTCACACATCGAATTAAACAAAGAGTGACCAATAATGTTGATAAGCGTGACCATAATACATGACTGCATCTTTTAGTCACAGGGTTATTACTGGTATTTTTAAGTTAGTACTGTTGGAGCAGAGTTGCTACTGCTAGTACTATGCTAGTGCTGCTGGAATGAGTATATTATATATATAAAACAGAATCATAAACAAAAAGAAATTTGAAATTGAATAAAACTCGAATGTATATAACTGAACAGAATATACAATTGTAATGTCGTACATAATCAAATTCTCAAGTACCATAATTTAAAGACTTTTGACTCTTCGCCGGCATAGCTTGCTTTAGGGCTTCAATAGAGACATTACTTTTGCGCTTCGATGGTGCTGTTGGTCCACAGTTGTTGTCACTTTTCTTTTGCATTGTAGTTGGCAGTGTAACCTGTAGTAACAAAAGACGCTTGTATCAAACATTGAATTATATATAAACAAAAGAATAACAAGAAACATGTTGAAATACATACTGTTGGTACTCCTTGTGTTGGAGACACATTTCCTTGCGATTGGGAATCTGTAGACCCTTGTTGGCTTGCATTTGAGGCTACTGGCAATTGAGATGACAAATTTAACTGCACCCCTTGTTGACTCAACTGTGCCATCAGTTGAGTAAGTATTCTTTTTGTTTCTGTAATCTCATTGGACAATTTCTTGATCTGGTCATCAGATTCTTTCTGCAAAAAAAAAAATATAGGAAATGTTGGGATTAAAAGTCTTCTGGATGCTGTTAGAGTAACTGATGCTCTTATTTGTGTCAATGCTGCTCAGATGGAGTTAGTGATGCTCATGAACTTCAATTACAAATATGGCTAGTGTTTACCACTGCTAGTACACAATTTACTACTGCTAGTACACATTTAATCCTGCTGGTATATAAGCATAATAATAGAATTTGCAGTCAAACTTACAAGTGTATCTCCCACTGATGTGATCTCATCATCTGGAAATTCGCCATCGTTGTTTACCCTTCCTTTCAACCACATTATACCACGCGGAGGTTCTTCATCTGCTTCAATCTCTTTATTTTCGATCTAATAAACATCAAATGCATACACATGTAAAGTTAAAACACGATAAACGAAAATATGAAGGTGCATACACATGTGATCTTACCATTTTCTCTTTCAAATAAACATATCCACCTCGTCCCATTTTATGCTGATAAATATTTTTGGAACGCGACATTTTAGCTTTTTCAGCTATCTTCTAAAAACACAAAATCATAAGGCGTTTACATGTGGTAATGCTGCAAACTGAAAATTATGAAATGACATATAGACTTAAATAAAGATGACTAATTAAAACCTTGTATTCATCGGTGGTCGTGTTGTTTACAAACTCGACCCAGTCTTCTGATTTCACAAATCGACTATACTTGGCCGGGACTTCATTCAGTTTGGAAGGTGTATTTAGGTGGGGCAAAATGTATTCTTCTCTTAGCTTCGTTCTGAAAGTCCTTAGCAGTTTACCAAGACGAGTCATTACCAATTTTCTGAATGTCACGTCAACATCAAAATATCACTGCAAAGATTAACACAATGTTGTTAATTAGTTGCACATAATGTAACTGCATAGATAAAATTATGTAGTACTGGGTTAAAAAATACAGTAGTATATATGTACAGTGATGTCAGTCCATAGTTTATCTCTTTCTTCTTTATTCACATTCCTCCAGGAAAGATTCTTCAAACCTATGTGCTCACGAACCAGATCTCCTAAAAAACTCGTAAACAGTGCTCTGTGTAACCCTGATACCCTATTCAATGCATCGAAGGTTACCTTGAGCTTTATTCCACCAGGGTTGCCATATTTCATGCGAAACTTAAATAGCCTGGTCATGCCTCTCTTAGCTAGTATCCGATCTGATTGGTTGGTTCCAGGCGCATCTAGATCTTCCTCATCAGAATACTTTTCGGATTCATAGTCTATGTTGTTATCATCATGTTCATTATCAGCAGGAAGCAAAAGATGATTATCAACAATGGGTTGAATTCCCATGACTCTTGAGTAACAATGGGTACAAGAAAATGATTCTGGCTTTGAGAGTAATGGTGATATAAGAATTGATTATTGTGTTTTCTTTGCAGTTTTTTTTTTTTTTTTTTTTTTTTTTTTTTTTTTTTTTTTTTTTTTTTTAGGAGAGAAAAGAGGGTATAAGAAGATGAATCGTACCTTATTCTTGGTACCCGCTTCTAATTAATTAGGCGATTTCAAAATTTTGGCTCAAAATTCTAATTTCAAAATAACAATTGAATTATTTTAAAATTTTGCCTTAAATTTGAACCTGTTTAGTAAAGCATAAACTTGAAAAAATCAAAATTTTGGCTCCAAATGTTATATATCATTTTCTTAATCGCAAATCATGAACCAAGATTTAGAACAAAGATCATGAACACAAACTGCATATCAAATCAAGAACTCAAATTTACACAATTACACCAAAATCATGAACACAACCTGACACCATTTAACATAAACTGCTACCATTAAATCATAAACCAACATGAAAAATGAAGAACACAAACTGCTACCATTATCAAAATTTTGGCTCCAAATGTTATATATCATTATCTTAATCGCAAATCATGAACCAAGATCTAGAACAAAGATCATGAACACAAACTGCATATCAAATCAAGAACTCAAATTTACACAATTACACCAAAATCATGAACACAACTTGACACCATTTAACACAAACTGCTACCATTAAATCACATAAACCAACATGAAAAATGAAGAACACAAAGTGCTACCATTAAATAAATATGGGCAATCATCAAATCAACAACAGAAACTGCTACCATAAAATCTAACTGTGCAATCATCACATCAAGAACACAAATTGCTACCATTTAACAAACCAAAATACTATCATTACAGTTATAAAATAGATACAGAGTTAAACTACACTAGTTACCAGTTACTGCACCATTAATAATTACATTTATCCAAATTAAATATCAGAACTGCTACTACGTACCATATTAAAGTAATTATCCTCTAGTTCATAATAGTCGAGATGATCACCACCTTTACATAATTCTCAACACATTTAATGTACGAGAAGTCTTCTTCACGGCCATCGGTTGATACAACATCTTTTTACTCGTAACTGCTACTACGTACCATATTAAACTAATTATCCTCTAGTTATAGTCGAGATGATCACCACCTTTACATAATTCTCAGCACAACATTTAATGTACGAGAAGTCTTCTTCACGGCCCAACATTTAATGTACGAGAAGTCTTCTTCACGGCCATCGGTTGATACAACGTACATCTTCTTACTCATAACTGCTACTACGTACTATATTAAACTAATTATCCTCTAGCTAGTTCATAATAGTCGAGATGATCACCACCTTTACATAATTCTCAACACATTTAATGTACGAGAAGTCTTCTTCACGGCCATCGGTTGGTACATCTTCTTAATTATACGACAGTCCCAAGACAATATCCTGAGTAAATTTATTTTTATACCTACAAGTTGAACGAGTATATATAATGGATTAAGTCTTGAGAATGTGATAAAGGTAGCGAAACAACACTTATTAAATGGACCATTATTACCCCTTTTGTGTCAGCATCACCAGATTCTTCATCGCTAGAGAAATAGAAAGGGCTCTGTCTCTTCCAATCTGTGTTTTCCCATACCTCCTAATAGTTCAACATACCATATGTGTTTCAAAAAATTTAATTAATGGTATAATTAAGGTATACAACTTTAGCCACAAACACATAACAACTTTAGTATATATACCTTGTTGGAAATGATTTTGAATTTGGACCTAGTGCCGGAGGTCTCTTTGGAAGCAGCCTCTCTACTCCCGGGTTTACCTTGGGGTAGGGGTAGGGTCTGTCTACAGCCTACCTCCCCCATACCCTGCCCCGGCGGGATTGGGTTTGTTGTTGTTGTTGTTGTTTGGATTTCTGCCTTTGAACCTGTTAAAGCATAAACTTGAATAAATTAAAATTTCACACAGCTTTACATTCAACAATAAATTCACACCTTTTGTGTCAGCATCACCAGATTCTTCATCGCTAGAGAAATAGAAAGGGCTCTTTCTCTTCCAATCTGTGTTTTCCCATACCTCCTAATAGTTCAACATACCATTTGTTTAAAAAAATTTAATTAATGGTATAATTAAGGTATACAACTTTAGCCACAAACACATAACAACTTTAGTATATACCTTGTTGGAAATGATTTTGAATTTGGACCTAGGGATTTTTGTCTTTGAACCTGTTAAAGCATAAACTTGAATAAATTAAAACTTCACACAGCTTTACATTCAACAATAAATTCACACAGCTTTACATTAGAATCGGTAACAACAACCCCAAACATCACCATTTATAGATCAAAAGCCTGTTACTAATTATTGTACAATGAATCATCAACTGATATGTGAAAACATTAAAAAACATACCTTTGTTGTCATTTGGATTCATTGTTTGCGTGTTTTTGTTTGCCACGTCTGTTTTTCAAACTATTACCTAGCTAAATTAAAAGACAAAGATGAAATGAAAGGTGGCCCAGGATCCTACTGTTACCCGTGGAATCCGCCGTGGGAATAAGAAGAATCAAGAATGTGTGTTTTGATTAGGGTTTATTGATTTTTGTGTCGGTTTACAATTGATCGGTAAAGGGATTAATTGGCCCTTTACTATTGATCAAGTAGTGGTGGTTTGGTTTAATTGCCCCAGGATCCTACTGTTACCCGTGGGAATCCGCCGTGGGAGTAAGAAGAATGTGTGTTTTGATTAGGGTTTACTCACTTTTTTGTCTGTTTACAATTGATCGGTAAAGGGATTAATTGCCCCTTTACTATTGATCAAGTGGTGGTTTGGTTTAATTAAGAGTGGCAAGATCGGATGTGTAGAAAAAAAAAAGAATAATAGTTAAAAAAATAATAATAATAATAAATAAATTAAAAAAAAAAAAAAAAAAATCTAATGGTGTTGACGTGGCGGTGAAAACCAACTATAGCCGACGGTTCGGGTTCGTGGCGGGTTTTAGTGTACCCGTACCCGAACCCGTTTATAATATACCCGTACCCGCCCCATATCCCACCGGATACCCGATTAATATTATCCATCGGTTTTTCGGGTTTCCCCGCGGGTATCGAGGTTATCCGTAATTAAAAGTTAAAGAAAATGAATATCGTATCAAACGATTTAACGCAACATATCGCAACGCAACGTACTCGGCACGATATTCACCAAAAAAATCAAATGCGCAAGAGGTTTCAAAAGTTAATCATTCTCATTTCAAAAAATAATCTCGTTTTAGCCTTTTAAAAGGGTTTGGTATCCTCATTCGTGTGACGGTAGAGAACACGGACTCACGAGCACTCACTCCAAAAAAACGAATAACCGAATTAATAGTCGAGAAGAGTATTGACAATAACTCGAGTCGAGACGAGATGACGAAAACAAGTCTAAGAGATAACTAACAACAAACATATCAAATAAGATGAGTCGATTGGTAATCGTCTGTATTTTCCCATAATCCCGTTTATTAGTACAAGGTATACTCGTTTTATGATTTAAAACAAGTTTGGACTTACGACAAAATTAATCTTTGGAAATAACAAAATTTCGCCAAGACCCTTTCATTTATCGAACGTTTCCAATTCAAAAGACTTTATTGAAAATCAATTTCCCGAGTAATTTATAATATAACGAGTATTTATATAAACCCTAAACCCTAAACCATAAACGCTAAACCAATCCGTAACTCAAACAATAACCAAACGAATAGTCAAATAAATCCAAATATGTTAGTGTACGGGTAGCATGTCTCGAATAGTCCAATATCCCTCGTGTGTTCCGTTTTTATCCCAAATGTCACACGAAAGGTTTTCAAAATCGAGATCCTACTAAGATCCTATGGTAAAGATCGGGATCTTTACCATAGGATCTTAAGTAGGATCTCGATTTTGAAAACCTTTCGTGTGACATTTGGATAAAAACGGAACACAGAAGGATATTGGACTATTCGAGACATGCTACCCGTACACTAACATATTTGGATTTATTGGACTATTCGTTTGTTATTGTTTGAGTTACGGATTGGTTTAGCGTTTATGGTTTAGGTTTAGGGTTTAGGGTTTATATAAATACTCGTTATATTATAAATTACTCGGGAAATTGATTTTCAATAAAGTCTTTTGAATTGGAAACGTTCGATAAATGAAAGGGTCTTGGCGAAATTTTGTTATTTCCAAAGATTAATTTTGTCGTAAGTCCAAACTTGTTTTAAATCATAAAACGAGTATACCTTGTACTAATAAACGGGATTATGGGAAAATACAGACGATTACCAATCGACTCATCTTATTTGATATGTTTGTTGTTAGTTATCTCTTAGACTTGTTTTCGTCATCTCGTCTCGACTCGAGTTATTGTCAATACTCTTCTCGACTATTAATTCGGTTATTCGTTTTTTTGGAGTGAGTGCTCGTGAGTCCGTGTTCTCTACCGTCACACGAATGAGGATACCAAACCCTTTTAAAAGGCTAAAACGAGATTATTTTTTGAAATGAGAATGATTAACTTTTGAAACCTCTTGCGCATTTGATTTTTTTGGTGAATATCGTGCCGAGTACGTTGCGTTGCGATATGTTGCGTTAAATCGTTTGATACGATATTCATTTTCTTTAACTTTTAATTACGGATAACCTCGATACCCGCGGGGAAACCCGAAAAACCGATGGATAATATTAATCGGGTATCCGGTGGGATATGGGGCGGGTACGGGTATATTATAAACGGGTTCGGGTACGGGTACACTAAAACCCGCCACGAACCCGAACCGTCGGCTATAGTTGGTTTTCACCGCCACGTCAACACCATTAGATTTTTTTTTTTAATTAATTAATTTATTTATTTATTTAACTATTTTACTATTATTTTTTTTTCTACACATCTTGCCACTCTTAATTAAACCAAACCACCACTTGATCAATAGTTGGAAATATTGAGTTTGGAAGTTTATTATTCACAAAGCATGATATACAACTTGTTGTTGCATCAACTCATTGTACATGGAAAGTCAATACTTGGTAAAAGGAAATCGTAAAACTTCAATTGACACTTTACTTTTGGCGCGCGCCGTCGATCCCTTTTCCCGCCTAAAGTCTTGGGTCATCTACCTCTCCAGCCTATTTATACCTATCGACTATATACCAAAGAACACACACAAACACATATATATATCCCTTTCAATTCAAAGAAAACTTCTACAATGGCAGCAAATAATAATGTTACCTTTCAAAATGATGCTGAAGAGTACGAGTGGGTGTTTAAACAACAATTTGCTGTTTGACGCAGTGTTAATTGCTTTCGGGGATGAACCCATTGCAGAATATGGGTCGTATAGGAAGGTAGATACGTGGATGAGGGGTCAAATTTTGAACTGGCTGCATGCGCAAGACTTTTACTGGGATGAGGTTTGGGGATTGCGTGACTACGGGGAGGAGGAGGAAGAAGATGAAGAGGAAGAGGAGGAGGAAGGTGAAGAGGAGGAGGTGGTGCAGCAAAAAGAAGAGGATCAGCAGCAAATTGTGGTGGAGCAGCAAAATGGGTTTGTGCTGCAAAACCAGGGGGAGCAACAAGATGGGTTTCAGGACCCTTATAATCTAGAAAAGAGGGTTAGCGATCTTGAAATTGTGTTTAAACGACTCAAGGAAAGCCAGAAATTGATGGGAAGCAGGGAAGAGAGCTCTGGTTCTAACAAGTTGGGGTGAAATGGAGTGAAGCAGTTTAGGATGATGGTTTTTTTTTTTTTTTTTTTTTTTTTTTTTTTTTTTTTTTTTTTTTTTTAGTATGTTTAGTATTTAGGTTGGATAATTAGATGTACATACTTGTAGCCTTAAAAAATATTAATGAAGTATTTGATGTTTAATTAATTGTCTGAGAATGGAGTGGATGCACAAAGTTATTACTGCTAGGAAAACTTTTGTACTGCTAGAGTAAAACGTTGTACTGCTGGGTACTGGGTAGCCGTTTCTGGGTTTTAACCGTGGTTTATTTCTAACCATTGGGGTAACTATTGTCAATTACTTGCTTTATTTACACTATGTTCTCAAGTTTTTTTTAGATGAAAGGGAATGAAATGGAGTGAAACTAAAATTATGTGTGTTCGTTTTCTTTGTCCCAACTTTCATAGTGAAGTAAAGTGAATAAAGACAAAAATCAAATGAGTTAATGTCGAAAAGAACCTTTGTCTTTAGTGTGTATTTATTATGGAGAAATGTGACCACCTACTTTCATTACTTTACTTTAACTCTTAAAAAAAACTCTAGAACAGAGTAGGGTTTCATAAATTGGATAACTCTCTTTCTTTATACAATTTATACCATTTCTTCAAACTTGAGAAACAATTAATTGAAGTAGGTCCAATTATAACCCAGCACTCTAATCAAGCATTTACTCAATTTTCATGGCAAATTTAGAGTTTTGTGATACGCATAACCAGGTTGCATTCTTGGAGAAACCAGAAGGGAGTCAACGCTTCCACCAGATAATAGATTTTCTAAACAATACCCACATCAGGTATGCTCTTACAGTCGATCCTACTATCTATGTCTCTCAAATCAAACAGTTTTGGCGGTCTGTTACTACCAATACATTTGACAATGGAGACAAAGAGTTAATTGCAACAGTTGATGGCAGAATAATAACTATTACTGAGGCATCTGTTAGGAGGCATCTCCATTTAGCAGATGAAAATGGTATTAGTTCTTTGCCTAATACTGAAATTTTTCATCACCTTTCCAGAATGGGGTATGACACATCTTCTCAAATTCTGACTTTTCAAAAAGGATGTTTTGACCCACAATGGAGATTCTTCATACATACCATCCTTCATTGTTTAAGTCCAAAGAAAACCGCATGGGAGCAATTCAGCAGCAATATTGCAACTGCTCTCATTTGTTTAGCAACAAACAGGACTTTTAACTTTTCAAAATTAATTTTTGATGGTATGGTGAAAAATGTGGATAACAAATACAAGTTTTTAATGTATCCAAGGTTTATACAAACGGTTTTGAATATACGGAAAAGTTTGCTTCTATCTCATAAAATTGTTTATCCAACTCCTTGCCTTACTCAAAAACTGTTCAGTAACATGAGCATGGCTTCTAGGGGGTTTAATGGGATAGTAGTTCCACTTTTTGAAACAATGTTGGTTCAAAATCAAAACATTCAGGGTGAAGGATCAACAAGCCTAGTTGAGTCCCATCACACACCCACAGGTTCATCTGGTTCTCAATCAGCCTCACAACCAAATATGGGGGAAATGCCCCATGATTCACCTCGATCGGGAGGTAACACACCTGGAAGTGATGAGGGCAGAGTGTCACTAATGGAATTGATGGATATTTGTACCAAATTGACTCAAAGGGTGACTGGGTTGGAGAAAGAACTCAAGGAGACAAAGCAAGAACTCAAGGAGACAGAGCAAGAACTCAAGGAGACAAAGCAAGCACTCAAGGAGACAAAGCAGTTGTATAGTACTGCTTACAAGAAGGTCATTGAAAAAGTGAAGAAATTGCAGTCTAAAGTCAAGTCACTTGAAGCAAAGAGAAAGGCAAATATTGTGGAGTCTACAAGCTCAGATGATGATGACATGGATGTTTCTTCCAAACAGGGGAGGAAGACAGCTGATATTGATCAAGACCCCAATATTTCTTTGGTTGAACAGAATGTTGAGTTTCAGGGGAGGCAAGATATGGGTGAAGAAGATTTGGATGCTGAAAATATTGGTACTTCTCATCAACAAGATATGGATGTGTATGATAGAAGGCAAAGGGCAGATAAAGCAAAGGGCATTATGATTGAAGAAGAGCCACCAAAGAAGGACAAGAAGAGTGTTCTTGCTCAGATTAGTTTTGATGCAGAGGTAGCTAATAAAGCACAGGAAGATGAAACATCAGAAATTGTTGATATTGCATATTTCCTTGATCAAACAAGACTTGCAAATCAAGCAACTGAAGCAATGTTTGATCACGCTCAAGAAGTTCAGTATATGATTGATGCTGATGAAGTTTTAAAGGAAAAGTTAGGTAAAGTCAGAGGAGATGAAGTGTTGTTGATTGATGAGAAGTCAAGACAACTTGTTGAACTAATAAATTCCTGAAGAAAGTCTGCTGCAGAACAAAAAGCCAAAGAAAAGAGGAGTAAACCACCTAGTAAAGCTCAGCAAAGACACACCATGTGTGTTTACATGATGAACATGGCTGGATACAAAAGGAAGCAGTTCCAAGGTAGAAGTTTTGAGGAGATCAAGAGTGAGTTTGAAAGGGTTTACACAAGAGTGAACACATTTACTCCTATGGGAACAGAAAAACCATGTAGAACTACAAGAAGATATGGTATAATATTGAAGTCTGAATCTTCAAAGAAACAGAAGATTGGTGAAGAAGTACCTACAGCAGATGAAGAAGAAACAACAGAGGAATTAACTGACGAAAGACTCAAGCAGCATATGATTGTTATAATCCCAGAAGCATTGGATGTTCATCATCCTATTCAAGCTAAACGTCCAATTATTGATTTGGAGATACACAAAGATACATTTGGGAAAGCTTGGAAGATAATCAGGCTAGGAGGACACTCAGAAATTTATAAGTATTTTGAAGATATGCTGAAGATTTTTTATAGAGAAGACTCGGACAATCTATGGAGTCTGGTTAAAGAAATGTTCGATCTACATATCGTATGCAAGACAAAGAGAAGGAGCTATGGGTGGAATTGAAGAGGTTGTATGAACCTGATCCAAACGATATCTTATGGAATTTTCGAGCTCATGAGTTGAGTACAAAATGGAGACTGTATGATACATGTGGTGTTCACCATGTATCTACAAAGAATGGAGTGGATGTCTACATGCTGATAGAAAAAGATTATCCATTAAGGGCAGCTAGCTTATTTGTTATGTTAGATGCTAAGCTGACAGTTACTGATGAAGACTCAGTAATGGCAAGAGAGTTACTGAGAAAGATCTTCAGACAAGCAAAAAGGAAATAATGTTATTACTTCTTGTGTCTCTATTAGTGTTGCTAGGTTTAACGTTGTACTAACAGGTTTAACTTTGTATAGAAGATATTTGGATTTTGTAACAATTTTCTTTAATAAAATAGATAGTCTATAAGAGGAATACAAAAGAAGGTATAATCGAAAAAGACCCAAGGGCGGAGATGGTTGAGTTGTTGGTGTTGTGAAGGGGAGGTCACAGGTTCGATACCTGTGGCTTCCTTTTTGGTATTTCCCTCCCCAAAATTTTTAAAAAGCCCCCATTTTTTTTCCAGCAAATTTCAAAATTAAAGCCCCCCATATTTTTAAAAAAAACCCACCCATATATATTTTTTTAAAACCCACCCATATATATTTTTTTCAGCAAATTTCAAAATTAAAGACCCCCATATTTTTTTCAGCAAATTTCAAATTTCGCACATTTCTCACCAATCACAGCCACCACTCACCATCCACCGTTCACCAGTAACCAATCATAGTCACCACTCACCATCCACCACTCGTCGGTCCGGCCATCAACAACGGAGAGAGGTTCATTTAGATCTAAATTAGGTAATTTTTTTAATTAGGAAATCATTTTTTTTATGCAATAATTAGGAAATGATTTGATGCTTATATTGGTTTAATTTGTGACTTGTAGGATATATAGTTTTTTAAAGTTGTATTTTGGGTTTAACATGAATGAAAAATAGAATCTTCAACTTGAAAAACCAACTGTTATTACATAACAAAATTCTGCATACATAGATGCATTGTTGATTGCATAGTTGATTACATACAAGGAGAAAACATAGTACTTATTACAGTAGCATCATAACATCAAGACTAGTAAAGCTCAGCTAATTTTCCTTTTCCCTTTACCCTTAGTGAGTTCAATTGGGCCTTTTCCCTTTCTCTTCTTTGCTTGGATTTCTTCCATAGTTGCCTGATTTGGTAGGCATAGAACTTTTTCCCTTTTTCCTGGGATTGACAGAGTGTGAACTGGAGGAGGGTTTTTGGACATTGTGGCTTTTTTTGAGACAGCTTCATCTTCAGATGTTGAATGATAGCTAGAAACCAAGCTATCATTAAAAAAGCTACTGTTAAAGGAGCTAAAATCGTCAGAGCTTGAGTCAGCAACCTTTCCCTTAGGTGGTATTCTCTTATGAAAGCTACCTGTAGGAGGGTAGGGGAAATTCCAATAAGGTTTAGGAGACATTAGTCCTGATGAATCAGAGGATATTTCAATAACATTTGGCTTGGAAGTCATTGTGGATGAGGTTTAGTGTTTGACAGGTTTTTGATGGTGTAATGTTGTGTGTAATGTTGTGTTTATGTAATGGCCATTTAAAGTAAAGAGGATCACATAGTTCAATGTATAAGTAAATGCCATTAAAGGCTTGGTTGGTATGTGTAGGTAACTTCCTGCATTTAGGTGTAATAAACAAAGTTTGACTTTCTTAAGTATATGCATTTTTGGAACTAGGCAGTACTAAACACTTGACATTGTAACTTTACAAATCAAAATAATATTGACATTAACATAGCTACATTAATATTTAACATCATATCATACATCTATCGCATTACCATTCGATGACACCACAAAACACAACAACATCAGAAAGACTACCAACAACATCAACCATGACACCACAAAACACAAAAGACATAAACATAGTCAACTAACATATCAACCACATCAGTAGTTCATTGATCCAAGCTTCGTGATAAAGTTGCCCAAATCACCTAGATGCTTATGCTTTTGGGCAATATCAACAAGCAACCTATCAGATGCCATCATGTCCTCCTCTTGCATCCTCCTTAAATCAGCAATGCTTTCAAGAGCAGAATCAAAACCATATAAAAGCTCTAACTCCTTGATCATCTTATCCCTATTGTTTATCAGCATTCTTTTCTCAGAAACCTTGTGCCTCAAATCATGAACTTCCTTGGAAGTAGCTTCAACCTGTCGCTCATAGTAAACTAGCATCATGTCTTTCACAAGCTTTGAGTTTGCAACTGTTGCCAATTCAGAACAAATCACTAGTTTAGTTTCCATATATGATTTTGATAACAAAAAATTTTGAGATTTTTTGTAATTTTTAAATTTTATTTTGGTTTGTTAAGAAGAGATGAAAATTATGAGAGGTATGTTGCTTTATATACAACAACAATCAAGAAACACCTAGAGGAAGGAAGATGTATCGAGCCTAGCAATGTGAATAGTGTGTAATGATGAAATAACCTTCCCCATAATTACTTGCAAGTTGCAAGTTGCAAGGTTGCAACAAAAACCATTAATACTATACTAACAGAGTATTATTTTAATTTTCACTTTGCAACAAAAACCATTAATACTAGATTTTACTAATGTATGGTTGTAATATTTTCAAAATAAACATTTTATCCCACATTAGAGTTAGGCCCAAACGTATCAAACATTTACAATTTTATATTGGTTTAATTTGTGACTGGTACTAGCAGTACTAGCAGTACTAAATTTCACTAGCAGCAGTACCTTTTGTACTAGTAGTGGTAAATACTTGGTTTACTTATGCACAAATGATTTGATGCTTATATTGGTTTAATTTGTGACTTGTAGGATACATACGTTACCATTTGACCTCAACAATACCATGGACAAGTCTTGGATGAAAACTAGTAGGACCAAGAAACAATATATTGCTGGAGTACACGCGTTTATTAAGTATGCAGAACACAACTTGCAGAAGATGATGAACATCGACCCACGAGGTAATAAACAACAGCTTAAGATGCCATGTCCGTGTATCTCATGTTTAAACCGCATAGAGCATAAAGTGGAGGATGTGCAGTTCCATTTATTCTGCCACGGGATTAATCAAAGCTACACAAAATGGGATAAACATGGAGAAAATGATGAGCAAGCAACAACTGCCCAAATACCTGTTAATGCTACAACAGAGGAGTTTGTTGACGACACGGATTTCGACATGGATTTTGTTCCAGAAATTCCAATAGATGGCCCAGCAACAGTGAACATGGTTAATGGTGCAAAAGAATGTTTTGATGAGGATAACCTTGCCAAGTTTCAACAACTATTATTAGACGCGGAGAAGCCACTTTACGAAGGATGTCCTGACTTCACAAAGTTGTCCGCAATAGTTAAACTACTCAACTTGAAGGGTAAGTATGGAGCTTCTGATAAGTTCTTTACTGAATTACTAGGATTGTTGAAAAAGATGCTACCTGCTGGTAACGAAATGGTTGAAAAAACTTATGAGGCAAAAAAGCTAGTGAGAATGATGGGATCAGGATACAAAAAGATACATGTATGTAGCAACAACTGCATTCTTTACTGGAAGGTTAACAAGGAGTTGACTGTTTGTCCAACTTGTGGGACATCAAGATGGAAGGTGGATAGTAAGACACATAAAGTGTACGAAAACATTCCGGAAAAGGTAATGTGGTACTTTCCAATTATACCAAGACTGCAACGCCTCTTTAAGTTAGAAAGTATTTCAGAAGATCTAACATGGCATGCAACAAGGAGGATAACAGATGGTGTTTTAACGTCACCCCGCAGATTCACAGGCATGGCGTACCATAGATGAAAAATTCCCCGAAATTGCTGAAGATCCGAGAAATCTACGGCTAGGAATATCGGCTGATGGGGTTGACATCAACTCAGGAAATAGGCATCACAGTGTATGGCCAGTTTTATCTGTCATATACAACCTTCCTCCATGGTTGTGTATGAAAAGAAAGTTTATCATGCTTTCGGTATTGATATCGGGATACCCGGGAAATGATATCGATGTATTTTTAGAACCGTTGGTTGATGATCTGCAAACCTTATTCGAGGAAGGGGTTGATACATACGATGCTTCTAAAAAAGAAAACTTTAATCTGCGCACCGTTGTGTTATGGACGATAAATGATTACCCTGCACTTGGTACATTATGTGGCTGCCCATACAGTGGATTCAAAGGTTGTGTAGTATGTGGGAAAGATACACACTGTGTTAGACTTTCCGCCTCATCCAAGCAAAGTTATGCTGGACACAGACGATATCTACCATACAACCATCCGTTCAGAACGCAAAGGAAGGCGTTTAATGGACAAGAAGAACAACGTCATGCTCCAAATCCTTTGAGTGGGGAACAAATATAAAACGAGGTACAACATATTGAAAATAAGTGGGGAAAAGGAAAAAACTCGAAAAACCAAGATCAAGATACCAGAGGCAGAGGTGGGAAGATTAAAAAGCAGAAAAGGAAAACAACAGAAGAAGAGGGTAGTTCAAGCCAAGCAAATGAAGCATATTGGAAGAAATTCAACATTTGGTATCGAAAGCTAAGGTATTGGAGGCATCATTCTGTTCCGCATTGTATTGACTTCATGCATGTAGAAAAGAATGTTGGTGAGAGTCTACTCGGAACTTTGCTGAATGTTCCTGGAAAGACAAAAGATGGAATGAATGCTCGACTGGATCTGGAAGAGTTGGGGATAAAAGAAGAGTTGTTTGCTAGGCAAGAAGCAGACAAAACAACACTACCTCCAGCAGGTTACACATTAACGAATGCTGAAAAAGACATCTTTTGTGAAATATTAAGCAACATCAGGGTACCACAAGGCTATTGTTCAAATTTCTCTAGTTTGGTCAGCCTAAATGATAGGAAGCTCATTGGCCTTAAATGGCATGACTATCACATGCTAATGCAAGAGTTTTTAGCCATTGCTATACGTTCAGTCATGCACCATCCCACACGATATGCTATTATTAGGTTTTGCTTTTTCTTTAAATCTATATGTAGGAAAGAAATCAGCTTCCAAGAACTAGATAAGATGCAAGAAGAACTTGTTGTTACACTGTGCCTACTCGAGAAGTTCTTTCCTCCGTCATTTTTTGATATTATGATACACTTGACTGTGCACCTAACTAGGGAGGTAAAATTATGTGGTCCTATATGCTTTCGGTGGATGTATCCCTTCGAAAGATGTATGAAGGTTATTAAAGGACATGTGCGAAACAGAAATAGACCAGAGGGATGCATTGCCGAGGAGACTATCGCGGAAGAAACAATAGAGTTTTTTAGCGAATATCATAAAACCATGAAAACTATTGGTATCCCAGCTGATAAACATGTAACCAATGAAGATGAGGACGGAAAGCCATTGTCGGCCGGCAAACCTAGTGAAGTTTCCAGAGAATCCTTTCAGAAAGCACATTTGTATGTAATACAAAATACGGATGAAATTCAACCGTATATCGAGTAAGTATCACTAACACATGTCGATTTCGTTGCTTAAAATGTTCTATCAAATATAATAATCAAAGACATTTATTTGTTTCAGGCGACACAAGGAAGTTTTCAAAAGAAAAAACCCGGGTAAAAAAATTGCATTGCTGGAGAATGAGCACAGTAAATCTTTTGCTAAGTGGTTACTCGAAGAGGTAATTAATTGTATGTTGTTTATAATTGTTTGTTTGTTGCTATCATCATAATGGTCCCTCCTGTATATGACATTAGATAGAGGTCGACCAGCACACCATTTCATTATCCCAAACACTCCTATTCTTTAATTGTTTGTTTGTTGTTCCTGCAATTTAAAGGTAATATATACTTGTAATGAAATTCAGGTTGAGAGAGAGTTAGCGATATCCAATGACAGTGTATCAGAAACTGTGAGGTGGATATCATTTGGACCACGCGCCAGCGTAGTGAAATACGAGGCGTATAACATCAATGGGTATACATTTCGTACGAAAAGTAATGATGGCATAGTTTACCAGAACAGTGGGGTTAGTGTTGAGTCAGTAGATGTGCACATATCCAAAAAAGAAGTTGAAACCATAAAAAAAACATCTTATTATGGGGTTTTACAAGAGATATGGGTACTAGATTACCGTTTCAGGCACATTCCTCTTTTCAAATGTGATTGGGTTAATCGCAAAACTCATGGGGTCAAACGTGATACTCTTGGTTATACGTTGGTAGACCTGAATACTTTCGGCCACAAGGATGATCCGTTCATATTAGCGTCACAAGCAACACAAGTGTTTTATGTGAAAGACCAGGTACATAAAAATTTGTCCATTGTCTTTAAAACACCTACCAAGAATTACAAAGATACATATGACGAAGTCGATGAGGAGTTTAGTACAGTCATTCACGAGCAAGATGAAAAAATATTGCCACGTGTATATAAAGAAGACTTGGGCAAGGAATCACGAAGTGACTACTATCGAACCGACATTGAAGGTATTGTTATACGAAAATCCAAGTGAAGCATGTCATGCTGCATTAAGACTGCTAGTGTAATAGTTAACCCTGCTGGTTGAAGTTAAGACTGCTGCTCAAGGCTAAGTGCAAGGTTACAGCTGGTATTGTAAAGTTAGTAATGTTAGATGAATATATGTTTTAGTATTAAATAGTTGTTCCTGTAATTTAGCCTGTTGTAATGGATTTTGACTCAAAAAAGTCAACCTTTTCAATGGCAATGAAAATTTTTGCGGTTTTCACTGTTATATGTCCACTTGCAGTCAAGCTTTATTGTATTTGCAGTTTCCATTTATCATGTATATGCACTTGCAGGCACTTTAGTAACATGTTATTTCATTATAAAGTTGAAAATTGACTTTAGAAAGTCAAGTAATCTGGTTCCTAGGGGCAAGTAACATACTTACATACTACTGCATTAAACTAGATAGACTATAAAATCCCAGCATTGTAATGGGGGAAATTAAATGAAGAGTCATGACTAACTGTCTGAACTCAAAATATGACTCTATGATTTAGACACCTAAATAAATACTTCATGTGACCATATGTAACATCTTGAATTTAGTCACACAAACACTCAATGTGACTAATATCAAGGTTAATGATAACTGAGTTCACATTTTGCTATACATATTAGTCACATGAATATTTCACAGTGTGACTATTTTCAATGTATTGGTCACATATAATACCCTTATAATGTGGCCATAAACATAATTTAGATGCACATTTGTGGTATGGTGTGACTATTGTATAGCCTATAGTCACATGATTGTGCTACAATTAAGTGTGACCATACACATTAGGAATAGGCAGGCAAACACACACTTAACTTTAGACACCCATATTAACTTACGTGACCATTTGTATCGAATTATGGTCACACTTAATCATGTATACCTATGGTTTAGTGTGACCATATATGACATTTGGTCACACTGTTCAAGTGTGTGACATATATTTGTCACTTTTAAATGCATATCGTGACTATGCTTCAAACTTACTTTTCAGTTGTCACACATTTCAAATTCATATGTGGCTAAATTTTCCACAAAAACTAGCAGTCACGCTTAAATAATGTGTGACAAACTTGAGCATATGATTTAGCCACATACACAATTACTTCGTGTGACCATATATGGATTTTGGTCACACTTTTCAATTGCGTGACATATATTTGTCACATATGTATATATATAGTGTGACTAATGTTTCAACCTTATTTGTATCCGTCACACGTCCCAAATTAAAAGTGACTAAAAACTCAAATTTTTTTTTACCAGATACGTATAGTCACGAAAATATTCAAATGTGTGGCTGTAGCCTCGGATGTAATTCCGAAATGGTCACACAAGTCGGATCAAGTGTGGCTGTTTATTTTATTCTGGTACATTTAGCCACATAAAAAGGCAATTGTGTGGCTGTTCGAAAAACAACATGTGTGACTGAATCTCATTTTTGTACTAGTGTTGGTACTGCTAAACCAACAGTTAGCACTGCTAGTGTAAAAACTAGTACTGCTGGCTTGACTGAAGAGACCATATATGCATTTATGTCAGAACAATCTGGTGGGTCTAAGATCTTTAATGAAGATCTTCTTCAAATTGCTGAAGATGATTTGGAAGCTATGGATTTAAAGTGGCAATTGGCTTTTATAAGCATCAGGGCTAAAAAGTATTACCAAAGGACTGGGAATAAGATTACCTTTAATGGAAGAGATGTTGTTGGGTATGATAAGTCTAAGGTGGAGTGCTATAATTGTCATAAGATGGGGCACTTTGCCAGGGAATGTAGAGGTCCAAAACAACAAAACAACCAGGGTCAAGGTTTTAAGCATCAGCAAGGAACAAGGAGAACAGTTAATATTGAAGAGCCTTCTTCCAAGGCTATGGTAGCTGTAGATGGAGCTGGATTTGATTGGAGCTTCATGGAGGAAGAAGAGGAACCAGCTAACTTGGGTTTGATGGCTTTCTCAGATTCTGAGGTACATATTGTTCAAAAATGTTCAAATACTTGTTCTACTTTAAATATTATGAGTGTCTTAAGAAACAGTATGATGATCTTAGAGTAGAATTTAATCAAGTAAATTTTAGTCTGGCAAATCATAAAAGAGGACTAGCTGTTTTGGAAGAACAAATTGTGTTTTATAGACAGAATGAGTCAAACTTCTCTGATGAGATAGGTGTTTTAAAGAGGGATTTGCAAATAAAAGATGATAAAACGAGTGGACTTGTATATGAACTAGAAAAGCTTAAAAAGAAAAAAGAAAACATCCAGTTAAGTGTAGAAACTCTTGAACATACTTCAAAGGGAGTTCAAAAGATAGTAGAGAATCAAATACTTAACAAAGCTAAGTCTGGTTTAGGGTATAAGTCAGTTGCACCCCCTCTTAGAGGAATGTTTGTTCCACCAGGAATTGATTTAGCTCATACAGGTTTAGAAGAGTTTAAGGATATGGATTTTCCTGGATATGGTGTTAAGATTAGTGAGAATCCCGTTAAATTTGTTAAGGCAGAAGATTTTTTTGTGAGTGATAGTGATAAATCTCTTTCTGAGGAAAAGATGTCCTCTGATAGGAACTCAGATGCACCAACTATTGAGGATTAGACATCTGATGATGAGGATGCAGAGGTTAAGGAAAAACCTAATGTTGTTAAGGTAGAAGTTAAACATGCTCCTAAAGTGGTTAAGACTGAAAACATAAAACCAGTTAGGAAAAGTGTTCGATATGCTGAGATGTATAGGACTAAGAACAGATCACCAGTTTCTGAGGGTAGTCATAGGAACTGGAATCACTCAAAATCTAAGCAATTGAATGATAAGTTTGCTATGATTAGAAAAGTGTGCTTTGTTTGTGGAAGTTTTGATCATATGGCTGCTTATTGTTATTCTAACCCATGGAAAAAGAGGGTTTCTGGGAATACAAGGGTGAATAGAAATAACAATGCTAGGGTAACTCAAAACAGTCCAACTAGATTGACAAGCCCTAATGCAAATCATAAAATGTCACCCAAAGCTGTTATGTTAAAGACTGGCATCAAAACAGTTTCAACTGCTAGTCAAAATAAGTGGATTAATAACAAGCAAACTGTTTCAAGTGCAAAACAATTTTCAAATCATGCACAAACAGTTAAAAGGCATTTTTATAAGAAAACAGCAATGACCAATCAGAAATGGGTGCCAAAATTTAAACAAGCAGTTCCAACTGCTAGGTCAGCAGTTCCAACTGCTAGACCAGCAAATCCTACTGCTAGGCACTTAAATGTTAAGGGAAAAAGGGGCAATGCTGTCAAGGCCTCAGCACATTGGGTTAGACAATCTACCAAACCCAATGGTGCATCAATGACCTCCAACAAATTTTCTCATCTTGATGCACAAGGCAGATCCAAACCAGTGATGGTTTGGATCCCAAAAAAAAACTAACACCTTTATTTTGTGTGCAGGAACATCCTTCAAATGGTAAAGAAGATAGAGGATATTCAGACAGTGGATGTTCAAGGCACATGACTGGCAACATGTCATATCTTTCAGACTTTATTGCTCTGGATGGAGGACCAGTTGTCTTTGGTGGTGGTATTGGAGGAAGGATTACTGGTAAAGGGGTAATTAAAACTGGTAATCTTGATTTTGAAAATGTGTATTATGTACCAGAACTTAAGTACAATCTTTTCAGTGTATCACAAATTTGTGATAAACAGAACAAAGTTTTATTTACTGATACTGATTGTCTTATTCTTTCTCCTGATTTCAAGCTACCTGATGAAAGTCAAGTATTGCTTAAAATCCCTAGAAAGGATAACACATACAGTGTTGAGATGAATAAACTAGTTCCTAAGGTTGGACTTACTTGTCTTGTTGCAAAAGCCACATTGGAAGAATCAATGTTGTGGCACAGAAGGCTTGGTCATGTTAATTTTTAAACCATTAACAAAATTGCTAAAAATGGGTTGGTAAGAGGTTTACCAAATAAAACTTTTCTCAATGACCAAACCTGTGTTTCTTGCCTTAAAGGTAAGCAACACAGAGCCTCATGTAAGCCAAAGAACCAGAACTCTATTTCTCAAGCTTTATATATGTTGCATATGGACTTATTTGGTCCTACTTCTGTGAATAGCTTGAATTTTAAAAGATACTGCCTTGTTGTCACTGATGATTACAGTGGGTTTTCTTGGGTATTCTTTATGAAAACTAAGGATGAGACTAGTGAAATCCTTTAGACCTTCATTGTTGAAGTAGAAAACCTAGTTGATAAGAAAGTTAAAATAATCAGATGTGACAATGGGACTGAATTTAAGAATAGGGTGATGGATGATTTTTGCAGCGAAAAAGGTATTAAGAGGGAGTTTATTGTAGCTAGAACCCCACTGCAAAATGGTGTGGCTGAGAGAAAGAATAGGACTCTTATAGAGGTTGCTAGGACAATGTTAGCTAACTCTAAGCTGCCAGTTTCATTTTGGGCTGAAGCAGTTATCACTGCTTGTTATGTATTGAATAGGGTTTTAGTTGTGCAACCTCACAATAAGACTGCTTATGAGCTTCTTAGAGGTAGAACTCCTGCTTTAAGCTTCATGAGACCTTTTGGTTGTCATGTTACTATCCTTAATACCAAAGACCAACTAGGAAAGTTTGATGGGAAATCTGAGGAAGGTTTCTTTGTTGGTTATTCTCTGCACAGTAAGGCTTTTAGGGTGTACAATAAAAGCACCAAGCATGTAGAAGAAAATCTGCACATAGAATTTTTTGGAGAATAAACCAAATGTTGCAGGTGTAGTTCTAGATTGGATCTTTGATATTGACAGTCTTTCAGATTCCATGAATTATGTACCTGATACAGGTACAAATACTAATCATGATGTAGGATCAGAGGAGGAAGATGAAGATTGCATTTTCATGCCAATCATGGAAGAAAGTCCATTGAATGAGTCTTCTACAAAGATTGATGATATTCCATCATCAAGTGGTGTAGACAAAGAGAAAGATGTTGCTGAAACCAGTGGTCAGAATGATAAAGAAACTGAAAATCCAACGAGCAGTACAAATGGAGTTAGTACTGCTCAGCCACAAGTTCCTACTGCTGAGCAAAATAGTGATGTTGCTGGACCAAGTCAACCTCATCTTGATTCACCAGTTGATACTGCTTCTCAAGTTGATGAGTTTGATTTCTTTGGAGATGGTCTGCAAAACATGCCTACCAGCTGTGCAGCTCCTTCTACTCCCCATACAATTGTACATAGGAATCATCCTCTTTCAAATGTCATAGGAGATGTACAATCTGGAGTCAAGACCAGAAGGCAAATACAAGACCCAGATCATCATCAATTTCTCAGTGTGGTATATGAGGAGAAACATCATGATGATGAGCATGAGTGTATGTTTGTATGTTTTCTATCTCAGGTAGAACCCAAGAATATGTTAAAAGCTTTAGAAGAATCAAGTTGGGTTGAAGCAATGCAAGAAGAACTGCTTCAATTCAAAATTCAGAATGTATGGGTTCTGGTTGATCTACCAAAGGGAATGAGAGTGATTGATACAAAGTGGGTATTCAGAAACAAGAAGGATGAGAGGGGCATTGTGATAAAGAACAAAGCAAGATTGGTTGCTCAAGGCTATACTCAGGAAGAGGGTATAGATTATGAGGAGGTTTTTGCTCCAGATGCCAGGACTGAAGCAATAAGATTATTTCTTGCTTATGCTTCATTTATGGGGTTTATGGTCTATCAAATGGATGTGAAAAGTGCCTTTCTGTATGGTACTATTGATGAGGAGGTCTATGTTTCACAACCTCCAGGTTTTATAGACCCAGACCATCCTGACAAGGTTTATAAGGTGGTAAAAGCTCTATATGGATTGCATCAGGCTCCAAGAGCTTGGTATGAAACTCTTGCTAAATATCTTCTGAAGAATGGGTTTCATAGAGGGAAAATTGATCAAACTCTCTTTAGTAAAAAGAACAAGGGTGATATTCTACTGGTACAAGTTTATGTAGATGACATCATTTTTGGTTCTACAAAGAAACAGATGTGTAAGGAGTTTGAAAAGCTAATGAAAGACCAGTTTCAGATGAGTTCTATGGGAGAGCTTACCTTCTTTCTAGGTCTTCAAGTACAGCAAAATCCAGATGGTATATTTATCTCTCAGGATAAATATGTTGGTGAAATATTGAGGAAATTCCAATTCACAGATGCCAAGGTTGTTAGCACACCAGTTGATAAGGAGACACATTTGCTATTAAAGGATCACAGTGGTGAAGATGTGGATGTGCACATGTATAGATCTATGATTGGGTCTCTGATGTACCTTACATCATCTAGGCCTAACATTATGTTTGTCGTTTGTGCCTGTGCAAGATTCCAAGTTCATCCTAAGTTGTCTCATCTGACAGCAGTCAAGAGGATTTTCAGATACCTCAAAGGTCAACCAAACCTTGGACTATGGCATCCTAAAGAGTATGCATTTGATCTAGTAGCATTCTCTGATTCTGATTATGCTGGTGCTAGCATGGATAGAAAGTCTACAACAGGTGGCTGTCAGTTCTTAGGTTGTAGATTAATTTCTTGGCAGTGTAAAAAGCAGACTATGGTGGCTACTTCTACAACAGAAGCAGAATATGTGGCAGTAGCAAGTTGTTGTGATCAAGTTCTCTGGATTCAAAATCAGTTGCTTGATTATGGGTACAATTTCTTAAATACAATTATACATATAGACAATAGCAGTACAATGTGTATCATTAAGAATCCAGTTCAACATTCAAAAACTAAACACATAGAAATTAGACATCATTTTATAAGAGACGGTGCTGAAAAGAAGTTAATACAAGTTGTTAAAATACACACTGATGACAACTTTGCTGATCTCTTAACAAAAGGTTTAGATGTAGGAAGATTTCAGAACTTGGTAACAGGTATTGGAATGCTTAATCCTTCAAAAGATTAATGTCTAAGTGTTTTTGGTTTTTGTACTGCTAGTTGTGTTATTTGTATAGTTAGTACTGCTTGGTAATTTTTAGTACTGTTTGTGAATTTGTTAGTCTATTGTGATAACTGTTAAAAGAAAATATTGTGTATTGTGTTTTCTTTGGTTTTGGACTAACATTTCAGGTTAAGAAAAGCTTTTTGCTTTGGATTGTGCTTTGGAAAGTATGGTGGTTTGGATTGTCAAGTGTGAATGCTTGTCACACAACAAATGGTAATTGATTCACCATGTCTAACCGACATAAGAATCAACTAGTCCAGATCAAACGGTTTCTGGTCAAGACTACTCAAATCCGTTTATGGTTGACATTTTACCAAAAACTGGATGGTTATCAACTCACCATATCTTAGTGTGAAGAGTTGGCTAGTCCATAGCAAACGGCTATTGGTAAAGACATGTCAAATCCGTTCATAGCTGATAGTTTGCTAAAAACTATAAGTGGACAAAAATGTTTTCAAGTCCACATTAAAATTACCACTTGATTTTATCTCTGAAAATTTTTGCTACCAGTTTGTACTGCTGGGGTTAACAGTTTGTACTGCTGGCTTCACCAGTTCATACTGATTGTTCAAACTTGGTCCCTACTGAGTTTATGCTCTATGATACACCTCTCTCAGAAGGTCACACATCTGGAAGTGTTGAGAGCAGTTTGAAACTAAACAACTGAATTGATGGTAACTTGTACAAATTGTCATATTGGATGCTGAGCTTGGATGTCGCATGTTCTAGTTCATCTGATGGTGAAGATTCTTCCAAACAGGGGAGGAATTAAAAGTTTGTTCAGTTGCTGTTAAAGATGATTATGTAATTCAGGGGAGGAATTAAGAAGTCAGAGATGAATTATAAACAGGTGCATAAAATTTATTCATTAAAGAGGTGCATTCATTACATAAGCAGAAGTTTTGTTACAATCCTGGACTCAAAACCAACATAACCAACGACCAAGCTTACAAACCAACCAACTCCTAACAACACAAACCAATCAACTCCCAACACACAAACCTAAACAAACCTAACACACAACCACTACTCTAGCTTCCTCTTTCCTTTGTCCTTGAAGTCTGGCATGGATTTGTGAACTCCTTTGCCATCGATTGAGTTCCATACTTTCCAACTAGGAAGCCCCAACACTTGTTTGTCAGGTCTTGGAAGTGGTTGATGTCTTTTGGGCACTTGTATCTTACTCATTCCTGCTACAGCTTTCTCTATCTCTCTTGTCAATACAACTGATAGTGGATGTGCTTGTTGATCATCATCATCAGAGGAAGTTGAAAGGTCATCATCAGAAGATACTTCTTGGGCTTTTGGAGATGGGTTTCTGATAGTCAGATTAGTGTAGTTCGGTGGAAAGTAATTCTTCCATCCTTCACTTTCTGAATCTGAAGACGAATCTGATGAAATCTCTACAGTGTTTGGATTGGAAGAACTCATTATTCTTGATAGTTATTGTTTTGGGTTGATGTGTGTAATGGTGACAATATTGAATGTTCAAGGCTTTTTATAGAACCAATGGAGATTTAAAGCAATTTAATGCAAGGTTGGTATTAGGAATTAATTCGTTGGGTTGGTATAAGGAATTAATTCCTTGTAGGAATAAATTTAATTATGGTAATTTTTTGGAGTTGACCAAAAGGGTACGATATGTGAAGAAAATTCCCAAGTGTTTCAAGATTGAAGAAAAGTGTTTGAAAGAATCCACCCCATCATATAAACATTGAAATTTAATTCAAGAAACTTACTGATTTACGCAAAAATCATAAGTTTAGGGGAGGATTGTTGGGAATTAAATTAAGCAGTTAGTACGGTTCTGTATAAGTTAGTATGGTTGAACAGTCGCTGAAGAATACAAGAACAGTTAGTACTGCTGATGAAGAAAAGTTTGTACTGCTTATAAGATTAGGATGAAACCGTATATGGAATTGATATGATGTATATCTTATTTGTATAGATTGATACGAATATAGTTTACTTGTAAAGGACTCTTTGTGCTATAAAAAGAGATCCTCAGTTAGGTTTTTAAGATATCCAGATATCCCATACGTACAAGCATTACTAAGAGCTTCACGTTTATTCATTGTAATCGTTCAATATATTGAAGCAAAGTGTTTGGTTAAACAATTGTCTTGTTATTCTTATTGTTACATTCATACGATCGCACAATCCCCAAACACATATTCTTCTAAGTACTTGGTAGTAAATTCCGCGTGCTATCAAGTATATATTCAAAGTATCTCCAACACAACTCGTGTGTGTTTAGATCCGGTCAAGTTACCACATGTTAAGAATCGTTTAAACTCAGGTTGTTAGACCTTTTATCTAGGATTAACACAACAATAATGATTAAACATGTACTACGCAGCGGAATAATCAAACTATCATTATTATTGCTAAGGTTTTCCTCGTCATCATCTCTACCAACTAACAAACTTACAAACCTAGGCATCCATTGTAGGAACTTGATGCCTAGAACACACACACCCCTTTTCCTGGAATTACATCTCTAATTCCTGTTTTTAATAAAACTCACGCCCTATCCTCTTTATATACTAGAGGATTAGGGTTACAAAGACTCTAAATATGACAATTATGGTCCTTTATCTTTGTCTTCATAAGTCTCCTCCATCTTTCATATTTTATCAATATCAACTCATATTTAATTCCGAACAAAACCTATAAGTGCCGGACGTTTTATTGCTAACTGTTGTATGCAGGAATCCCTGGCGGTTGTAGCTGATTGCCGAAAAGATGCCGATCCATCACCCCATGCTTACACTTCACCATCATAATCAAAGAAATCATGATAATTAAAAGACTTTCAACACTGCTTCCGCAACTCTGATGCTGAAAATCATGATCCAGAAAAGTGTGAGCATGTCGGTCCAAAGATCACAACATCACATGGAGACGATACTGCAAAAAGATGACTTGGAGACGTATGTTGGATGATGACCTCAAAGAATCCTCAAAGATCATCCAAGACAAAAGAACAGTCATCAAAAGTTCACTGCTGAAAGTACAAAGATTAAAGACCTAGAAGAATCAAATACTACAAGCTAGGAACTCTAATCTATGTAATAGAATGCTAGAATTCAAAGTGTAATTTAGTTTAGATATCGTTTCACCATGGAGTCGGGTCGGGTCTTTACCCGCTGTCAGCCCGGTCCATAGCCTACTAGAGGCGTTTTTATGTCTTGTATAAATAGCCCTTCCCACCCATGGGAAGGGTTGGAACTTCACTTGCAATCTAACATACTACTTTCATTTCTCTCTCTAGAAGTTCCCTCCTCTCACTCTTTCTCTCTCTATAAACGGCCAAAACTCATTTCTTCTTTGTGTTATGTGTTTTTGATATGTTACAAAACATATGGAAACTTTAAATTATAAACAACTGTTATTATTAAGGATAAACGATGCAACGATATTTAACCAAAGGGGCTAACGTGTAAATTATAACGGAACTCACTTAACACCAGTTAAACTAAAGGACCGGTGGTGTTATTTGTTTACCAACTTAGGGACTACCAGTGCAACTTTAAACTTTGAGGGACGAAGGTTGTTAATTTTGACAAACCACAGGGACAATCCATGTAATTTACTCTAATAATAATAATAAAAAAAATAAAAAAAAAATAATAAAAAAAATAAATAAAATAATAATAATAATAATAATAATAATAATAATAATAATAATAATAATAATAATAATAATAATAATAATAATAATAATAATAATAATAATAATAATAATAATAATAATAATAGCTTGTCTACAATTTTTGTAGCCAATTGGCTACATTTCTTCACAATAAATACACAAACAATGAATCACTGACCTACAGAAAAGAATCAGGGACCCACAAAAAGAATCAGGTACCCACAATTATAGCATAAAATTATAGCCAATTAGCTACAATAAATCTGCTAGCTTAAGGGCTAAGCTCCTCCAACAGTCTGGCATAGTAAATCATGGATCTTCCTTTAATGACGCTCTGTGTACTTTTAACGCAAAAATGGAGTTCAACCTCTAAAGTAACCCAAATGAGATCGCTGCCCCCAAACTTATGAAGAAATTGGCAGATATATATTTCACACGTGTTACTAAAATGGCTGAATCCTCTTTTGGCCTATCCGCTCGACAGATGTTGCTTTTGAGATCACAACGCGAAGACTACACCTTCGATTGGCTTAGGGTGGCAACGATATCTGGGTTGGGGCAGACTATGAACGCCAGAACTTACCGGTGTGTTTTATGCTACCGCCTGGGTGTCCCCCTTTTCTCGGTCCAGTTGTCATGCTCTGCTTGTTCCAGGTTATTTGCGGGAGACATTTACGGGGATCATGCTGTGTCATGTGCTGGTATTATTGGTTTCAAGCACCGACACAACGTGGTGCGCGACACTCTTGCTGATATTTGCTCTCGGTCTGGGATCTCGGCTCGCAAAGAGGTTGACATTGGTCTTTGTGGAGAAAGAGACAAAAGCTTACGCCCAGCTGATATATTGCTCTATTCTTGGGATGGTGGGCAGGATGTTTGTGTCGATTTGACAGGGTCGTCTCCTTTGACGCAATCGGGTATGGTCGATTTTGTGCCAGGAAGAGTGGTGGTCGAGGCAGCACAGCGCAAGCGTGTCAAATATGAGAGCAAATGCGCCGACATTGGATATGGGTTTCTTCCCTTCTCATTCTCTTCCTTAGGGGAACTTGGGAAGGATGCAGCAACCCTACTGAAACGGATCCGAAAGTTCTCAGTAACTCAAGACATCGGATCGCGAGCCGCTGCTCATATCTTTAATAGGATTAGCTTTGCGATAGCTAAAGGAGTGGGAGCTCAGTTAGTATCTCGGCTCCTCTCTAATTTCTTGTAAATCCTATTTTATTCTAATGAAGTGATGTTTTTATTATTATATAATAATAATAATAATAATAATAATAATAATAATAATAATAATAATAATAATAATAATAATAATAATAATAATAATAATAAAGTGATGTTTAATAAATAAAAAATAAAAATGATAATAATAATAATAATAATAATAATAATAATAATAATAATCATAATAATAATCATAATAATAATAATAATAATAATAATAAAACTCAATACCCCATTTTTACCTATAAATAATCCTTACCTTCAACATTTTTAAACACAACTTCTCATTTATATACTTTCATACTCTCAATACCATTTTACTTCTCAATTTACTACTAAAATGTCTCAACAAAACACTCACAGAAACACAAAACATCAACAATGAAACACTACCCGAGACACTCCCCCAAAACCCGAAAGAACATTCACCCTCAGAAAATACTCAACTGTCAAACCAACAAATCAAGTTAGGACCACAATCATTCTTTTATAACCAACCTTACCAAAACCAACAGTACTGAAACCCATACCTAGGAGCACAATCATTCTTTTATAACCAAGCTCCGCCTGTAGGCTACAATAAACGCTTTTAGCCAATTCTCACAGCAAAACGCTTTCCCATTTGACACCACCAACAACGGCTCACAAACCTATATGGGTGGTTCGTCATCACAACCAAATATAAACAAACGTAAGTCTCCCATTAATGCATTTAATCTAAACGAAATGTACTCACCTCAATTTTCGAAGATCATGGCTCCCATTCGTGAGGACTCTCCTTTTGAAGAAGCCCCCCGACGAGGAAGCTGACAAGAAGACGCCAAAAGAATGCGGTTTCAAATGACGAGGAACAACGGTCTACTGCGTGGACACTTGAAAAAGAAATTGCATTGTGCAAAGCTTGGGTTCGTATATCCGAAGATAGCGTTGTTAGTAATGCGAGAAAGGATGCTAGATTTTGGAATGCGGTTTTCGCATGCATGCATATAGATTGTCCTATAACCTAACGTCGGACCTATGATATGATAAACGGGAAATGGAAGATTGTATGTCCAAAAGTTGCTCAATTTTAGGCTGTGTACGGAAACGTATTTCGGACGGCGTTGAGTGGAGCCGGAGGCGGTGATTGCACCCAACAAGCACTTGTGGAATATGCAGCTGAATATGGAACCCCGTTTGCACTACTGCATTGCTAGGCTGAATTGAAAGATTGTGTGAAATGGAAAGACGTGGAAGTTTCGAAAATTGAAGAAATGAAACACGAAAAGAGCAAGAGATACAAAGTCTTCGAGCTCTAGTTCGTTCGACACCTCGCAGTCCATGCAGGGTGGTTTTAATTTGAATACGCAAGCTGGAGACGATGAGGAAGTGCAAAAAGTTCAACATTTAATGGGAAGAGACAGAGCAAAAGCGCTGAAAAAGAATAGAGCGGCGTCACCGGCAAGTTCATGATTTTTCAATGAGGGAGTGTTGGCTAGGTTGATGGCAACGAATAAACAGGGGACAACGAGCCGTACAATGTCAAAAAGACAGAGACCCTTAAAGCGTTTTTAGACATCAAAAGAAAACAACTGAAGCAACAAGAGTTGAGAATCCGAGAAATGGAACAACGTCAACAAGAAGTAGTGTTCTATTTCCAGCCTACTAATCACTTGACTCCAGAACAACGCGAAAGGGTCGAGTTGCAATGACAGGTGATCAAGGCGAGGTGGAACTTACAAATTTAGTTTACGTTTTTAATTATCTATGTAGCATTTACATTTTGATTTCGTACGTTTACGCTTTTAATTATCTATGTAACGTTTTTATTAATTTAATGAATAAAAGTTTTTGTTTTTAATAATAGGAAAAATGAGTTGAAAGGTAAAGTGGTGTGAGTTATTGGGAGTGAAAAGTGAAAGGGAGTGAGGGAGAGAGAAACCTGATTTGACGCTGAGGTGGAATGTGTAGTGGTGTGACTGTTGGGAGTGGTCTTACATTGATATTTTGTTCTTCTTTTCTTTTGAAAATTAAATATTAAGATTTGGATCTTATATTTGGTCAGACTCATGGCGTGGCTCGAAAATGTTTGCGAAAGCATTACCACATCTGTACACCTTAGAGATAAACAGAGATGCATCAAATGGCTGTTTATCTCTCTTTGGATAGGCGTAGGTGCCATCTGGAACAGAAAGGAATAATGGGTCTCGGAGAAGAATTCTGAGTAGTGAAAGTTGTTGAACAATATAGTGGTGGACTGGTGGTTCATCTTATAGATCGACGGTGAGGATGAATGGGATGGACCGCATGTCTTGCAAAATATTGTAAAAACATACAGAAATGTGTTTTATGGGAAAGATTATAACACCCTAAATTAAATACGACTTATAAAATACGCTATGAATTAAAACTTGAGTTATATATCATGTTATGACTCGAAACCACACAATATGAACATATAACCTAAAGTAAAATGTGAAATGATACAAGAACTTTATAAATAAATTATGGCACGTTTAAGAAATTCCTATGGGCCGAAAATAATAAAAATATGTACACAACATATTATGGAGATAAGTAGGAAATAATTTGGGTAATTTGGAAAGTTCTAATCACCCTTTGATCACCCCCTAATTCTCGGCTCAATCCCCCTAATTCTTCTCTTCCAAACCGTGTATTATACCCTCTCCAAGAAAACGCTAAACATTTTCTTCCTACTTCATTTGGACGGCAAGAGAAAAACAAACCAAAACCCTAAAAACTTTGTTCCATTCGACACAAGGAGAAGAGGAGAAACAATAGCTTGATCGTGATCATTGTGTTCTTATTCAATTCGTATCACAAAGGTAATCGAATACACATCATTTTAATCCATTCGAATTGTTGAACAAAACATAACCGATCCATATTTTTTTTCTCTCATTCGGTCATGATCAAAAGGAGAAGAGAAGTGTTGGTGATTTGATCATCTTGGAAATCTTTGTGTTCTCATTCTATTCGATCCATACAAGAGGTACCATGTAAACTTTAATCTATAACAACATTTTCGGATCAATATGTGTTGAGATAATTGTTTGTGTTCTTGAAATCGGATCTATATAAAAAAAAAACTAAATATTTATGCTACTTAAACGAATTTTAAACCAATGATACAAACATGAATTTTAGTGGTTCTTTGGTCTAAAACTGAATTCAGTGAAATAGTGATCAAATAAAATTGGTTTGATGATTTTTAGAGGTCGGGAAGGCAACCGTTTGATTTTTAGAAATTCATGTGTCAAAACTGCATTTCGGGGTATGAAAATTCAAGCGTGTTCTATGATTTTTAATTTAATATCTATAACGATTCAATACCTGAAATTTTGGCAGAATAATATTTGGTATATGAGTTAAGTTGTGTAATTTTTGTGGATTTTTCTGAGATGTTTAACTGGGGTGAATAATACATACTTTCGGGGTGTTCCAGCAGGTCGAATTCGGGAAAGTGTTGTGTTTGTTGATTTTTAGTTTGTACTTTTACTACTTAATAAAATCTGGAAAAATTATGTAAAATACTTAAGACACATATGTATATTTGGGTAAAATTATAGAATTTTATAAGCACGTATAAGGCATTTTAAAAATAGCTAAAGTCGGATCTGTTTTCAATTGTAATTCTGAATTTGAGTAGTTACTTATTAAAACACTTATAAGCATAATTGCTTCACCTTTAGAACCTAAATGAGTTAATTTTCATCTTAAAGGTATTTAACTAATGTTTTGATTAATTTTCATACTAACCTTTAACTTTGGTATAATGGCAATAGTAACCCTAATCTTTGAATAATGATAATATGAAACCCAAATTATATGAATTAACCCTAAAACTGCTAATTCGGGAAATATACCTTAATTATGACCTAATTGAATGTATGTAACCCTAATTTGAGTTTAATCACTTTAAATTATCAATTAAAATGACTTGTGTAATTAGAAACCCTAATCTCACATTTACTTAATTTGGAAACCCTATTTTGACTTGTAAAACTCTAAATTGTGAAATGACATCATTTTATAATTATATTAATATATGAAACTCAATTTCGACATTAATAACTATTTAAACCTTTTTAAATACTATTTACTATTTTTAGAAACCCTAAATTGCTTTTAAACCTAAATATGGAAACTTACTATTTTTGGAAAGTTAGTAAATATGGAAACTTACTAAATATGGAAAGTTACCTAAAATGGAAAGAAAACTAAAATGAAACCTTTATGATTGTGAAACTATGAAACTTATAAATAAACTTATGATTAATTTAGATCGGGTGAAGAAGGAGTGATCATCTGCTTCCATTCATCTATTTGCTTTGATTTGTGTGCTTTGATAAGGTACAGATATTCTTTCCCTTTTCAGTAGGGATATTTCTATCGATCCTATGCCTGATATGATTCCCTCATTTGACTCATGACATTCATTGTATGCTTGTCATTCGTATTGATTCATTCTGACATTTATTTAAATGTCTCTGCTATGCTATACTTATGCTTTGCCATGCTTATTGAGTTACTATTTGTTTCTCTTGCCATGTTAGATTATTATTGTTGTATGATATGATAGATCTGTGCCTGAGTTAACCTAGTTTTGGAGGTACCATGACCATGTGTTTGATGGCACCCTAGGCATGACACTCCCGTAGAGGTGTGATAGATCTACGGCGTTCACCCTTATGTTATGATTTATTGTGTACACTATTGGCCAACTTTATATATGTGTGACCAGTCTAGTACTGGCATCCATATTTTGTTAGGGAGCGTATGGATATATCCTAGGTTTATGTATTTGTATGTTATGGTGACCAGGTGGTGTGTGCCTTACACTCCTTCTCACACTTTTATTACTTAGAGGTCTCCCCTCTTCGTATACTTGTATTGCTTTAGTATGATTTGACCGATTATGTATGTAGTTCCTATGGCACATCCTTATATGAACTTTTCCCTTATTTCATTATTCTCTTGATTCATTTTCTATTCAGTTCTCATGCATTCTTGACTCTTAGTCCTCTTTAAAATTTGTATGACTTTCATGATTATACTTTTCATTTTGTATTCTTATTCCTTCGTTGCTTATGCTTATTTACCATTATGTTATGTTATATATACTGTTCACTGGGCTTTTTAAGCTCAGCCGCATGTTTTCTTTTCTTATGCGGCAGGTAATAAGCGGGGCGACGGGCTTGGGAATGAGAGAGTGTAGGACTTAAAGACCTATTTATTTATCATTTCGTTGTCCATTGTTTCGGACTTTCATTTCTTTTAGTACTTTGAATATTATCTCTTTACTTGGTTTTTTTTGGTTAACCCACTATGCATTTGGGATTATCTTTTGATACCAGTTTTGATGTTCGAGACTTGGTTATTTATTTAAAAGACTTCCGCTTGCCTAATGTATGCTTTGTATGACACCATAATGTGATATCTTGGCCTTGTCGGGTCAGGGTGTTACAGTTATCGTATCAGAGAGCGCTGGGTTTGACCTGTAGAACCTTAGAAATGACCTGTGAGGATATTGGGTAGACACTAGGCTTTTCGTTTGACGCGATATCTTTCTTTACATTTTGACCCTTACGCTTGTTTTGTCCTTTGTCTCGTTTATGACCTTTCAGATGGTGAATACTCGTCGGAATGATAGACCCTCTGGTGCTGATTTTGATGCAGCAATGCAGCGAGCTATTGATGCGTTACTTCCCGGTTTGACTGCACGCATCACGGACGAGATTAGGAGGAACACCGCTAGTGGTAGTGGTAATGGCGGTGGTGGTGGTGATGCTCCACCAGTGTCGATCCATGTGTGGTTGGAGCGTTTTGTTAAGCAGAAACCACGTTCGTTCAGTGCTGCTACTTCTCCTGTGGATGCGGAGAATTGGATATCTCACATTGAGAAGATATTCGAGGTACTTGGTTGTGACGATGGGTTTAAGGCACGTTTGGCTAGTTACAAATTTGAGGGAGATGCCCTCAGTTGGTGGAAGGCGTATCGGATGGCTAAGGGAGGTGATGAGTTTGTTGCTAGGTTATCATGGGCTGAGTTTCGGGAGATATTCTTTCTTCAGTACTTTCCTAGATCATAGAAACAGAAGTTTGAGCATGACTATCATCATATTTTCCAGTTGGATAGGGATTCGAGTGCGGAGTATATGAAGAGGTTTGTGAGACTTGCGGGTTTCTAGGGTACGAAGGCTGGGCCTCCGGAGGAGCAGGCGATGCATTTTAAGTGGGGGTTACGTGATGAGTTGCTTGAAGGTATTCTAAATACTGATTTTACTGATGTGGCACAAGTTACCAATGCGGTCCGTAATAAGGAGTTGATGCAAGAAAGGTCTAGACGTGGAGTGAAGAGGACTCAGGAGAGTGATCATCAGCAGGTTCAGGGTAATAGTCAGAGGAATGTTACTTCGAGGGGTAATGAGTTTCGGGGTAATGACAGGCGTAGTAACAACAACAGTGGGCAGAATCAGCGGTCAGGCCGTGACCAATAGTTCAGGGGTCAACAGAGTCGTGGTATTCAGCAGGGTAATCGTGGTACTACTTCTTCAGCAGGGCAGAGGAATGTGGGGGAACAGCTTCCACCTCCTCCTATTTGTGTTGAGTGTGGGAAAACTCATCTTGGCTGTACTTCTTATAAGGCTACTGGTGCCTGTTTCAGTTGTGGTGAACTTGGACATCGGGTTAGGGATTGTCCGAAGGCGAGTGGCACCAACCGTGGGAATGGAAATGGTGGGCAGCAGGCTTCTAAGGGTCGAGTTTTTGCACTAACCAGGGATCAGGCTGCGGGTACTTCTAGAACTGTCTCGGGTATGCTGTATTTATTTGATCGTCCAATTTTTGCTTTATTTGATACTGGTGCTACACATTCTGTGATATCTTCTACATCTGCTAAACACATTAATACAACCGCAATACCACTAAACTATGCTTTATCTATCTCAACACCAATGAAAAATTCCGTGACCATTACTCATGAATACGTGAATTGTCCTCTTCGTTTCTACGATAGAGTTCGCTATGCAAATCTTCTTCCTCTAGATATGTACGACTTTGATGTGATTTTGGGTATGGATTGGTTGTCGGAGCATCGAGCTACGACTAACTGCCATACCAGACGTGTGATTTTTGGTGATCCTTGTAATCCTGAATTTGTTTACCAAGGTTCTCGGCTTGGTAAACCTATTAAGATCATATCCGCTATGAAAGCTCGCTCTTTACTGACACATGGTTGTGAAGGTTTTCTAGCTTCGATTAAGGATTCATCTTTGGAGATTCCTAGTATGGAGAGCCTTTCGGTTGTTCGTGAATTCCCAGATGTATTTCCTGATGAACTCCCAGGCATGCCGCCTGAGCATGAGGTTGAATTCTCGATTGATTTAATTCCGGGTGTTGAACCCATCTCTAAGGCTCCTTATCGTATGGCTCCTGTTGAATTGAAGGAATTAAAAGAGCAGTTACAAGAATTGCTTGAATCTGGTTCTATCCGTCCCAGTGTTTCTCCGTGGGGTGCTCTGGTGTTATTTGTTAAGAAGAAGGACGGTAGCATGAGATTATGTATCGATTACCGTGAACTTAACCGTATCACTATTCGTAATCGTTATCCACTTCCCCGCATCGATGATTTGTTTGATCAACTTCAGGGAGCGAAATTTTTTTCCAAGATCGATTTGAGGTCTGGATATCACCAGCTACGTGTGAAGGAGCAGGATGTTCCTAAGACCGCGTTCCGTACTAGATATGGCCACTACGAGTTCTTGGTCATGCCGTTTGGGTTGACGAATGCTCCAGTTGTTTTCATGGATTTGATGAATCGGATTTTTCACGAATACTTAGATAAGTTCGTGATCGTGTTTATTGACGACATCTTGGTTTACTCTAAGACTAAGGAAGAGCATGAGTACCATCTCCGTGTTGTTTTGGAGACTCTGAGGCAGAAGAAGTTGTATGCCAAGTTTTTAAAGTGCGAGTTCTGGTTAGGACAAGTTGCATTCTTAGGTCATGTCGTTTCCGCAAATGGTATTACCATGGATCCGGCTAAGGTTGCGGCTATTACCAAGTGGCCAAGACCGACCAATGTGACCGAGATCAGGAGTTTTCTTGGACTGGCTGGTTATTACAGGAGGTTTGTTGAGGGTTTTTCTCGTTTGTCGTTACCGTTGACTCAGCTTATGCGCAAGGGAGAGAAGTTTGTATGGACCGACGAGAGAGAAGCTAGTTTTGAAGAGTTGAAGAAGAGACTTGTTTCTGCGCCGATTCTTACTCTACCATCAGGTACAGGAGGTTATCAGATCTACAGCGATGCTTCGAAGAAGGGTTTGGGTTGTGTTTTGATGCAGCATGGGAAAGTGATTGCTTATGCTTCTAGATAGTTGAAATCCTATGAGGCGAACTATCCTACTCATGATCTTGAATTAGCTGCCGTTGTCTTTGCTTTAAAAATCTGGAGGCATTATCTTTATGGTGAGAGTTGTGATATATTCACTGACCATAAGAGCCTGAAGTATATCTTTACCCAGAAGGAATTGAACATGCGACAGAGGCGTTGGTTGGAGTTGTTGAAGGACTATGACACTAATATTCAGTATCACCCTGGAAAAGCCAATGTAGTGGCTGATGCCTTGAGTCGTAAGTCGGGAATGATTGCTATTCTTGACTTTGAGCCGAGGATTCTTAATGACTTAGAGCTTATGGAGGTTGAATTGTGTGTTCGGGGTCATGATGGTTTTTGGGCTAGCTTGAAAGTGGAGTCTGATTTGATGTTGAGGATTAAGGAAGCTCAGAAAGACGATGGTGAGTTATGGGCTATTGTACAGAATGTTGAGGATGGTAAACAGTCAGAATTTCGTGTGGATGTGGATGGTGTCGTTTGGTTTGGTGATCGTCTATGTGTTCCAGATAATTCGAATCTTCGTGAAGCTATGCTTTCTGAGGCACATAGTTCTCCATTCTCTATTCATCCAGGTTCGACTAAGATGTACCATGATCTTAAGCAACATTTTTGGTGGAATGGGATGAAGCAGGATGTAGCTTTGCATGTGGCTAGATGTATGACTTGTCAGCAGGTTAAAATTGAACATCAACGTGCAAGTGGTCTCTTGCCACCTCTTGACATTCCTACATGGAAGTGGGACCAGATATCAATGGACTTCGTTACTGGTTTACCTCGTACTCTTCGAAAGCATGACGCGATTTGTGTCGTTTTTGATCGTCTGACCAAATCTGCGCATTTTCTTCCCATTCGTGTTGATTATTCTGTGAGTCGTTTGGCTCAGGTTTTTCAGCAGGAAATTGTTCGGTTCCATGGTACGCCGTCTTCTATTGTGTCCGATCGTGATCCTCGTTATACGTCTCGTTTCTGGAAAGGGTTACATAAAGCGTGGGGTACACGGCTTAGATTCAGTACGACATTTCATCCTCAGACTAATGGACAGTCGGAGCGGACAATTCAGACCTTGGAGGATATGTTGAGGTCTTGTGCTTTAGAGTGGACAGGCCACTGGGATGATTACTTGTGTTTGGTGGAGTTTGCTTACAATAATAGTTGGCATGCTAGTATCAGAATGGCTCCATTTAAGATGTTATATGGGCGTAAGTGTAGGGCGCCGGTTTGTTGGAATGAGGTCGGGGAACGACTCATTGAGGGACCAGAATTAATTAAGATTACTAATGAGAAGGTGGTTGTGGCCAGAGAGAAATTGAAGGAAGCTCGTACTAGACAGAAGAGCTATGCTGACTGTCATCGTCGTGATGTTGTGTTTAACTCTGGTGATCGTCTTTTCTTGAAGGTTTCTCCTTTTCGAGGCGTTAAGCATTTCGGTATGAAAGGGAAGCTTAGTCCACGCTATATCGGTCCGTTTGAGATTTTTGATCGGGTTGGTGAGGTATCTTATCGCTTGGCGCTACCTCCCCAATTATCGCATGTGCATGACGTTTTTCATGTGTCACTTCTTCGTGGGTATAATTATCATCCGCTTCATGTTGTGTCTTGCCCGTTCGATCAGATTCGGGAAGATCTTTCGTATAGTGAAGAACCTGAGGCTGTTTTGGAGCGTCAGGAAAGAGTCATGAGAACTAAAACCATTCCATTCGTAAAGATTCTTTGGAAGAATCATCCTGAGAACGAGGCTACTTGGGAGACCGAAGAATCAATGCGATCCAGTTATCTACATTTTTCTTTTTGACTTGGTACGTATTCATTTTGATATCGCTTTCAATTTTGTATTTCTATTTCGATTTCATATTTCAATTTTGCGGACGAAATTTTCTTTTTAGGAGGGAAGAATTATAACACCCAAAATTAAATACGACTTATAAAATACGCTATGAATTAAAACTTGAGTTATATATCATGTTATGACTCAAAACCACACAATATGAACATATAACCTAAAGTAAAATGTGAAATGATACAAGAACTTTATAAATAAATTATGGCACGTTTAAGAAATTCCTATGGGCCGAAAATAATAAAAATATGTACACAACATATTATGGAGATAAGTAGGAAATAATTTGGCTAATTTGGAAAGTTCTAATCACCCTTTGATCACCCCCTAATTCTCGGCTCAATCCCCCTAATTCTTCTATTCCAAACCGTGTATTATACCCTCTCCAAGAAAACCCTAAACATTTTCTTCCTACTTCATTTGGACGGCAAGAGAAAAACAAACCAAAACCCTAAAAACTTTGTTCCATTCGACACAAGGAGAAGAGGAGAAACAATAGCTTGATCGTGATCATTGTGTTCTTATTCCATTCGTATCACAAAGGTAATCGAATACACATCATTTTAATCCATTCGAATTGTTGAACAAAACATAACCGATCATCTTGGAAACAATAGCTTGATTTGATCATCTTGGAAATCTTTGTGTTCTGATTCTATTCGATCCATACAAGAGGTACCATGTAAACTTTAATCTATAACAACATTTTCGGATCAATATGTGTCAATATAATTTATTGTGTTATTGAAATCGGATATATATAAAACAAACTAAATATTTATGCTAACTAAACGAATTTTAAACCAATGATACAAACATGAATTTTAGTGGTTCTTTGGCCTAAAACTGAATTCAGTGAAATAGTGATCAAATAAAATTGGTTTGATGATTTTTAGAGGTCGGGAAGGTAACCGTTAGATTTTTGGAAATTCATGTGTCAAAACTGCATTTCGGGGTATGAAAATTCAAGCGTGTTCTATGATTTTTAATTTAATATTTATAACGATTCAAAAACTGATATTTTGGCAGAATAATATTTGGTATATGCATTAAGTTGTGTAATTTTTGTGGATTTTTCTGAGATACTTAACTGGGGTGAATAATACATACTTTCGGGGTGTTCCAGCAGGTCGAATTCGGGAAAGTGTTGTGTTTATCGATTTTTAGTTTGTACTTTTACTACTTAATAAAATCTGGAAAAATTATGTAAAATACTTAAGACATATATGTATATCTGGGTAAAATTATAGAATTTTATAAGCACGTATAAGGCATTTTAAAAATAGCTAAAGTCGGATCTGTTTTCAATTGTAATTCTGAATTTGAGTAGTTACTTATTAAAACACTTATAAGCATAATTGCTTCACCTTTAGAACCTAAATGAGTTAATTGTCATCTTAAAGGTATTTAACTAATGTTTTGATTAATTTTCATACTAACCTTTAACTTTGGTATAATGGCAATAGTAACCCTAATCTTTGAATAATGATAATATGAAACCCAAATTATATGAATTAACCCTAAAACTGCTAATTCGGGAAATATAACTTAATTATGACCTAATTGAATGTCTGTAACCCTAATTGGAGTTTAATCACTTTAAATGATCAATTAAAATGACTTGTGTAATTAGAAACCCTAATCTCACATTTACTTAATTTGGAAACCCTATTTTGACTTGTAAAACTCTAAATTATGAAATGACATCATTTTATAATTATATTAATATATGAAACTCAATTTCGACATTAATAACTATTTAAACCTTTTTAAATACTATTTACTATTTTTAGAAACCCTAAATTGCTTTTAAACCTAAATATGGAAAGTTACTATTTTTGGAAAGTTACTAAATATGGAAACTTACTAAATATGGAAAGTTACCTAAAATGGAAAGAAAACTAAAATGAAACCTTTATGATTGTGAAACTATGAAACTTATAAATAAACTTATGATTAATATAGATCGGGTGAATAAGGAGTGATCATCTGCTTTCATTCATCTATTTGCTTTGATTTGTGTGCTTTGATAAGGTACAGATATTCTTTCCCTTTTCAGTAGGGATATTTCTATTGATCCTATGCCTGATATGATTCCCTCATTTGACTCATGACATTCATTGTATGCTTGTCATTCTTATTGATTCATTCTAACATTTATTTAAATGTCTCTGCTATGCTATACTTATGATTTGCCATGCTTATTGAGTTACTATTTGTTTCTCTTGCCATGTTAGATTATTATTGTTGTATGATATGATAGATCTGTTCCTGAGCTAACCTAGTTGTGGAGGTACCATGACCATGTGTTTGATGGCACCCTAGGCATGACACTCCCGTAGAGGTGTGATAGATCTACGGCGTTCCCCCTTATGTTATGATTTATTGTGTACACTATTGGCCAACTTTATATATGTGTGACCAGTCTAGTACTGGCATCCATATTTTGTTAGGGAGCGTATGGATATATCCTAGGTTTATGTATTTGTATGTTATGATGACCAGGTGGTGTGTGCCTTACACTCCTTCTCACACTTTTATTACTTAGAGGTCTCCCCTCTTCGTATACTTGTATTGCTTTAGTATGATTTGACGGATTATGTATGTAGTTCCTATGGCACATCCTTATATGAACTTTTCCCTTATTTCATTATTCTCTTGATTCATTTTCTATTCAATTCTAATGCATTCTTGACTCTTATTCCTCTTTAAAATTCATATGACTTTCATGATTATACTTTTCGTTTTGTATTCTTATTCCTTCGTTGCTTATGCTTATTTACCGTTATGTTATGTTATATATATCTGTTCACTGGGCTTTTTAAGCTCAGCCACATGTTTTCTTTTCTTATGCGGCAGGTAATAAGCGGGGCGACGGGCTTGGGAATGAGAGATTGTAGGACTTAAAGACCTATTTATTTATCATTTCGTTGTCCATTGTTTCGGACTTTCATTTCTTTTAGTACTTTGAATATTATCTCTTTACTTGTGTGGAAAACTAGAAGGGGGGGTTGAATAGTTTTACCGTTTAAAATTAATTTAAACCGTTTTGTTTGTTATGTGAATTCAATTAAACTTATGCACATAGAGATAATCAAACAATATATCTGAAAAGAACAGAGAGGAATGATCAAACCACATAACACGGATGATTATAGTGGTTCGGCTACAAGAACTCTTTTCCTTGCCCTACTCCACTTCCCCGAGCCTTTAACTCGAGAGTTATCCTTCATTAAGAAACAAACTCTCTTCTAGGTGGAGAAAACCTTTACACGTTGCTTACTTCCTTTTCCGGTACTAAGCTAAACACCGAGTTCTACTTCAGGGCAGAACTAACCCAACGTCGCCTATACAATTACCGACACTAAGCTAGATGTCGAGTTCTTTCACAAGGGTACAACTACTCCCTACACTCTTTGTGTTTTTAGGACTAAAACACTAACCACACTCACTAAGTTAAATGATACAAATAATGATGTGTGAATTTCACAAAGATCACACAGACACTAACTACTACAACTTGCAACAGTATGTTTTGTTGAAGTTCTTTTACTTGATCTTCTTTGCTACAAAAGAAATCAATGATAGTGTTATAACTAATATGGGTTAGTAAATGAATGAATATATGTTTTCTACTTTCTAAGTGATGAGAAGGCCAAGTGATCAGCTTGCTATTTATAGGCAAGCTGATAAACACTCGGCGGATCCGGCGGATCCCTTAAAAGGGATCCGTCCTTTATGTCGAAAGGATCCGTGGGCATGCCAGAGATAAGACAGCTAAGAGATTTTCCAAATCTCTCCAATCTCTCCATATCTTTGTGTTGTCATATTAAGATCTTCCAATGTCAACTATCTTACTTGAAGATCTATCCAAGATATTACAAGATCTTACCAAGATTACATGTATGATGCATGCCATGATGTCATTGTATCATTTTAGAAATAAAGTTTCCTTTTAAGGAAATAAACATGTAGATGTATGAAATGTATTTCCAAGTAAACTTGTGAAATGTAAAATGTGTTCTAAAGAGACTTTAGCTAGTATTTATAATTTGCTTAAAGATATATTTTGTAATTGTCATTAACAAAACTAAGTAAAGATCTTAAAATATAAATAACGTTTTTAGGATGATATTTGTATTAACAATCTCCCCCTTTTTATTGATGACAAAAAATAAAGTATATTTTTGAGCAAAAGAATAAGTATAGCATGAGCTCTTTAAAATATAGATTAAGTTTGTTTTATTTCAGTTTAAAAACTATTTTTCAAAAAGTGTAAGTACTGTGATGATTCACAGTTATGCAAACTTAAACTTAATCCTTTCTCTCCCTTTTTGTCGAAACAAAAAGAAGAGTTGTGTAGCGGAATGCGATTTTGAGAACTTTAAGAGCTCCCCCTTGTTTGATATTCCCCCTAAATGGAGTAACAAGGTTATGATGCATGATCCTACAAAACAAATGGTTAGAATATGATATGCTCCCCCTCGGTGTATACTCCCCATTACAAGAGTCCCAACGTATACATTTGAAGAGTTTGAGATGCTACAAGAAGATGTTAGTTGTGAATAGCTTCAATGGAGAAGCATAATGCATATGAAATGGTCATCCAAAAGGACTTTCAATCTAGTTGACTTGAAAAAGGTCAAAATGTAGTGTCTGATCAAAATTTTGTACCTAAAGTACATGATCAAACTATAATGTAGATTCCAAATAGCTACAATGTTAGTCACCTAAATAACGAGAATATGCTATGTTGATCACTCATAAGCATAAAAACATCACATTCATTAATTGAAAATTATGTGACAAAAGTCACAACCATAATATGATACTACATGAAAATGAAACATACATCCTAAAAAGAATTTAAAAGGTCCTATATAATGAGATTAGAACACCCCTATTGAGGAGAATGAGAGATGGCGTTTAGACGCTCAAGAATGTGGTTCAATATGAACCTCATTTCACTTTGGAGCTCGTGCACCAAAATGTTTATCCTTTGAGCTATGTGAGCGGTTCTTTCACACATGTTGTAATCATGGCGAGAAAAACCGGGCGAAAAAGTAGTCTCATTTTGTTGAGGTGGTGGTGGTGTTTGGAGGGAGTTCATGAGGATGTTTTGGAGGTCCATAGCTTCATTGAGGCGGTGATCTACTATACCCGAGAGAGTGTAGAGATGGTTAGGCTCTTCACTATTCTCCTCGTGGGTTTGAGGCAAATTGATCCACATTGCCTCGTCTATGGCAATGAGAGTTGATGTGGGTGACAAAGGTGGTATTTGAGGTTGAGATGATGGTGCATCATGATATAAAGTGCCATGGATATCCATAAAAATCGGATGAAAAAGCATAGGTTGTTGACTTTCAAAGGTTATGGGTGGAGGATTGGTTGATCTTGGTGGGAGATCCTCCAAGTTATCAAGGTATGGATGTGGTGATGTAGGTGGAGTCCTAAATAGCTCCATAGGTTGCAACTTGGGTGATTTTGGGGGTGATGGAGATTTGACAGTCTGTGATGGAGCGGGTGGTGGTGTGGTTGCTATGGGTGTGATTGTTGGAGGAGGAGTTTGTATGACCATATTGGATGGTGTTGGTGTTGATAGCATGAGGAAGTTTTCACTAGCAATGGGTGATGATATATTGAGAGGAGAATTTTCCTCAGATGATGAGTTTGCTAAGTTGACAAAGCAACATGGTTTAACACTAATGCGGGCTGTTCTTCTTGGAGGTCTAGAGATGGAAGAGTTGTTTGACTTGGTCATGGTGAAGTATGATAGCTAAGATGTACAGGAGAGGAAATGGTTGTTGTGTAAAGTGATGATCCTAAAGCACTAATTTATAGGCAGAAGGTATATGAGTCTGTGTGTTTGGATTTGATGTGAATCCAATAGAGAATGTTGGTTCTAAATGATTTGGAACAAAAATTTGTGCAAATCACATCACATAAGTCAATCCATAGAACTTATGTTGAGTAAGAAGAAGAAGATATGCAGTAAATGAAAAGGGGTAGTGGAAAATCCTGTGATGTGATGTACCCACGGATTTGAAGGATCCCTAAAAAGGGTTCCTTACTTGTAACAGAAAGGTAACTTACTCCTAAGATTTGAAAATTCAAATTTTGGTGGGAAAGTTTGTTCTTAAGTTTCTAAGAATTTCTTAATCATTCTAAGAGTTATTAGTGATCAGTGAACCTATTCTAGAGAACACTAGAGACTAAAATCAAAGATTCGGGATGAGTCGAAAAGTTTTCAGAATTTGACTGTTATACCTGCGGATCCAAACAACAAGGCGTGCGGATCCTTAAATTGGGATCCGCCTGATCCGCAGGTTGTAAACTGACGGAGCCAACACTAACACTTGGCGGATCCAAAATGAGGGATCCGCTAGATCCGTACTACAAATATTTGATCACCTACAAACATTGAAATATAACTTTTATTCATTGAAAATTTGTTTGTGACAAGCATCTCAAACTTGAAGTTACATTAGAAAATCCCTAAAGATTGAAGAAATCATAGAATAATTCTATGAAGTACACTTAGATGATACTTAAGAAAAGCTAACAGCTTCTATGAAGTGGAATTTGTTGGTGTTGATGGAGATATGATAGAAGCTAGCCACATAGTTTCTAAATCCTTGGTGTCACAAGGGTTAGTGTCATGTTCTTCATTTTCTTGAGTGTTTGTTTGATTAAGCCACATTGAATCATCAATGCTTTGAAGTGTGGTAAGTAAATCATGTGGTTGAAGATTGGGTGAATTTGGTGGTGATGATGATTTTCTTCCTTCAGATTGTAAAGGTGATGGTGAAGAAGCTATTGGTGTAGTTATAGGTGACGGTGTACTATACGTGGGTAATGATGTTGTACCTAGTGGAATTATGATTGGTGATGGTGAGTTTGGAGATGAAGGCATGTTGACTATAGGAGTTACGATATAAGTTGTAGTGGTAGTAGTGGATATGATTGGTGAGCTTACGTTTGGAACTGGATTAATGAGCCAGTAAGGTCTAACACTAATTCTAGCGGTTTGTCTGTATGATCTAGACATATGAGATTTGTGTATTGTGAGAAGTTTATAGGAATGGTGTGCAAAGAAGATGAAGTTGGTGTTTGTTATGATCATCTTAAGGTTCTAATATATACTTCCTATTTTTATGGAAATTGATCTTTGAATTAATGGTGTGTAAATTTCAAGGACTTGGAACAAGAAAAAGTAATTTGTCCTAATGACAAAGTCAATCCATAGGAATGGAGTTGACATGAAGGTATGCAGAATGATGACTCAAAAGGGAGAAATGTAATTGATTCACTGTTTTCGAGAGAGAGTCTGTGAGTTATGAGCAGGACAAGATATTCAAATTTTGGTGGGAGGTGGATTTTCCTAAGATGTCTAAATAAAAACTAAACTACAATCTAAGTATTGGAATGAGTTGGATTTTGTGAAAAAGATTATTATGTATTCCTGCGGATCCAATTGCCAAGGCATGCGGATCCAAAACCTTTGGATCCGTCTAATCCACAGGTTTTAAGATTGGCGGATCCAACATAAACACTAGGCGGATCCAATTTTAGGGATCCGCCAGATCCGTCGAACAAAAATCCTAAAACAAACAGAGAGCAATGCAAATTTCGCGTTTTTCGATGAAGACTTGAAAATACTCCTAGAATATATCAATTTGCTAATATGTACTATAAATATGCTAAATATGTATATTCAAACATACATTTGCATATGGATAAATTCGTTCATCATAACTTACTTAAAATTGAGTTAAGCCAAACAGTAGCTTATTCTCGGAAAATTGATAACACTAAATGCTATCGACCTGCAAATATGAGTTAGTTGATATCAAGTACTACCATAATAAGAAACACATATGTCTATCATAACATTGTCTAATAAAGATTAGTCCCAAATGCTCCACTAACTCACTTATCTCTTAACATTTTGAGTATTTTCTTCTGATCCTTGCGAAGTTTCATCATCCGTCGTCCTACATTCTTCAAAATTCCCTTTCTTTGTCGATGTTCCTCAGACTCATTATCAATGGAAGGAAGTTGACGTAAGTAATCGAGTTGAGGGATCTTGGAGTTAGGTAAACCATCTTCATCGCTAGCCGATGATGATGAAGATGAAGATGAAATATAGGCACGTTTTCCTTTCCTAACTGTTACTCTCTTTTCACTAAGTGGAACGAAAGTATGTTGGATTTCGATGTAGTCTGGAAGAAAACCAACTGAGTTTGGAGGGATGGGAATTGAAGCTTTAAATAGACGGGTGAGGAGCATTCCATATGGCATTGCGGTTTTTCCTAAGACAGGTATGTCAACCATTCTTTTGGCGATGTAGTAAGCCAAATTGAATTGTTGATGGGTCGACACACAGTAGAGCATGTAACATAAGCTTGCATTCACATGATCTTTGTTTCCAACAGTGCTAATAACATTTTCCCTAAGAATTTCTTCTAGTTTCTTAAATTCAGGTTTGAGTTCATTAAGTTCCATAGCAAATGGATCTAGATTCACTTGTTTGCCACGGAGTTTCTTAGTTGGGTTGGTTCTAGGTTTGAAGAGGTGATCACGGATAATTTCTTTGGGAGTGAGTGGAGTGTCGTATGGGTATTGACGACCAAGGTTAGACTCAAGAATGGATAAGGGCCATTTGTCTGAGTAGAAACAAGTTCCTTGACTAGGAACACCTAAAACTTCTGCGAAGTGAGCTAAAGGAAAACTGAATTGACTTTGGTTTATTTTGAAGTGAATGTTTAGTAATCCTAAGTCATCAGTACTAAGTTTTACTGAAGCATAAAACTCAAGAATGAACCTAGGAACGATAGGCTCATCTATGTCTAGGAGTGAATCAAAGTGGATGAAGGCCAGTTGTTCACGGATGTTAGTTTCTTCTAAGAATGATGAGTCTATAGTTCTACCTTCATGAACATAACGGTTTTCTAGTGTTTTAAAAATCTTGACCTGAGCATCAGTTAGACCTTTGGTTTGATGATGTTTGGGTAGATACTTGGTAGTCTTTTTGTGATCATAATTAGTTGCGGGAGGCATGATTCACCTAGACATGAATGTTATAATTTTAGTTAGAAATATCCTAAATGAGTGCAATGTGAATGTGCGATTATCTCGACTTCTTTGAAGCAAGTTTTTGCGAGATAACTCAAATGCTTTTGTTTTAAATGTATCCAAAAAAATACATTTAAATATTATGATGTTTTTAAACATAACGTTTTTGATTTTGTATGAACAATGATTGAGAGGTGTTTTGAGAAGTATTTCAATGGAGTATTTGATTATTATAATGTTTAATCAAAAACTGATTTAATGTATTTTTGAAGTGCTTCATGATTTGAAAAAATGCATGATTCCAATTTTTGATTTGGTGTAACTAATTAGGAATCCTAGATATTGATAAGGAATTAGAATGAATTAGAGTACTTACAGTTTGATCAATTAAGCACGAGTTGATTGTGGAGAGAAGTCTAATTTTTGAGTTTAGAGTGATGAAGGTCGATAATCAGTAGGTTTTGTGTGTTTTAATTAGTGTACTGAGAAATAAGGAGTGTTTGTTTATTTGAGAATTATTCTCAGCAATCCACGGATTCAGCGGATCCCGAAAAAGGGTTCCGCCTTTGTTATCGAAGGGATCCGCAGGATTAGAACGTGTGTTTGCTTATCTCCGTTTTTGGTTGAACTAGGATTCGAACAAATGTTGTAACTATTTTCTAGGTTTCAGTAAACCATAGAAGTAAGGTTCTTACTTGATGTATTTGTGAGAGGATTATCAATGTTATCTTTTGAGAAACTTTCTCAACTCGGGATATTTACTTATCTAAGCATGGAAACGATGATGGAAGGCAAAACTTTTGCTGGGATGAATGGTTACAATGTTGTTGTAACACAGGAGAAGGTTATAGAGGTCAATATCATAAACTACGAGAGTTTTCTCCACACTTTGCCTTAAGGTAGCAAGGACCGTTTGTTTCTTAGTAAATCATGATGTAATACAATGTCTCACATTAGTACACACTTTGTTTGAATTATTCCTATTTATCTAATTACAGAGATAAATATGGTTTTTACACCTGATTCTTTGGGATATCGTAAATGTCTCTTAAGTTATTTGATGGTTTCAAGTAGGAATCTTTTTCAAAGTGTAGACTATATCATATTTGGAGTACTAGCTAATAGCTATGAGATAGAGTATTCTATCTTATGTATCTCTGTGTTTAGGGTCATCTTATGAATTTACTAACTTTATTCTTGGTGAGTGATTTTCAAGAGTCATTATCTACCAAAGATGATGTCTTTAGGAGAAGGAGAACTTTTGTTGAATGTTGACTTCAACAACTCCTTGACTTTTGAGAATGATGTAAACCTTATATTTTCATGAATTCCTGAGAAATGTACCTTTTTATGATTAGGGTTGAAGTGGTGAGATTATCCTAAAATATATTAACTTATTTCTAAGTAATTTGAGGAAACCTAGAGTTAAGTCAGAACTTAATTTAGAATTTTCATGGAAGTGACAACATGTCTAATTACTCACAAAGGTGTTGGTTATATTTCAACTTGGTTAGAATCCTAATAGGTTTCTTGAACTAATACCTATGAGTTGATACTATATAGTTGAGATATAATCCAAGAAGATGAGACACTACTTGTTTTTAGGTGTTTTATGTCATAGAGGTTTAAGATTCTTTTCCTACTTATTATGCTAACTTAAATACTTTATTTCTATTATCACAAAGGATGTGATACTAATCAAGGTACCAAATAACTTATACTTATTGAGTATGAATCTGAATTATCTATGAGAGCAATCATCATGAGAAGTCAAGAAGAATCGTACCTTTTTACAATGATTGTTTCTAAGAATGCCATGTAACCTCTGTTGAACACTTTGTGGATTAAGAAGATACATTTGTTTTCAGCAATGTATCTTGGAGTTCCATTAATCCATAATCCTTTCTTTCAAGCGTACCAAATGAAAGCTCAAGTATATGGTCCCCAACATCTCATGGGTTCATTTGGTTTAATCACAATATTACCAAGGTTCACTAATATCTTGGAGGTAATCAAATGGAATTTGTTCACTAAACACTGTTTCTTTACTTACTGGAGTGTCTACTGTCGTTTTAACTTCATTCTTATCTTTTCTTCTAATTGTATTATTGTTAGGCTCTCTAGATAACTTAACAGGTTTAGTATTTTTGAAGTTTTGACTTTTACCTATGGATCCTTTGGTTATCTCACGTGAATCTAAATGTTTGGATCCGTGGGATCCGTGGATCACTGATTCAGTTGGTGTAGTTTGATTCTGAAAATCACTTAAGCAACCATTTTTCATATAATCTGGTTTGAAACTACCATGAGGTATTTTTAGTAACCTCAGTATGTCATCTACATTGTTTAGATGTTTATCAAATCTTTTAAGTTTGTTGTGTTTGATAAAATCTTTCTGTGTGAATTTTACTGTTTCGATTTCGTGTTTTAGTTTCTGACATGATAAGCATGCTCTAATACCATTGTCTTTTTCTAATCCTATAACCTTTTCTTTTAACCGATGAATCTCATTTTCAAAAAGTTCCTTTCTGGTTTTTAAGATCTTATTATTGCTTATGATTTTAGGAATGATTTTATATAAGTTATTATATTCTATATCTAACATGTTATCATTAATGAAAGAGCATGAATCAGATTGTACCTCATTAGCCATAGGAGCAACCTTGTTGTTTATTGGCTTGTCGTCATCTTTTTCACTTTCATTCCAAGTTCTACTAATGAGTGCTTTTTAGGATTTGTTCTTTGAAGGCTTTTTTTGGGTAAAGGGCATTCCACCCGGTAAAATAGTTCTTTGAAGGCTTTGAACATTCTTCTACCAAATGACTAGAATTCCTGCATTTAGAGTACTCCCTACGATTCTTTGATTTCACATAGATCCCAAAACGGTTTTCCCAAAATGTAAAATTATCTTGTTTCAATTGTGGCGGTTCTTGCATAGATTTTTCTTCTTTAAAGTTTTCAAAATCCATGGGTCGTTTTAAGTTTTAAAATACAGTATATTTTAAAAATCTTAAGTAACGTGGCTCTTGATGCCAATTGTGGAAAACTAGAAGGGGGGTTGAATAGTTTTACCGTTTAAAATTAATTTAAAACCGTTTTGTTTGTTATGTGAATTCAATTAAACTTATGCACATAGAGATAATCAAACAATATATCTGAAAAGAAAAGAGAGGAATGATCAAACCACATAACACGGATGATTATAGTGGTTCGGCTACAAGAACTCTTTTCCTTGCCCTACTCCACTTCCCCGAGCCTTTAACTCGAGAGTTATCCTTCACTAAGAAACAAACTCTCTTCTAGGTGGAGAAAACCTTTACACGTTGCTTACTTCCTTTTCCGGTACTAAGCTAAACACCGAGTTCTACTTCAGGGCAGAACTAACCCAACGTCGCCTATACAATTACCGACACTAAGCTAGATGTCGAGTTCTTTCACAAGGGTACAACCACTCCCTACACTCTTTGTGTTTTGAGGACTAAAACACTAACCACACTCACTGAGATAAATGATACAAATAATGATGTGTGAATTTCACAAAGATCACACAGACACTAACTACTACAACTTGCAACAGTATGTTTTGTTGAAGTTCTTTTACTTGATCTTCTTTGCTACAAAAGAAATCAATGATAGTGTTATAACTAATATGGGTTAGTAAATGAATGAATATATGTTTTCTACTTTCTAAGTGATGAGAAGGCCAAGTGATCAGCTTTCTATTTATAGGCAAGCTGATAAACACTCGGCGGATCCGGTGGATCCCTTAAAAGAGATCCGTCCTTTATGTCGAAAGGATCCGTGGGCATGCCAGAGGTAAGACAGCTAAGAGATTTTCCAAATCTCTCCAATCTCTCCATATCTTTGTGTTGTCATATCAAGATCTTCCAATGTCAACTATCTTACTTGAAGATCTATCCAAGATATTACAAGATCTTACCAAGATTACATGTATGATGCATGCCATGATGTCATTTTATCATTTTAGAAATAAAGTTTCCTTTTAAGGAAATAAACATGTAGATGTATGAAATGTATTTTAAAGAGACTTTAGCTAGTATTTATAATTTGCTTAAAGATATACTTTGTAATTGTCATTAACAAAACTAAGTAAAGATCTTAAAATATAAATAACGTTTTTAGGACGATATTTGTATTAACAACTTGGTTTTGTTTGGTTAACCCACTATGCATTTGGGATTATCTTTTGATACCAGTTATTATGTTCGAGACTTGGTTATTTAATTAAAAGACTTCCGCTTGCCTAATGTATGCTTTGTATGACACCATAATGTGATATCTTGGCCTTGTCGGGTCGAGGTGTTATGGCAAAGATTTATTTAAGAGTAAATTACACCGTTTGTCTTTGTGGTTTGCGTTGACCGCAGTCTTTCGTCTTTTGACCCAAAAAAATGCATCGTTAGTCCTTAAGTGTGAAACGTTATCTGTTGTTTGTCCCTCCCTCTAACGACGATTAAATTTTTTCTGTTAAATCCCCGTGTACCTTTCATATGAGGATATTATAGTCATTTTATAAATCAAATTATATCTACCACCACTCTTTTTTATTTCTTCATCTTTATCTTCTTCTTCACCCCACCCAACTACTTTAAAAAATACCAATTATCATATTTCATTTAAACCATCACTACCAACATACCTTATCATTATCAAATTTTCAATTTAGAAAAAGAAACATAATCACAACAGTATGTATACCACCACGACTGCGGATCTACTCCACCCACGCCATTGTTGGCGTTTCCAATTATCCGGCCACCACCTTCGGTACCACTACCGAGTAAAATTTCTTTTTTAGTATGTTTTTTAGTAATTCCAATTCGCCGACACCATCTCCGTATCACACACTCCATCTATTCTACACTTCTACTATTTGCCTCAACCAAAATCTTTAATTTCTAATTCTTTTTATGTAAACTTTTTATTTATAAATTCAATTGCTAATCAAAAAAGAAAAAACCCAAAAACAAATAATTAAAAATTTCTTCTGGGTATTGCTCTTTACCGCAAGATTCTAAATCTTTTATTAAAAGGATTGTAACCCATTAAAACTTTGTGAAATTTAAAGTATTTTACTACAAATCGTTATTGCCCAGATATTAGAAAAAAATAACCTACATCAGTTTTAAGTGGTGTTGACTTACCACAATGAATGGTTTGCTTTGACCACGTCATCTTGTCAGTTGAAGTAGAAATGATCAAAGTGTTGTCAGGAATCCACATGATTTGTGAGGTTGTTTAATAATCTAAGTTTTGTTCTTTTAGTACCTTAAGATAAATAGTTACAGTACTTTGCTAAATGAAGTTATTTATAAAGATTGGTCAATTGATAGAGATGGAATTTAGGAATGGGTTTTGTGTTTGGTTATACTTTGCTGTGACTAGATGATGGTGAGGACGGTGGTGGTAGTGTGGTTGTTGAGAAAGGGATATGGACGTGATGCGTGCGATGTGTCGTTGCGGTTTAGCAGTATTAATGCCTACTCAAGTTTTAAATTTATATTTAGCCGACTTATCAATAACACACACACTTAACGAGCAGTGTAGCCGGTCAGTATGAATATAATGGTAAGTAGAGTTTCGATCACTAAGAGTGGAACGTATTATCTAGTTATTCTAATCAGTATTTTAATAAATTAAGTTAGTTATACAACCTAATCTAACGCAAGGGGGTTCAGCCTGAGAGACTGGCACGATTTGGTTGCAATTAAATAATAAACTAAACCATTAGGCACGAATCAGCGAATAGCACACACGTACACAGATAAATACTCGAGACAATAAGAAGGCTGTCCTGATAGATAAGTAGTTTGTCACTTGTTTTATTGCTAGTTTTATATGAAGTGTATAGTTCGATGCAACGCACCGAGATTAAGTCCTTTCTCGTTGGTTCTAATCTTATCGGCGAGTAAACCCTTAATGATTACTTATGAATATCCTATTTATCTTTCTTCCTACTTTTCTACAGACGATAGAATGCATAGGCGATCTAATAAATAGGCGAGGGCAGAGGCATGGCGACCCGATCAACGCTCAGCTAGACACAGAGGTTATCAATGCACTAATAAAAGTCACCAAAGACATCAACATATAAACTTTAATTAATGTGAAAGCAGTTTTAAGGGAGTGCAATCTTTCCGTTTTCACATTACACAAGCCACCAATCTTGATGAATTAAAGTTTACTAACACAATAAAACAAAACTACTTAATGAATTAAACACATGCAGCACCTTCTTACAGCTCTTGTATCTTCGTTTGGGTGTGTCTTGTGCTGCCTTAATCGACTGAATTCGTCCTAGGTTTCTGTACTTCGGCCTTCTGTGTGTTGACTAAAAGCTTTTGAAATTCGTCTGGTCTTTGGGTATTTATAGTTTCTGTCTGAGGGTAAGATGCGGCGCATCTAGTAAGTAGATGCGGCGCATTGACTTAACTTCGCGTGGGGTCTAAGATTATAATATTCAGGAATATTCGTACACCGCCAGAAGATGCGGCGTAACTCCATTCTAGGATGCGGCGCATGTCCTCTTGTATCTTGGATCGTATCTGGTGAAATATTGATAATGATGCGGCGCATGTCATAATCAAGATGCGGCGCATCTGGAGCAGAATAGTCTTGATCTTGTACATTTCGGTAGACTCTTAACTTCTTGCATGTTTTGCTCCATAATTAGTCCAAAATCGCCAAGTTTCACCAAATGCTTGTTTTTACCTGAGAATTACAAAAGTAAACGATTAAGTATCAATCCTCATACATAATATAATAAAACAAGTCAAATTAATAGGATAAATGATAGTAATAAAATGTACTTATTTGAGTTCATCAAATATCCCCCACTTGAACTTTACTTGTCCCCAAGTAAACCTTAGAATTAATCTTATGAAAATGTATCCTAAAAGATATTAGGATTTATTTTTATATTTAAGCATGTATTCATTTTGTCATAATCACACAACCAAACACTTAACGAATTAGAAGTAGAATAAAATAATTTGATAAAAGCAAATCTAATCGTTTAACTGTCCAGTCGTGACGAATATTCTATCATAAGCTTGGCAAGTATACACATCTCCCCCACTAAAGCCAAGGAATAACAAGTCTAAAGCGGTAAAAAGGGTTTTTAGGCTTAAGGGTTAATTATTCTTAATCTCTATCGATCTCAAATTCCAGAAAAGGCGACAAAATCACAAATACATGATCGAATCCACGAACACGATACTTGCAATTGCTCAAATCCTTGACTCGAATAGGCTAAAGATAGGTCCAAACTTCACCAATAATAATATATCAAAAAGGGCGACAAAATCATAAATACATAGTCGAATCCACGACTACGATACTTAAGATTGCTCAAATCCCTAATCTCAATAAATCAAAGGTTTGGTTGGATAAAGAATAATAAAGGGTATGGATAATTTTTGGGATATAAATTGGTGTAAAACGAAAAATAAACAAAACAAATAAATTAAAATCCTAAATGTGGTTAATCACTATCCCAACCATCCCATGAATAAGACTCATATCATAGAATAACTCACGCTTTAACACTTGAAACACACGCTTTAGGTAGACACGAATTATACTCAACAAGATCTTAATCAAAGAATAAACCTTAGTTGGTGTTCCCATAACTGCCAACTCCCATTCAATCCATAGATATAATATACAACAACTTGTGGTGATATCGACCACTTACATAACTTTACATAAGTTGGTTAAAACAAACATCCAACTCTTCCTTTTTCTTTTTCTATTCTCATTTTTTCGATTTTTTTTTTTTTTTTTTTTTTTTTTTTTTTTTTTTTTTTTTCAAGCTACTAACATAAACATAGATGTGTAAAATTTCACCACATCACCAAAACAATAATTCTGGATAATTTTTCCATACTTTTCATGACTTCAGAAATAACGGTAATAGTGAAAGTAGTAAACACACGAAAAATAAACTCAAAGATATACAATATTTACTTTCACTCCAATTGCATTGTGCAATTTCCCGACCTAACCGTAGATAATGAATTACGCACGCGAACACAGGTAATGTAAGGAAACACACTTCGCCTATAGCAATTAACCAACCACGGATTTTAATCTACAGGGTAGGCTAAGGTGTAAGGGTGTAACGAAACATTTTAACAAAGGTGTAAGAAACGAAAGGAATGGCTCTGAGTGTTTTTCTAGGGGTATCTTACTCTAAAAATGAGAGTAACAAAAGGGTTTATACGGGGGTTAACTAACCAGTGTAGTTAGTTAATATCACATAACATATAAGGCTATTTGGGTGTAATCCTAGAAATTTACCAATTTAGACAAGTCATTCCAATTATATAAAATAATACTTATTATGGTGGTCTCGAATAGTATACAAGCCAAGTTCTAAAGTTTACAAGTCATCGGCACACTCATAGATTTGTGAGTTTTGAAAAATCACAATTTTTAAAAATAACGTCATGTGTGCAGCTATGCAACTTAGACTTTAAACAAAAACATGCTAAAAAATTTTAAATTTTGATATATTAAGCACATTTTAAGCATATTTTGAAAAGTTTAGGACAAGTAAGTGTTAAGTGTTCTAATTCTCCAATCCCCCCACTTAAGTTAAACAACGTCCTCGTTGTTTGTATCAAATGTTAAAAACTGGAAAATAAAAGAATTAGAACAGAAAAACTCCCCTGAGATTTGCTCGGTATGATCCTCCATTAGTATAAGAGCAAAAATCATCTTTCTTGTGGATTAGAACGTTTAAGCTTCATAATAGATGTATCCACAGGAAATGCAGGAATCTATAATACCACCAAGGCTTTAAAACACACCTAATATTAAGAAAGGTTCAACTTGCATAACACATTAGTAGTTAGATAAAAATAAAACATAAAAATTAAAAATGAAAATCATCAGGTCAGTCGATGCGCCGTATCTTATGGAAGAAGATACGTCGTATCGAGCCTGGAATAAATACGGATCAGAATAAAAGATGCGCCGCATCCTTAACCAGGGATGCGCCGCATTAAAATAAACTGATAAAAAGTTTTAAAGTCGGAAATAAAAAATGCAGAAAAATAAAATAAGATATGACCATTGCAGGAGATGCGTCGCATCTCAGGATTGAGATGCGCCGTATCCTCTGCGGCCTGACTGACTCGACACAAAAACAGAAAATTAAAAAGATAAATCCGGGTTGTCTCCCGGTAAGCACTTGTCTTTATTCCAGAGTCTTCAAGTTAGACTCACGTTCAGCTCATCATTTAGTTCTTGTCACGGTCCATCCTTCTTCCTTCATCCGAAAGATGTTCCCGTATAGCTTGGCGACGTTTTCTTCCGTTCAGAAATAATCATGGGTGGCTTATTATAAGGGATCCCAAGTAGTTGACACTTTCTTTTGGTGAATTCTTCCTCGTCTTTATCAACATACTTAAAATAAGGATCCTTAATTAAATAGTCATCAAGTTCATCGATTAATGACTCATTGCTATCATCTTGAATTGCCTCCCATTCTCTTTCCAATTCCCATTGTAGCCGTCGACTAAGCTTCGTGTAATCATCAAATTGTTCATGCACCCATTCCCAGAAAGTAGTATTTGATGTCCCTTTAAGTCCTTTCAAGTATTCAATCCTACCCTTTTCTTGCAAAGCCTCCGCTTTTTGTGGGCAGTCTTCAACATTATCGTACCACTCATAATCTTCAAAGGTTACATCGTTTCCAACCCGTTTCATCCCAATTATACTTCCCCCATTACAGGTTCCGTCACTCTTATAATCACAGGTCGGCCAAACACTACTCCCATCCTTGAAAACGAAGGGTGTACAGGTGTGATTAATGTGCTCAAATTCCCATGGTTTATCCCAAACCCATGGTATTTGGTCATTCCATTCGTAGTACCAGGTTGTTTTTGAAATCATCATAAGTCTTGAATCCTGGTAGATCTCCAGTTAGCACATCATCGTCGACTTGAAGAAGGTAGTTAAATTCCTTGAATTGCTTGCATAAGGGTGTCTCATAATCGAACACGTCAATGTCTATTCTGAATAATTCTTCAATGCCCTCATTGATTGTTGAATCATGAAGTGACGACCCGTAGTCGCTCTCTACTTCTTTGTAGGGTATTCACAATGCAAGAAACACTTGTTTGAGGCTTAGTTTTGGATCGAATAGAAGATATTCTAGAGAGAGGTAGGAGAGTTTGGGAGCCTTTGTAGAGAGAGAAATAGATGAGATTAGATTATCATGAAAGGTCCAACCCTTCCCATGGGTGGGAAGGGAGTATTTATAGTATTACATAATATGTCCCTAGTGGACTGTAGAGCGAGCTGACAGAGGGTAAAGACCCGACTCACTCCACAATACTAATTAATAACTAAACTACTAATAATATTACTGATAATCCTACGAGCTATGATGATCTAATAAGTACTCGGGGTGACCGAGTCTTCAGCTGAATATTCATATTCCTAACAATCTCCCCCTAAGGGAGGTCACCCCAGAAGTAATGTTCTGAATTTCAGCACTTCTTCCTTGGATCTTGACATCATAGCTTGTACTCATTGAATCTTCAATGTCATAGATTGTTGTGCAAACATCAGTGATCTGAAGATGACTTCTCTTTTGTCTTGGATGAACTTTGAGTAATCTTTGAAAGTATCATCTCACTTGAGTCTCCAAGTCATCTTTTAGTAGTATGTCTCCATGTGATGAAATATACTTAAAACCGACATGCTCACACTAATCAGGGTCATGATCTTCAGCATCAGAGTTAGCAGAAGCTGTGTTGAAGGTCTTTTGGTTGATCATGACTTCTTTGATGATGATGTGGTAGAGTGAACATGTGGTGATGGATTGGCATCTTTTTTGCAACCAGCTACAACAGCAACCAGCTACAGCATTCCACTGCTACAACCGCCAGAGATTCCTGCATACGACAGTTAGCAATAATTCGACCGGTACTTACAAGTTTGGACTTCGAGATAGTCAACAGCATAGTGTGAAAACTCTCTCTAATCCTTACCATGACCGTTCCTAATCGAAAACCCATAGAGGGTTTTTTAAGATTTTACCGTAGTAAATCAACGATTAGGTGAGTCGCTGGAGATCACTCCACGACTGTAGACCGGTTGAAATCGCTGCGACCACTAAGCGTAATCCACGAGGAATTACCGAAGTGACCTGCTTTCAGGGCTGTTTGATGTTGACCCTGGCAGGAATTTCCATTCAATCATTGAGAATTACATTTGTAAATTCCCTCATAAATGTTCTGGCAGATTGCTAAGATCTGCGTAGGAATCTTAAGATTACACCTGGTGTCCTTAATGTTGAACAACCAGTGTAGAAATAATTCGTGTTCCTATGAGATCTTATTATGCATCTCGTGGCTCTAGACTCAATTGTGCGTTTTGATTTGGTGATCGGAGGCTGGAGAGGACTGCCACCTTTTCAATATCATCTAACTCGGAGTGAGAAAGATGATAGGAATGTATTGAACTCCGTGACAATTGAAACAAGAATCCTTTGAGGGACCTTGAGTGGCTAGGGAGGGTTGTGCAGCGTATCACTGGGTCCATGATACTTTGTCTTCAATGCCAGCAATCAACTATGTGATTCTGACAGCATATGTATTGACCCGGTTTCTGCCTAAGTTGTAAGGAGGGCTATTTCTTTTCACCCTTTCTCTTTACAATTCTTTTTCATTCTTCAACCCCTTCAGTGCTTACCGAGACTTCATAACTAACACCTTGTTGGGTTTATTCCAGTGTTAGCTCCATCTCAGTCGGCACTATTCCCTCATTCACTTTTCTCCTTTTTAATCATACCTAAGGACTTCTACACTAACTAGTGGATTGTCCCTGGGTAGATCCCTCCGGCTCTGGCGGGATGGTGGGAACTTGTACATAACCTTACCATCCTTATAACTCCATTATATGAAATACAATGGTCGGTCTTTGGTGTTCTTCCACAATTGCCAAACCAAATATTTGAAAAATCTCTCAAAGTGTTCATGATTTTGAAACACATTTTTGCAAACACTTGAGAGTTTTATATTTTTCAAATGCTCCCCCTCAACATGTGCTCGAGTGATAGTTTTATAAATATGCACATGTTAGGTAGAGCTCGCACTTTTTGAATTGATCTACTTTCAGCGAACATGACCGATTCGAGACACGCTTACATCACTAGTTAGACTAGCTTGAAATTATTACCCGGCCTGGTCAAGTCCACAGAAAGTTTCTCGAAGTGGTACACTCTACTCAGATACATCTTTTTCGAGACACGCTTACATCACTGGTTAGACCAGCTTGAAATTATTACCCGGCCAAGACGTATCCTTTCGATTGATGACAGTTCAAGTTTCGTCAATTCATTGGTTAATTCTGAGTCACGGTCACATGAGATGCCAAATCCTTTGTTTTGTTAAAACCATTTGCTCCCCCTCAATATGTGCATTGATATAAGAAAGATTTTCGCACATATGGAAGAGCTTGCGTTTATGACCAAAACATTTTGCTCCCCCTCAATATGTGCCTTGATATACAAAATGGTTTAGCACATACGGGAGAGCATACATTAACTTCCAAATCATCACATTTTATCAGAATTTCCTATTTAAATCACATTCTCTCCCCCGATCAAAAATTTCAAACCATTTGAGATTTGTGATCTCAATTGATTTAAATACGTTTAGAAAAATTTGGGAGAAAATGTGGTCAGGTTTAAATGTATTCTGATTTTGGAGCATACTATGCTCCCCTTGAAACAACGAGAGAGTGTCACTGCTGATGTTTGCACAAATATGGCAAGGTGTCGGAAATTTGAACAAATATGCTCCCCCTCAATTAATGACCCATTTTCCATTAGAAGAGCTGTAGTCATTCAATTGAGCGACGGGTATTTGTGAAAATTTAGTTCAATTTACCACCTTGTGTAACATCAAGACTCTCTTGAAGGATCAAACAAGATAAAGAGTCTGATGTAAAGAAGACTTCTCTTCTAATACACGAAATGACGCACTGAAACGTACATCAAGTCGGGAGAACATGGATATAAAGTAATCCATGCCCAGGTGAACATCACCCGGTTGGAGGAACAGCTGCCTTTTTGGCGACATGCTTTCCCCATTGTACAGTGCGGGTTGCAGTATGAAGTAACTGCAAGCCATTAAGACATGTTTTAACTGATTAGTATAACTTCTGCTCGAGCTTCATTTAAGAATCCGTGCCATTATTGAATGACATTTCTAGATCCGTAAATGTTATCGATAAACAGAAGACATACCTAGGTAGGACTATTTTTGGTATTTTCTGATTTTTCGATTTTTATGGTTTTTATAGATTTTATATTTTTGTATTTTTCTTTTTGATTTAAGATATATACAACTATGTACAAGGATATAAGAAGACAATCCTTTACTCCTCCTTTTCTTCCTGAAGACACTTGAGGGTTTCAGGAGTCATGCTTTTCATGCCAAGGCGTGGGAGAATAAACTGAAACCTTTCTCTTGGGAGGGCCTTGGTGAAGATGTCAGCTAACTGAAACTCTGTCCTCACGAAGTATAGTTCCACAATTCCTTTTTCCACCTGTTCCCTGATGAAGTGATGCCTGATGTCGATGTGTTTTGACCTGGAGTGCTGAACATTGTTACAACAAAGAGCAATGGCGCTTTTGTTGTCACAATATAGGGGAATTTTATTGTATGAGAATCCATAGTCCGAGAGTTGTGATCGCATCCAAAGGATTTGTGCACAACAAGCAGACATAGCAATGTACTCAGCTTCAGTAGATGATATGGAAGTACTCATCTGCTTCTTAGAAGACCAACTAACCAACTTTTCCCCCAAAAACTGAGCTCCTCCTGATGTACTTCGACGAGTGTCTTGACATCCCGCATGATCAGCATCCGCGTAAGCCGTTAACTCCATTGCAGTGTCCTTAGGATACCAGAGACCCATATGAACCGTGCCTTGAAGATATCGGAAGATCCTTTTCACTGCTTCAACATGCTTCTTGGTTGGTCTGGATTGATACCGAGCACACATACACACAGCAAACAGAAGATCTGGTCTGCTAGCCGTGATGTACATCAAAGATCCAATCATGCTTCGATACTTTGTTATATCTACTGGAATCCCTGAAGGATCTTCATCCAGCTTTGTTCTATCAACCATGGGAGTGTCAACAGGTTCACTTGAATAGAATCCAAACTTTTTCAAGATCTCGTTGGCGTATTTGGATTGATTAATGAATATGCCTCCGGGACTTTGAGAAACTTGTAATCCTAAGAAGAATGACATTTGCCCCATCATGGACATTTGGAACTTGGAATTCATCTCCTTTGAAAAACTATCACATTCACTAGGATCTGTTGAAGCAAAGATGATATCATCTACATATATCTGAACTAGTAGTAGATGGTTTCTTGACTTCCTGGTGAATAGTGTGGGATCAACAACACCCTTGGAGAATCCGTTCACTAGGAGGAACTTGGACAATGTATCGTACCATGCCCTTGGCGCCTGTTTTAACCCATAAAGAGCCTTCTTCAAGTGGTAAACATGAGTAGGATGTTCAGCATCCACGAATCCTTCTGGTTGACTCACATAGACTTCTTCCTTTAAGTCACCATTCAAGAATGCCGTTTTGACATCCATCTGGTAGACTATCATATTTCGACTAGCAGCATTTGCAAGGAAGATTCTTATAGCTTCAATTCTCGCAACAGGAGCAAACGATTCTTCAAAATCAATGCCCTCTTCTTGTCTGAACCCTTTAGCAACTAGCCGTGCCTTGTTTTTTAAGACATCACCATACTCATCGAGCTTCACTTTGAAGATCCACTTTAAAGCAATGATCATTGCAAGCTCTGGAGGAGGCACTAATTCCCATACTTCAAGTCGATCAAATTCATGGATTTCATCCTGCATAGCCTGGAACCAGCAATCTTTAGTCATTGCTTCTTTGGCACCTTTTGGTTTGACTTTGGACAGTACAGAATTGAAGAAGCACCATAGTGCATCAGTGGCTAGTTGATTACGTGTGGATACTGGACGTGAGGGATTGCCTATGATGTTGTCGATTGGATGATCACTGGTCCATTTCCTGAGATGGTCGTGAGGTTGAGAGTTATGAACAGACGTAGCAGTGCTGTGTTCTTCAAGTGAGGATGTGTCTGGTGAATGTTCAGGAGCAAATATGTTTTCAAAAGGAACCTCATTAACAGGAGCAAAAGGATTAACTTCCAATGAATTATTAGCTGAATATTCTTGTGTTACTGAAGAAGTTTGAGCGTTTGATGACGAAGGCGATTGACTGGCAGCTGGAGCATTGTGACTGACTGATACTGAAGCTGTAAGGCCTTCTGAACCTTGTGGGGCTCGAACCTCAGCCATAGGAAGTATAGCAGGTTCACTTGGGATGGTTCCATTCGTTGGCTCAAAGTATTCATCAAACATAGGATCGAATAACTTCTTTAACTCCTCACATGTAGGTGGCACATAAGAATCTGCAGGCGTGGAATTCTGTACAAGTCCTGAACTAATGGGTCCAGGAGACAAAAGGTTAAGATCGGGTCCAGAACTAATTTGTCCTGAAGCAGGATGCTCACTCAGCTCATCGAACGTAACATGAATGGTTTCCATAATTTTACGGGTTCTCTTATTGTAGATTCGTTACCCTTTACTGTCTGGTGCGTATCCAACAAAAATACCTACATCTGCTTTAGCTCTTAACTTTCCCAAGTCTTGACTATCGTTAGTTGGATAGCAAAGTGCACCAAACACACGGAGAAAAGAGAGATCTGGTTTCTTGTTATGAATTAACTCGAAGGGAGACTTCTCATGAACAGGATGAATTAGGGATCGGTTTTGAGTGTAACATGCTGTTGCAATAGCCTCTGCCCAGAGAAACATCGGTGCCTTTGAAAATATAAGCATAGTTCTTGCAGCTTCCACCAGAGTACGGTTCCTTCGTTCAACCACTCCGTTCTGTTGAGGTGTGCGAGGGATACTTTTCTGATGCGTGATGCCAATACTTTCATAGAAATTACGGAGTTGTTGGTTAACAAACTCAGTACCATTATCAGTGCGGATGATTCTGACAGTTTTATCGAGCCTTACTTGCAGCTGTTTTATCAGTTTAATGATAACCTCTGGAGTTTCGTCCTTGGTTCTCAAAAACTTTTCCCATGTGAACCGAGAATAATCATCTACTATCACCAGAACGTACTTCTTTCCATTTATGGTTTGTATTCTCATTGGACCGCACAAGTCCATGTGGAGGGTATGAAGAACTTCCAAGATGGTGTTGATGGTTTTAGGCTTGTGGGTTTGTTTCTTGCTTTTACCCAGTTGACATGCAGAGCAGAGATGATCTTTCTCATATTTCAGTCTGGGCATCCCTCTAACAAGATCTTTACGGGAAAGATTGTTTATGGTACCGAAGTTCAAGTTGTTCAAACGACGATGCCACAGCCATGATTTTGTTTTAGAGGCTTTAGAAAGCAAGCATATGGGAGAGGACTTCAACATTTCTTCAATCGATATGGTGTATAGATTGGTGCCCCGACTACCCTTGAGGAGATCTATACCATCCAATTCTCTGACGAAACATGTATGCTTTCTGAAAGCCACTTCCAGATCTGAATCACAAAATTGACCCACAGAAAACAGATTGTGCCCTAGTCCTTCCACATAATATAACCCTTGAGATTACACTGTCACCAAACACATAATCTCCATAACCCATAATAGCACCAAAGTGGTCGTTCCCAAATCTAACTGTCCCGATAAACTTTTTCACGAAGTTCTTGAGCCGCGAGCGATCCCCAGTCATATGTTTTGAGCAGCCTGAGTCCAAATACCACAGGACGATTTGTACGACCTGCATTTGAAACCAGACAACAATGGATAACTGAAAAATGTGGATCCCCAAGTGCAGTTGGGGTCCATTTGGTCAGCACACACATGTTCAGGAACCACAGATTTCACAGATGCTACTGTCTTTACTGAGGAGACAGAACTAGAGGCAGGACAAGACCTAGATGGAAGGCATTGTGACTCTAAAGACAGGATTCTACCAGTTGGTCTCCATTCCTTATTCATCACAATTTTATGCATATTCATTTTAGGTAATGATCTCTGTTTTCCTAAATTGAATTTCCTTCCAGTGGGTCTCCATTCCTTAACATTCACAATTTTATGCTTATTCATTTTAGGTAACGTGCACTGTTTTCCTAAATTGAATTTCCTTCCAGTGGGTCTCCATTGATAGCCTATGCTAGCAAATGTTTTTCCTGTTGCTTTCCAAACCTTTTTGCATGCTTCAGTTATCCTACCATTCTTAACATGGGATGATGCAGAAGACATCAAGAAAGACACAACACATTCATCATGATTAGCAGAAATTAAACAATTGTCGCATGTTTTACAGATAGCATTAGAATTCGAATTAATTACAGTACTTTTGATACTAGAATCAACACGATTCATCCTACTCATTGCAAACTTATTGTTCCTAGGTTGGGCTTCTACATTCTTCAAGTGATCATTCTTAGCTGGCGCAGTCCTATCCTTTCTTGCATTTACTCTAGACCTTGACCCGCTAGCTTGGGTGTCACTTTTTACTCCTGTAGAAGCATCGAAGGTAACATTAGTTTGTTTTTCTGTCACATGCCTTCCTGATGATGATGTGTTGGGTTCTGATGTTTTAGGTGATAGATCAAAGGCTACATGCTTGTTCTCAGCATTGGATGATGATGCAACAAATCTATCTCTATGGCAGCTAAACTTAGGAATTGAGCCTATGGCATATTCTAAGTTTTCCTGAATCCTTTTCGTGAGTTTGCAAGCATAGACAACTACCCTATCTATTGGCTTATCAGCCCTATCCTCTTCAACTACCTCACGAAGTGTGTCAAGGCCCTCTCTAAGATGATCGAGATATGTTTGATGGGCAAAGCTGTTATTTCTAAGCTTAAACGGAATACGCCCAACATCAACATCATACTTTTTACTATCAGTAGCCTTTGGTGCATCACAATTACAAGTGGTGCATGGCATTTTACCTTTCACCCGAACCTTCAGATTCTCAATTTCATTTGTCAAAGAGGTTATTTGATCATTGTGATTGCTTCTTGTAACTTTAATAGAATCATATAACTCTTTGAAATGTTGTTTAACCTTTGAATTTTCTTCTCGATAACACTCATTTTCATAATGTAACTTATTTATGGTGTTTTGATATTGAAAATTCTGAGAATCTGAAGACGAAGGTTTATTGGTGCCATATACTTCACACTTGTTGGATTTCAATTGGGCAATTTGGGCCCTCAGCAGTCGAATCGTGTTCGTGTGAGCTTGAATTGTCTCATCTCGTTTGCTTAATTCAAAATAAGTATCAAATTCAGGAGCATCCAAGGATGTCTTGTCATTTGATATTTTATGTTTTTCATTTAAGTGTTGATATTTCAATTGCAAATTAAGATATTCAACTTCCAATTTTGAAAAACGTTTAACCATATTATCATGGTCATCATTTTGAATTTTTTCAAGCAGTTTTAAATTCTCCTCCTCAAGCTCAACAACACGATTCTGGGTGACATTTAACGCAATAGCATACTCATTAAATTGACAAGCAGACAATGCAGAATCAGTGACAGTGTAAAATACATCTTGTGTTATACATTTAGCAATCAAGTTGTCGTTAGTAATGAGTATGTTTTTTCTTTCAATCTCTCAACTCTTAAGTTCTATTCCCTGTTCATTCACCTCATTTTCCATATCTTTAAACACTACTTTCATTTCTTTTATTTCGGCTTTAAGGGCAGTTTGCAACCCTTCAAAGTGTTCTTTAAGTAGTTTAAAGAATGGCATGACCTCAGTTAAGTAACACCTTTTTGCATGTTCAAAACACCTTTCCCCCTCAGTAATGCCGGTTGGTGTGATTCTCTTCTTACATGTTTTATCAAAATCAGCAAACAGTTGCCAAAGCACATATAAGCTAATAAAAGTTTTGGATTCAGTGGGAAGAGACAAAGGCACTAAGTTCCTAGGTGTATTGGGAGGATACACCGTTATGGACGCAACTTTTCTAATGAGGGGGGTGTTGGCCTTAAGTTTTTCTACCTTAAGTCTTTCATTATCTTGTTTCCAGAAAATCTGTTCAGGTGTTAACTTCTTTTGAGGAGCAAACACAGTCAAACGATTTTCCTCACCATAGTCATGGGGTTTGATTATTATTCGTCTGACTACGCACTCTGGATCCCTCATTTTCTCATTCATTCTTTCCTTTGTTCTCTCACTCATCTCCTCCTCCTCTTTAGTGTAGAGAAGCTCAGGCGGGTCATGATTTGGCTTAAACATCACATTGGAATCATTTAATGCAGGTTGGGCTATCTTAGCAATCTCATGAATAGCTAATTTAGATCTACCTACATTGCTTTCACTATGCTTGTCACTTAACTTTCTGTGCTTATACATCATTTGAGCAGTCTGTCTGGTTTGGTCTTGTGTGTACAACTTATCTTCAAGCTTATTTTTTAACGTCTTGAGTCTAGAGAAATCATTTAAAAGTGTTGATTCTTTTTGTTTGAATTCTAGCTTAAGTGTATTAACACACTTTTGTGCTTCCTGTTTCTGTTTGACAGACTGTTCTAGCTGACTTTTCAAAGAACTCAACTCTAATTTTAATGTTTCTTCTCTTACTCTAGACTCTTTAATAAGTGTACTCATTTGACCTTCTAATTTCTGCTCTCGTTCATTAAGCTCAAACTTAGCACGCTGTTCATACATAGCTACTTGTTCTTTATAGATGTTAAGTCTAGTGATCAAGTCATCATCTGGGACAGGCAATTTGTTCTCATGGCACTCATATGCATTATCTAAAATACGCGCATTATCTAAGGCATCTATATTACTTACAACACAAACATCTTTATTTACAAAAGAATCACCATTTGGTACATCAGGCAAGTTGTTGTGATTCAAATACTGTTCATATGAAATAATATTGCTATTTTCCATGTCAACAGTAGTTGTGTCAGAAACATCTGCCTGTTGTACTTCTTTGGGATTCTTTTGTCCCTCGACTATATTATATGTGTCATAAATTTTTAGTACCTCAGATATCACTGATGCATTAGAAGGACCAACTTGATGGGGAGATGAGACCAGGGAAGACAAGTTAGCCATGAAGATTGTTTGAGCCGTAGGTTCATCATCTACATCTGAGTCATATGCATCACAGTCATCTGCCTTGAAGATGCTAGGATCGTTAAGTGCTAGATCCTGAACAGGTTTCTCATCCACATCTTCATCAAAAGTATTTCCTCCATCTCCTGCCAAGAACAATAACTCTTCCTCATCCAATACAGCTCCATTCTCTTGAGCCTGCATTAACAGCATCTTGTCTTTGAAGTAATCTGAGTTCTGAGGACGCTTAGGTTGATTGCAGTTTCTAGCAATGTATCCAAGCCCCCCACAATTATAACACTTGATCTGTTTCCCTTGCCCCTGATTGGCATTCCCTGCTCTATTCTGCACATAACCTCGACCCATGTTTCTACCAGCTCTCCCTTGCACATTCTGAACCACAATTTTCCCATCCTCCACCATTGCTAGATTGCGTGGGTTGGATGAATTCCTTAACTGATTGTTGGTCTGAGGGAGTGATGCTTGAAACTGTTGAACCAGTAATGAAACTTGATTGGTGAGGTTGTCAATCATTTTGTTGGTCTGAGAGTAGCCTGAGTCGAGTTGAGAGCTCATAGTAGGTACTTGTGAGTGAAGTTGATGATAGCTTGGGTTGGCTGATGATTGGATTGTCGGTTGAACATTTGTCATGAACGCCAGTGGATCATTTGTAGTTGAAGGACTTAACTTTTCTCTCAGCACCCGATCATAGACAGCATGCTTCTCATGTTGTTGCAGGTAAGCATACAGCTGTTCATAGTTGGTATCCCTTAAACCTTTGTTGAGTTTGACAGCCGTAACAAATCTGTCCCATTCAGGAGTCATGTTGTTCACAAACTTTGAGTTTAGTTGGATATTGGGCATAGTCATTCTGATCATCCTCATATCATTCACCAACTTATGAAATCTCACATAGTAGTCTGTGACATTCTCTCCTGGGTTCATTTTGAAATGCTCGAACTCATCATACAGTTGTGACTCACGATCTTCCTTTGTGAGTTCTGACCCTGCCAACAACATTTTAACGTTGTCCCACACAGCTTTGGCTTCAGTGTTAAAATTGATGAGCTTTTATACATCCTTTGGGAGACCTTGAATGACTATGTTTGAGGCTCTAATATCAGCATCATACCTCTTCTTTTCTTCTTCATTAAGATCATTGTAGTTTCTAGGTCTGTCGATGCCCCAAGTCACAGTCCCATCTTCACCAGTTGTAACAACATCTCTGGTGGTACCCATCTGATATGGTCCATCGTCAATTGACTTAAGAATGTTAACTCCATTATCTTTTCCCAAGCAGTACAATCTTATCCGTTGTGCCCAAGACTCATAATCCGTCCTATCTAGCATAGGTGGACGAGTGTCAGATCCTGCTGCTTGAATATCTTCTGATGATGTGTTTGATGTGGTAGCCATAGTAACTACGGGATTTTACAGATCTTGTGATTTAACCGAGAAATCGAATCTTTCGCGGGAATTTCTAAAATCACCAAGACACAAACCGCCTAGACAAATAGCACTCTTGAGGATACAAACCGCCTAGACAAACCGCGTAGACACAAACCGAGTCCACACTGCAGAGACAAACCGCGTAGACACAAACCGAGTTCACGCTGGAGAGACAAACCGCGTTGATACAAACCGCATACACACCTCAGAGACAAACCGCGTAGACACAAACCGAGTCCACACTGCAGAGACAAACCGCGTAGACACAAACCGAGTTCACGCTGGAGAGACAAACCGCGTTGATACAAACCGCATACACACCTCAGAGACAAACCGCGTAGACACAAACCGAGTTCACGCTGCAGATACAAACCGCGTAGACACAAACCGAGTTCACGCTGGAGATACAAACCGCGTTGATACAAACCGCATACACACCTCAGAGACAAACCGCGTAGACACAAACCGCGTATGCGCCTAAGAGACAAACCGCGTTGGCACAAACTTCCAAACCCGTCACTTTCAATGCTGTTTGTCCTTTTGCCTAAACTAGTAATAAGACAAACCGCGTACCCGATGTGACACAAACCGCGTTCAAGATCGTCCAAAATACACAAACCGCATTCAAGAACACTTGAAATAAAAACACTCGAATCACCCAAAAACACCACACAAACCTTAAATCTGTGAATCCAAGCACTAAATACTACTCTTATACTATTCCTAAGCTAGAAAGTACAAGGTATAACAACTTTTAATCACTAAACAAAGCACAAAATGAAATAATTGTAACTTAACAAATCGAACCAAAAATCCTCAAAAACTACACAAATCCGTGAATACCAACTCTCATGGACCTAACCATGGCTCTTGATACCAATTGTAGGGTATTCACAATGCAAGAAACACTTGTTTGAGGCTTAGTTTTGGATCGAATAGAAGATATTCTAGAGAGAGTTAGGAGAGTTTAGGAGCCTTTGTAGAGAGAGAAATAGATGAGATTAGATTATCATGAAAGGTCCAACCCTTCCCATGGGTGGGAAGGGAGTATTTATAGTATTACATAATATGTCCCTAGTGGACTGTAGAGCGAGCTGACAGAGGGTAAAGACCCGACTCACTCCACAATACTAATTAATAACTAAACTACTAATAATATTACTGATAATCCTACGAGCTATGATGATCTAATAAGTACTCGGGGTGACCGAGTCTTCAGCTGAATATTCATATTCCTAACATTCTTCGTCTTCACCTCTCATCCAATATACCCATAATGCATCCTTAGTAGCTCGATCCATGCTCTTATGGTTATTGAACTTACTAGCCAACCACTCTGAAAAATCAACATCGTTAGGATCGTGGTTAACGTCAAAGCAAGTCTTTTCAATCATTTTCCTCTTTATCTCCATGAACTCGTTAAATTGCTCCCTAAAACTCCGTGTCAACCATGAAGTCATAATCCGCTTGACTTCATTTGCAGGGGCAAATTTCGGACTACCATATTTAAGTTCAAGCCAATCATCGAGGGAGAGGTCCATCAATCTTACCAACCTGCCATGAAATAGTAACTCCGCCACAGCATAAATTCTTTCATCTTCCAGATAGTTCTCATTTAATCCCCAGTACTGTTCGGAATAAGGCATGTAAGAGATTTGGGTATTGCCTCCACCACAGCTTTTGTTGCTTGAGTCCATGTATGCAAGATAGAATTTCCCATCATCTTCTTCGATAGTAGTCCAAGCCAATCCTTTGGATTCAATGATAGGCCATAAGAGCGACAATTCATCTCCAGTGTACCTCACAAATACGTCATAAGAGAATACCCCTTTGTCAATGTTTCATAAACGCATGAATTCCTTAAAAGCAGCTTCAAGAGGGGTCTCCCAAGAGAATAAATCCGTATCGATCATGAGCACATTGAATGAATTCGAAAGCAAGAGTTCCTCAGCAAGATATCCGTTCACTAACATGTCTTCCATAGCAAAATCTGTCATCATAGGTAAAATCATCAGTAGGATTTGTTCGCTAGAAGAGAAATCAACGAATTTAGAAACGGATATAAGAATACAAATAGCTGATATCTGCAGACGATGCGCCGTATCCAAAAAGTTGGATACGCCGTATCTTATAATCGTTAAAATTAAATCAGACTTTTATTCAGAAAATAGATACGCCGCTTAGAAATTTGAATGCGCCGTATCTGTTTTAATTATCAAAAATCGATATACTTATTAAAATTAAATGCGTCGTATTAACAAAAGTTAATGCGCCGTATTTTCGTTACGTTTCAAAATATAAGATTTTTGATTCAGAAGATACGCCGTATCGACAGAGATCGATGCGCCGTATCTGTTTAATAATTCGAAAACTGTTTTTAGGAAAAAAATTCTTTATCAAAAACAGATACGCCGTATCTTGGGGAAAAGATGCGTCGTATCGAATTAATTAAACGCGTTGTATTTAATAAAAATTAAACGCAATACGCCGTATCTGAGAAATCAGATGCGCCGTATCGTTCGATTTAGCTCAGTACAACGATAGCAGAATACAAAAAATACGAAAAATTAAAAACAAATAAAACACACGAAAATAAACAAAATAAAAGCAAACAAATAACACACAAAAACAGAAAATATGCAAAATAGTACAATGAATGCAAATTAATCTAATACACAACAAAATTAGCGGTTAGATTAAAAATTAAAAACCTAATTAAAATACTAATCAAATTAACAGATAATAACAATTCACTCCCCGGCAACGGCGCCAAAAACTTGATGCGTGCGATGTGTCGTTGCGGTTTAGCAGTATTAATGCCTACTCAAGTTTTAAATTTATATTTAGCCGACTTATCAATAACACATACACTTAACGAGCAGTGTACCCGGTCAGTATGAATATAATGGTAAGTAGAGTGTCGATCACTAAGAGTGGAACGTATTATCTAGTTATTCTAATCAGTATTTTAATAAATTAAGTTAGCTATACAACCTAATCTAACGCAAGGGGGTTCATCCTGAGAGACTGGCACGATTTGGTTGCAATTAAATAATAAACTAAACCAATAGGCACGAATCAGTGAATAGCACACACGTACACAGATAAATACTCGAGACAATAAGAAGGCTGTCCTGATAGATAAGTAGTTTGTCACTTGTTTTATTGCTAGTTTTATATGAAGTGTATAGTTCGATGCAACGCACCGAGATTAAGTCCTTTCTCGTTGGTTCTAATCTTATCGGCGAGTAAACCCTTAATGATTACTTATGACTATCCTATTTATCTTTCTTCCTACTTTTCTACAGACGATAGAATGCATAGGCGATCTAATAAATAGGCGAGGGCAGAGGCATGGCGACCCGATCAATGCTCAGCTAGACACAGAGGTTATCAATGCACTAATAAAAGTCACCAAAGACATCAACATATAAACTTTAATTAATGAGAAAGCAGTTTTAAGGGAGTGCAATCTTTCCGTTGTCACATTACACAAGCCACCAATCTTGATGAATTAAAGTTTACTAACACAATAAAACAAAACTACTTAATGAATTAAACACATGCAGCACCTTCTTACAGCTCTTGTATCTTCGTTTGGGTGTGTCTTGTGCTGCCTTAATCGACTGAATTCGTCCTAGGTTTCTGTACTTCGGCCTTCTGTGTGTTGACTAAAAGCTTTTGAAATTCGTCTGGTCTTTGGGTATTTATAGTTTCTGTCTGAGGGTAAGATGCGGCGCATCTAGTAAGTAGATGCGGCGCATTGACTTAACTTCGCGTGGGGTCTAAGATTATAATATTCAGGAATATTCGTACACCGCCAGAAGATGCGGCGTAACTCCATTCTAGGATGCGGCGCATGTCCTCTTGTATCTTGGATCGTATCTGGTGAAATATTGATAATGATGCGGCGCATGTCATAATCAAGATGCGGCGCATCTGGAGCAGAATAGTCTTGATCTTGTACATTTCGGTAGACTCTTAACTTCTTGCATGTTTTGCTCCATAATTAGTCCAAAATCGCCAAGTTTCATCAAATGCTTGTTTTTACCTGAGAATTACAAAAGTAAACGATTAAGTATCAATCCTCATACATAATATAGTAAAACAAGTCAAATTAATAGGATAAATGATAGTAATAAAATGTACTTATTTGAGTTCATCAGGACGTATGGTGGATGAAGATAACAAAGAAAGAAGATGGAAGGGATATCAGTATTAACGGTTGTTGAGCTGGTAGTGGTGAGTCATAAGGGATAAATGACTACTTTACCCTCATGTTTATACTTAAAAAGACGGAAATACCCTTACATGGGTTTACTTAACGAGCGTTATTGTCAGTTGTTAGAGGAAGGGACGAACGACAGATAACGTTTTGCATTTAAGGACTAACGACGCATTTTTTTCGGTTAAGGGACGAAAGGCTACGGTCAACGCAAACCACAAGGACGAATGGTGTAATTTACTCTTTATTTAATTTTGAAGTAGAGTAAGTATAACTAAGACGTGTGCTCATCAATCACGACTCTCAAATGATTAGACGAGGTAGGGTGAGATAACTTTGATAACAAAACGTGTTTTTTTTGGTAAAATTTGTATAGTGAATAGTGTGAAAAACTAGAAAGGGGGGTTGAATAGTTTTTCCGGTTTTTAATTAGTTTTAAAACTTTACTTGTGAAAAATTTTGATACGATTCTTTTGTAAAATCAATCAACACCAATATGAACACTAAACAATACTATCTAATATAGACAATAAATATAAAGAAATGAGATGGAAAGATCAAACCGGGACAAGGAGATTTATAGTGGTTCAGTCACGAAGCTCTTCTTCGCCCTACTCCACTCCCCGAGTACCAAACTCGAGAGTACTAATCTAAGCACTATGTCAACAAAGCTCCCTTCAGGCGGAGAAAACCGTACAACGTCGCTTACCCTTATTTCCGACACTAAGCTAAATGTTGAGTACTAATCTTAGCTAATACCAATCTACCACGATCCACACGATCCTTACTAATCCACAAAATCAACACACTTGACTCGATCTACCCTTGATCCACTTTATCAACACTGTAACACCCCCAAATTACCGTAGCGGAACAGTAGAGTCAACGGGGTATTACTTCATAATATAGATCAAGGTATAGAAAACGACCTCTAAATGAGACGTTTTGAAATATTATCATTCGAATTATTAAAATCAGAGTTTAAACAAGTGGTTCAAAGTATAACGTTACACAGAAGTTTTCAAAGTATATCAAATGATAAAGATAAGATATGAGTCTTCAAGTATGCAAATGACTCTAGAATCCATGCATCCACTATCGTCTTAATAACCTGAGATAAACATGCTAAAAAGTGTCAACCAACGGTTGGTGAGTTCATAGAGTTTAGTTTAAAGATAAAGTATTTGAATAAAGATTTCCCAGCAAAGGCATTGTAAATCCACTCAGTCCCAAGTCCCGCCTATACAAGACTTGCAACCTGTGTGTCTACAACCCACTGCTAACATACGAGTAGAATAGCTGTGTATACGATTACTTAAATAAATAACATAAAAGATTTCTATGCATAAATTACACATACTGGGAGCCTCCTTCCCAAAGATTTACTGGGAGCCTACTTCCCAAAGACTAGTGGGAGCCTACTTCCCAAAGACTACTGGGAGCCTACGTCCCAAAGATTACTGGGAGCCTACTTCCCAAAGACTACTGGGAGCCTACTTCCCAAAGATTACTGGGAGCCTACTTCCCAAAGACAAGTATAAAAGCGTATCATATAAAAGCAAAAATGTTTAAGTAATTGCATAAATCATGTATTTGATAAACGAGTAAAATAATTTAAGCATGTATCTCCCCCAAAGAGTATAAAACAAACATTAAAAATGTAGGGGCTATGACTCACCTTGAGCGTATCTGACAAGGTGGAATTATGAAATCAAGTAAGATTATGGGAACGATTCCGGAAACGTCTTCAACACATGACCTGAATATAAGGGAAGTCTGAGTATTCGACTTAAAACGAGTAACGAGTGTGAAAATGAGAAATCGTATAACAATTTGATCGGTGATGTGAGTGTGACATGCTTAAAATGCCTAAATTCAAAAATAATATTATTCATAATATTATCTTGTTTTTATGTCTTTGACGCCAATAATATCGTTTCCTCGAAAGTGGTGAAACGAATTGTTAAGTTAAATCGTTTAAAACTAGTTATATAAGAATATAACGGACGTTAAATATTAAGTAACTGAAATGTACAAAAATGCATGTGACGTGACGGGGGTTCGTAAAATGAAATACAGAAATGAAAATATTAATCATGTTCTGTTGGTCCTTTCATTTTTACTGTGTTTACACTTTACACCCTAACGACGTTAGCATTGCACCGTTAGTCCTTACTTATATATAAATTGCATTTATAGTCCACTACATGTCCAAAATAACTTTCTAAGCTTGGAATATGATAATATATCAATTTCTACCTTAATGTTTCTGTTTTGGCAGTTTTTGTCCTAGTTTTTAAGGGTTGACAGTTTTGGTCCTCCAAAGTGTAACTAGTTTGCAAATTTAGTCCAAACGTACAAAAATTATGGGGAAAAGTATTCCGAGATTTTATGTAGCTTAATGAAGCTTATTAAAACTTATATCAACTTCTTATTTGCAAAAAGAGCTTATTTTTCACTTAATGGGCCTTAACGAGCTAATTTAAAGGCCCGTTAACGTTTAACGATCCATGAGCTTTGAGACAAGTTGGGTTTATCCTTAGGCTCATTTTTAATGTCCTATTTTCATATCAAAAGAGCTTTTGAGGCTAGCTTATATGGTTTGCTTAAAAAGAGCTTATTGGGCTTTTAGTCCAATTAAAAATTATATTAACTGTTTTAGAAATGGTGTTGGTCGCTTTACTTTGGCCAATTTCAAGGGGTTAAACGAGCTTATTATTGAAAAGTATAAACGTGAAACTTGTAGTTTGTAGCAAGAAGAAACAGGTTGTGTAAAATTAAGTGTATGTTGTTAGGTGAATTTTGGTTTTACAAAGTCCTTTTGGTCGTGACCTGGAGCAGATTTTTAAGTATAAAAGACTTAGAAAATTTCAAGAGTTTGTGTTTTATACGTGTGATGTTAGTTTACTTTGGTCACTTTAGAAGGGTCAAAAGAGCTTATCATTGCAAACTATATTTATGAAACTTTTAGTTTATAGTATGGACAATCAGGTTGTGCAAAAATACTTGGGTGTCGTTAATTTGGATTGGGTTTTACGGGGCCACTTATGTCGCAAGTTGAAACAGCTTCTACTAGAAAAGACTTGGTGAATTTTTAATATTTTGTGATTTTCTAACGTGTGAGCAATGGTTCAAATGGGTTTCAATTTTAGGGGTAACAATAATAATAACGTGAAGTGAGTGTTCTTCGTGATTCCTAGGCCTTCCACAAGGGAGGCAAATCATGATTTGTGTTCTATATACAAATGTGGAACGCAAAAATAAATACACAATATATACGTTCGAATATGATTTAATATACGTTGCATGGAAATGTAAAACGTGAGATATGTATTAGAGAGGATCAAGGAGGACTTACAACACCTCTAGGGTGGGTAGTGGACGAGTAGGATTGGTTAAAACACGAGGAGAAAACCACAAGTTGCTAAAATCAATATATACGTTTATATATAAAGCCCCATATTTTCCAATGAGATTCCAACGAAGATGGTGAGAGCTTCTGGTCGAGTTTTGGTTTCTAAATGGTTAAGGGGGCTGAGATAAGTGCAAAGGAGCTAAGTGGGAGAGGTGGTGAAAGTGAAATGGGTTATACGTAATATATATAAAACGTATGGAGTTATATAAAGTTTTCAATCATTCACCACTTGCAAGGACTTTTCAATGTCAGTAGATATTGGAATATTAGAGGGATTCTACTGCCAATGTGACTTCAAGGGCATGTGGGAGTGAGGAGGTAACAAGGGGATGTCGACATATATGTATATATGTCGACTAGAATTACTTATGTGTACACAAATGGGTTTTAACGTGAAACACTAGGATCTTGGGTAATATATACTCTTAATGACTCAACAATGATCAATTACCAACATTAGAATGTTTGGAAACAAACTCGGGTCAAAACGGTTGAGTTTGTGAAAATGTACATATGTCGATTTGGTTCTCAAGTGCCATTCACTTAGGCTCATTTAAACGTATCAAACGTTCGTCCTAGGAGCTATAACTTGGCACTTTATTTCTTTGGTGGAAGGACAAATTGGAGGTACAAAAATACATATATGTCATGTTTAAAGATTGAAATAAAACGGGGCGATTTGTAGGGCATTTAGTCGACCAGAAAATGAAATAAAAAGGGAAAATTGGGCCTGGTGAACAGTACACGAAAGGGGGAGTTGGGCTGAGGTTTTGTTTGGCCCATGTAGGTGTTATTTAGTGTATAATTAAATTTTGTGTTACGCATTGTGGGCTTGTCCCGTCATTTGGTGAATTATGTGATAACGTGCTCGTCTTATAATAATATAATAAACAAAAATTTAAATTTTCCCAAAAAAAAATGGTAAAGTGAATAGAAACGATGTGTTAGTACTAGATTAACGTATACTAATGACTAGGGAATTTTACGGATTGTTATAGTACCTACCCCTTATTTTTGAATCTCGTCCCGAGATTTAGTCTGTGTTATCCCTTAAAAGATGCTAACGGATAGTTGATGTGTAAAGTTTAAGGTAATAAGGCAAAAACTTACGAATCTAGGGTAGTATACTACTTATATAGGAAAAATGTACCCATTATTTGTTAGCTGCATCCAAGTCACCCAAGTAGTAAGCTCTACCACGAGCTGGACCAAGATAGGCTACAGGGTTTGGGTTATTTCCTTCAATGGCTAAAGCTAGATTTCCTTGTCCAGGTGCTCTATTCAACCTAGGACACATATTCTTGAGGTGATCCGGGCTGTTACATTCATAGCATGTCCTTTGATTATTCTTCATGTTTCCTGCATTTCGTGGTGCTTTACAATGATTCGTATAATGACCCAACTGATTGCAGTTCTTACACTCATGGCAGGGCACAGATCCTGGGTGATGATAAGCACATTTAGTACACTTAGGATGTGGTCCTAAATATCCTTTTTGACCAGACCCAGTGGCCATAAAACTTCTTGCTCTCTTGTTGTCCATCATGGGGACCATCTGCTTTTCTGACTCAGTTGTTCCTTTCCTCTTGTCAACGTTCCTTAAAACTCCATTCCTAACCATCTCATCTGTTAAAGTCCCCGCCTTCAATATTGCACTCTGAATTGTAGATGGCTCAGTTGCTTTCACTGTTCCATGAATTTCGGGAACAAGGCCATAGATGTACCTCTCAATCCTCTTGGATTCAGGGGTAACCAGATGAGGAACTAGTTTGGCTAGTTCATGAAACCGATCTGTGTAGGCTGCATGACCAGCCCCTATCATAGAGTGATGATAGAGTTCATTTTCCAGCTTCTACATCTCATTATCCGGGCAGTACTCCTCTTTTAGTAGTGCCTTAAAGTCATCCCACGTCATTCCCACAGCTGCTTCTCTGCCTCTAGCTTGAATCTGCGTTTTCCACCATGTTAACGCCTTTCCTGACAGCGAGCACGCCGAATACTTCACCTTCTGATGCGTTCCACAGCTACTGATGTCAATCACTGACTCCATCTTTTTGATCCATCGGGTATACTCCAAAGCACCTCCTTTATCGTCAAACTCCATTGGTTTGCATGCCATAAATTCCTTATACGTGCATCCAGTTGCGCGGTTGTTAGTCTCATTCACACCTACACCATTGGTGTCGTCATTTCTGCTTCCGTGGTTTCCCGAGTTGTTGATGTGATTGCCGATTTGGGTGATAATAGTAGGTAGCAAGGTTTGAAGTTGTTGAGCGATGATGGTGGAGAAATCAGGGTTTCCACTGTCGTTTTTGTCGTTGTTATCGTTGTTACTAATGCCGCGGCCACCTCCTCGACCTCCACATTCACTAGTCCTTCCACCTCTTAGTGTAGCATTTCCTCAGTTAGTGTTGCAAGCTGATCTCCTTGTTGCCATTGCCTCTCTACAATGAAGGACATTTAGCGAACGTCAGAGATGAGGGAAAAACTGTTGACTATCCAATCTATACTTAATGTTCTCACAAAACCCCGCTACTAACTGTTATCCTAAAGGGGTCAATGCCGATTAATGTACGCATGGTTACATATGTCCACGTGTGTCGTGATGCACTTATAATTATGTTGGCCACCATAATTATACTTGCCTCCTTTCACGCGTGTACATATCACCAAGCACACATATCTCGACGTTACTTAAATAGTGAAAGAGTAGGGTGATTATCACTCAAAATCCTCGAGTGAACTCATCAAATTTCTGCGGCTAAGTGATAACCTTTATTTAACTTAATCTCATGTCTCATCAAACAAGAACTGTCACAAGATCAAGTTAAATAGCCAGTTATCACTAAGCTCCACACATTTTATGTCTCGACTAAATTCTGATTTTATCCCTATCAGTACCAATACTCTAACATCCAACAGCGTGGATAATAACGGAAAAGTTCTACGTATGCGAGGCGATAGTGATGAGAGTCTCAATGTATATAGTAGTTATAGTCTAGGCTCCTAAATGCAACCTAGTTCTCTATAACCAAGGCTCCGATACCATTCTGTAGCACCCCCAAATTACCGCAGCGGAACAGTAGAATCAAGGGGGTATTACTTCATAATATAGATCAAGGTATAGAAAACGACCTCTAAATGAGATGTTTTGAAATATAATCATTCGAATTATTAAAATCAGAGTTTAAACAAGTGGTTCAAAGTATAACGTTACATAGAAGTTTTCAAAGTATATCGAATGATAAAGATAAGATGAGTCTTCAAGTATGCAAATGACTCTAGAATCCATGCATCCACTATCGTCTTAATAACCTGAGATAAACATGCTAAAAAGTGTCAACCAACGGTTGGTGAGTTCATAGAGTTTAGTTTAAAGGTAAAGTATTTGAATAAAGATTTCCCAGCAAAGGCATTGTAAATCCACTCAGTCCCAAGTCCCGCCCATACAAGACTTGCAACCTGTGTGTCTACAACCCACTGCTAACATACGAGTAGAATAGCTGTGTATACGATTACTTAAATAAAATAACACAAAAGAGTTCTATGCATAAATTACACATACTGGGAGCCTCCTTCCCAAAGATTTACTGGGAGCCTACTTCCCAAAGACTAGTGGGAGCCTACTTCCCAAAGACTACTGGGAGCCTACATCCCAAAGATTACTGGGAGCCTACTTCCCAAAGACTACTGGGAGCCTACTTCCCAAAGACAAGTATAAAAGCGTATCGTATAAAAGCATAAATGTTTAAGTAATTGCATAAATCATGTATTTGATAAACGAGTAAAATAATTTAAGCATGTATCTCCCCCAAAGAGTATAAAACAAACATTAAAAATGTAGGGGCTATGACTCACCTTGAGCGTATCTGACAAGGTGGAATTATGAAATCAAGTAAGATTATGGGAACGATTACGGAAACGTCTTCAACACGTGACCTGAATATAAGGGAAGTCTGAGTATTCGACTTAAAACGAGTAACGAGTGTGAAAACGAGAAATCGTATAACAATTTGATCGGTGATGTGAGTGTGATATGCTTAAATTGCCTAAAGTTCAAAAATAATATTATTCATAATATTATCTTGTTTTTATGTCTTTGACGCCAATAATAAAATTTCCTCGAAAGTGGTGAAACGAATTGTTAAGTTAAATCGTTTAAAACTAGTTATATAAGAATATAACGGACGTTAAATATTAAGTAACTGAAATGTACAAAAATGCATGTGACGTGACGGGGGTTCGTAAAATGAAATATAGAAATGAAAATATTAATCATGTTCTGTTGGTCCTTGCATTTTTACTGTGTTTACACTTTACACCCTAACGGCGTTAGCGTTGCACCATTAGTCCTTACTTATATATAAATTGCATTTATAGTCCACTACATGTCCAAAATAACTTTCTGAGCTTGGAATATGATAATATATCAATTTCTACCTTAATGTTTCTATTTTGGTAAGTCCAAGTTTTTAAGGGTTGACAGTTTTGGTCCTCCAAAGTGTAACTAGTTTGCAAATTTAGTCCAAACGTACAAAAATTATAGGGAAAAATATTCTGAGATTTTCTGTAGCTTAATGAAGCTTATTAAAACTTATATCAACTGCTTATTTGCAAAAAGAGCTTATTTTTCACTTAATGGGCCTTAACGAGCTAATTTAAAGGCCCGTTAACGTTTAACGATCCGTGAGCTTTGAGACAAGTTGGGTTTATCCTTAGGCTCATTTTTAATGTCCTATTTTCATATCAAAAGAGCTTTTGAGGCTAGCTTATACGGTTTGTTTGAAAAAACCTTATTGGGCTTTTAGTCTAATTAAAAATTATATTAACTGTTTTAGAAATGGTGTTGGTCGCTTTACTTTGGCCAATTTCAAGGGGTTAAACGAGCTTATTATTGAAAAGTATAAACGTGAAACTTGTAGTTTGTAGCAAGAAGAAACGGGTTGTGTAAAATTAAGTGTATGTTGTTAGGTGAATTTTGGTTTTACAAAGTCCTTTTGGTCGTGACCTGGAGCAGATTTTTAAGTATAAAAGACTTAGAAAATTTCAAGAGTTTGTGTTTTATACGTGTGATGTTAGTTTACTTTGGTCACTTTAGAAGGGTCAAAAGAGCTTATCATTGCAAACTATATTTATGAAACTTTTAGTTTATAGTATGGACAATCAGGTTGTGCAAAAATACTTGGGTGTCGTTAATTTGGATTGGGTTTTACGGGGCCACTTATGTCGCAAGTTGAAACAGCTTCTACTAGAAAAGACTTGGTGAATTTTTAATATTTTGTGATTTTCTAACGTGTGAGCAATGGTTCAAATGGGTTTCAATTTTAGGGGTAACAATAATAATAACGTGAAGTGAGTGTTCTTCGTGATTCCTAGGCCTTCCACAAGGGAGGCAAATCATGATTTGTGTTCTATATACAAATGTGGAACGCAAAAATAAATACACAATATATACGTTCGAATATGATTTAATATACGTTGCATGGAAATGTAAAACGTGAGATATGAATTAGAGAGGATCAAGGAGGACTTACAACACCTCTAGGGTGGGTAGTGGACGAGTAGGATTGGTTAGAACACGAGGAGAAAACCACAAGTTGCTAAAATCAATATATACGTTTATATATAAAACCCCATATTTTCCAATGGTTAAAGGGGCTGAGATAAGTGCAAAGGAGCTAAGTGGGAGAGGTGGTGAAAGTGAAATGGGTTATACGTAATATATATAAAACGTATGGAGTTATATAAAGTTTTCAATCATTCACCACTTGCAAGGACTTTTCAATATCAGTAGATATTGGAATATTAGAGGGATTCTACTGCCAATGTGACTTCAAGGGCATGTGGGAGTGAGGAGGTAACAAGGGGATGTCGACATATATGTATATATGTCGACTAGAATTACTTATGTGTACACAAATGGGTTTTAACGTGCAACACTAGGATCTTGGGTAATATATACTCTTAATGACTCAACAATGATCAATTACCAACATTAGAATGGTTGGAAACAAACTCGGGTCAAAACGGTTGAGTTTGTGAAAATGTACATATGTCGATTTGGTTCTCAAGTGCCATTCACTTAGGCTCATTTAAATGTATCAAATGTTCGTCCTAAGAGCTATAACTTGGCACTTTATTTCTTTGGTGGAAGGACAAATAGGAGGTACAAACATACGTATATCTCGTGTTTAAAGATTGAAAGAAAACGGGGCGATTTGTATGGCATTTAGTCGACCAGAAAATGAAATAAAAAGGGAAAATTGGGCCAAGTGAACAGTACACGAAAGGGGGAGTTGGGTTGAGGTTTTGTTTGGCCCATGTAGGTGTTATTTAGTATATAATTAAATTTTGTGTTACGCGTTGTGAGCTCATCCCGTCATTTGGTGAATTATGTGATAACGTGCTCGTGTTATAATAATATAATAAACAAAAATTTAAATTAGCCCGAAAAAAATGGTAAAGTGAATAGTAATGATGTGTTAGTACTAGATTAACGTATACTAATGACTAGGGAATTTTACGGATTGTTACAAACACACAAGCCCACAAGCTACAAGAGATCTCCAAGATCTCGACTAGATCACAATGATCTACTCTCACAAACTACTCAAAAGAAAATCAACTTGGTGTATGCTAGGATACAACAAGTATGTAACAAGTGTTACAAGTGCACTAACTATAACTACAACACTTTGTATCTTCTTTGATACTTTGTGTTCTTCTCTTGCACTAGTAGTGGAATGAAGGTGATCATTTGGCTGGATGATTTGATCATTCTTTAAACAAAAGAAAACTAAACTAGATGATCAAAGGAGAGAAGATGTGATAAGAGTTTTAAACTTAGAAAGTTGTGTGTGAAAAAGGATGCCCAAAAACTGCGAAGAGGGCTGGTATTTATAGGCAGAAGAAATTTTCCCGTTATAGGGACACAGTACCACTAAATACCACACGGTACCACTAAATTTAGTGGTACCTGTTAGGAACACGTTTTATAATATTTCAAGTCTTGACCATTTGCGATAAATGTTGCTAAGTATGGGCTTTATATTTAGTTTAATGGTGCAGTCCATTAGAAGCCCATGGACCGCCCATCTTAGCTTAATCCTTCTAGAATATGTTTATTGGAAATGTTGCCCTAATGTGTTGCCTATAAATAGAAGGCAAGGGTGCACATTTCCTTTGTTGGTTATTCATGTAAGTGGCGTAAGCTTTGGTCCTAAATCGTATGAATTGAATTCCCTTCCAAATCTCTTCTTTTCTTATCTTATTCTTCTTCTCTTATTAGCTTATTCTCTTTATCTCTTATTCGTAGCTTATTAATTAATAGTAGTACGTGTTTTACTTTATAATACGTGTGTGTGTTTGAGATATTATCGACCTACAAGTGGTATCATTCGCCAAAGGGATAGTTAGGATTGTGTTTGAGTAGATCTAATCGTATTTAGGTTGGTTTTAAGGATTAAGTAAGGTTTTTGTGTTTTGTTTCATCGTTAAACTCTTTTTATTGGAACGTATTCATCATCTCGTCAAAAAGTTTTACAAATCTCATCAAATTTCCATTTACAACGCTCTTGATCGTAAATTTCATCATACTTTGTGGTTTCTAATCGTTAAACAATCAAAAACAATCGGTTTGTTATTGGTTTTCTAGACGTTTTACGGAAATCCAGAAAAATCGCGTCTTGGAAAAGTTGGTGAAAAGTGCACTTTGGCTTTTGGGTGAATAGCGACAAGTTAGGGTTTATCGCAATTCGAATAGCAACAAGTTAGGGTTTCATCGCAATTGGCAGTTCTTCAATTATCGGCATTGGGACTCAGTATTTTACTTCCTTGTAGGAGAAAGTGAAAATACTTCGACTTGGTTGCTTCTCATCTCTTGTAGGAGAGTTGAGAATTATCGAAATTGGAATTTAGATAAAATTATCGAAATTGCCATAAAATATCACAATTCTGATAAATTATCGTAAATTGCCTTTTCTATCGCAATTTAAGATAACTTATTCAAATTGTCATTTTTATCGCAATTCTAAGTTTTATCGCAATTTCTATTTTCCTTATCGCTATTTGGAGGTTATCGCAATTGGGTGAACAGTACTTATCGCAATTGGGTGAACAGTGATTATTGCAATTGGACAAAAATCTTCAGTTAACCAAAACCAACTTAACATAACTCATCACACAAATCTTAATTATCTTCAAGATCCAGACATGTCTCAACCACCTCACTTCAATTACTACTATCAGCTACAACAATATCCTCAACAACAGCAATTTCATCCTCAGTATCAACAACAACAAGCATTCGTGCAACAGCATCAATTTCTCTCTCCACCACAAGTATCTCCACAACAAATCATGCAACAGAATCAAATGTTGAACAATCCATCCTACTCCAGAGAACCCCATTGGTTTAACAAGATGTGTGAGGCAACCAGCAGTCAGCAATCCCGACATGAAGCTGGGAATCAGGACACTCCACCTATGCTGACACCTGGTAACTATGTGCAATGGGCTAGTAGATTCCTCATATTCATTGAACTCCGAAAACCCCATGGGAAATATCTTAAGCAAGCCATTGAAGAAGGACCCTTTCCAATTCCAGTAACTGTTGTTCCAGGAACTACAGAAAGAGATGAAACATCAACTCCCATTGCTGTCGCTAACTACACAACTGAACAAACATTGCAACAAGAGGCAAATCAATTGGCAATGTCTTACATACTTCAGGGAATTCCCAATCCCATTTACCGAAGTATTGATGCTCAAAAGACTGCCAAAGACATGTGGGAACATGTGCATCTTCTAATGGAAGGGACAGAGTTAAATCATGAAGATCTTGAGTCAAAGCTTTACATGGAATATAATAATTTCATCATGGAACCAGGGGAGACAATTGAATCATACTACCACCGTTTCACAAATGTTGTAAATGACCTCGATCGTTATGAAATCAAGTTACCTAAGATTGCTATCAACTCAAAATTTCTGGGTTGCCTTGGACCAGAATGGCAGAAATATGCAACATTTGTCAGGAAAACTAAGAAGATTGGTGAAGTCAAGTATGGACTAATGTATGACTTTCTGAAACAACATCAATCTGAGGTAGATAAGGAAGTTGCAGCACGAGGCGGGTTCATACCAGCACCAACACCTAACTCCCTTGCTCTTGTTGCTCAATCCAACTTTCCACTACCAAACCAGGAATTTGGTCAATCATCTTTCCATCCAAGTTTTCATCCACAACCTTCTAACCAAATCATCCCATACGAAGCTCCATCACAATACTCTGACAACCAAATGGTTCCATATAATAACTCTGATTCCATGTTATACTCAAACGCTGATTATGATGAAGAGGAGGATGCATTTAACTCTCTTAATGAAGCATTTGGATTAATTGCTAAGGCATTTGGCAAGTTCACCAAATCCAACAATCGTCTTCGTTCATCTTCCAATACCAGGAATCAAGCTGTTATTAACGATGGCAGAGTGGAAATTCAGAATCGGTCTTCAGGCAGATATGGTTTAGGAAACAGTGGAAACTATGGGTCTCAGAGGTTTCAGTCAGGAGGGAACAGGTTCAATTCAGCATGGGGTAACAGGAACAGTATGGGAACTACTCAGAGTAGAAATCAGATGGCTGGGAATGCACAGAAAGGCATTGCAAATACTTCAATCACGTGCTACAACTGTGGTGGGAATGGTCATATGGCAAATGCGTGTCCAAAGCCTCGTACTATGGGCAGTGCATATCACAAGAAAGCTCTTCTAATGGCTCTCAAAGATGAAAAAGCAGCAGGAATGTTGACTCAGAATGAGCAAAGCTTCATGGCCAATGCTGCATCTGATGATGAGATGGAAGATCTTGAAGCAAATGCTGCAGTAATGCTCATGGCAAACATGCAAGAGATGAACATGTCCGAGACAGGCCCGGTTTATGACACCGATGGTCTATCTCAGGTACCTGATCCACAATGTCTTATACATGAAATTGCTTCACCATCTGCATCTTTATCTACAAATGACAATTCTGTTCAACATGATTCATCACTCTCATCTCCATCAGATGATCAAATAAACACTGTTGTATCATTTGATGATGATAAAAACTGTCGTTTCATTTGATGATTCGATTGACGATGAAAATTATGATCATCTTGAACAAAATGATCCTTTGCCTGATCAAGATTCAGAGCTTCAGGCCTTGTTAATGACCACCCAATCACAAATTGAAAAATGCAATGAAATCAATCAAAATATGAAAGAAAAAATTGCATTGTTAACGAAGGACAATGAGTGCTATAAACTACAACTTTCTGGATATCAAAAACAAGAAAAGCGTGAAAAAGGTTTTGAGATTGCTTTCCAAAAAGAGTACGTCAAAGTTCAAAATTTAGAAAATCAAGTTCGTGAGCTAACCGTTTCTAAGGCCGAGCTTCTTTCTCAAAAAGAAAAGGATCAATTTGAATTCAAAAAACAAATTAATTCTTTAAATTCTGAGCTGTTAAAAACTCAATCTGAGCTTACAACATCTCAAAATAATCTTCTTGAAGAAAAGCAAGCCTCAAGTAAACGCGTCGACTCATATCTTGAAGAAATTGTCACTTTGGAATCCAAACTTAAAGAGTTTCAAACCATTGTATACAAAAATGGCGAATCCATAACTCAAATTCAAAGGCTATCAGTAAAACCAGTTCCGAAAGGAGTTGGATTTGCTATTGGCAGTGACCAACCACGTTTTCTTTCAAAAGCACTCAAAAAAAATCCCAAGTTATACAATGTAGAATTATTACTTGATGATACCTTTCAAAGAGTTGTTGTGCTTGGTAATGATGAAGAACTTGAAATTCTTGAACGTCAAAAAGAACTTGAGAGTCGACCAAAAACTGACAAAGATTTTTCCAGAATTCATCATGATTATAATGCAAGACGTCAAATCAAATTTGTCCCCTCAAAGGACGAACCAGAACAAACGTTTGTTAACACAAACATACATGCTTCTCCTACAATACTTCCTGTTTCCAAAAATGTTGCACAAATCAAGGATTCTTTAACTAAGGATGATGTTGATCCAAAATTACCAGAAAGTAAATTATTTCGATATTTTGATACAATTATGGAAGACATATTTCATTTAGAAAATGAAATTGAGTTTAATTCTCAAATCGAAGTTTCTACTTTTCTTTCCCTAGTCGCGAAAGAAAAGCGAGACATTCTTCAAAAGAAAATTCTGCCTCATGTCAAACATCTAAAGAAATGTGCAACACAATGGGAACAAGAATTATTCACGGAAGTTGCATCTATGACGGGCATTTTCAAAGAACAGGATGACAAACTTCAAAAACAAAAACATCAAAAGAAAATTTTGAAACAAGAGAATGATCGACTCTTAGAAAAAGTTCTGTGTTATGACGTTGTTTCTGTGATTATGAATTCGCTTTATGAGTCATGCAATGAGTTACTTGTGAAAGATCATGCTGTAAATGTTGAGATGTTGCAAATGGAGATAGAAAATTTGGTCAAAGAGAATGAGGATCTTCGACAAATCAACAATGATGTGGAAAACAAAGTTTTTAATCTTCAAAAAAGGCTTGATTGGTGTCAAAATCAAAGTGCTGAATTTGAACTAAAATTTCAAAATCTCATAGGATCTTTATCATTTCAAAACAGTCATGTTCCTGACAATCATAAGGAAACAAAGGCTTTCTTAAGACTTAAACTGTTGGAAAATGAAAAGGAACTGGATGAAATTCTTCAAAACAGAAATGACACAGTCCGCCTCAACAGAAAATTAGATTCACAAAATCAAGAATTCCAACACATCATTGTTGATCTGAAGAAGAAACTCCGAGTTTTAGACAAAGGCAAAGCAAATGTTCATAAGATTGCCCCAGGGATGTATGTAGTAGACAAAGCAATTACCCAAGCATCAGACTCAACCACTAATGCAAACACTTCTACTTCCACAGGACTAGATACTATCTCTAAGGCTAGCAGTTCCAAGACTCCCAAGAAACAACAGAAGCGTAGAGTCAGGAAGTCTAGGAATGGATCATCTAAGTCTTCAGAAGTTAAAGCACGTAGTTTGAATAACACACATGTAATGTCAGGAATAGAATCGACCTTATCTAAGTTCAATTCTAGGAATGATGTAACAGATGTTGAATCTATGAATGATAATGTTGATGTTATGATTGATGCTAGTTGTATTGTTTGTCGTACTAGTATATTATCTGGTGATCATCAAAACTGCATTGCTAAAACTCTGTTAAAACGAAAAAAGAAACGAACTAGTGGCTCTTCCTTTAGGCTCAAAACTGTTGCCAAGTCCATTTTAGGGAAACCACCACTAGTTGTTTCTGAGCAAACCATTGAAACACCCATAGCCAAACCTAAGACAACCAAATCACCTAGTGCATTCATTAGGAAAAAGGCTGAGACTAGTTGGACATGGCAACGTTGGTTACAAAACACTGCAAGCTTTAAATGGGTTCCTAAGATAATTAAATCTTGTGTTACTAACCCAACGGGTCCAACCGTTACCAATTCTCCACCTGTTTCCAATATTTGTGATGCAGGTGATACAAATTGTCCTCTGGATTGTTGATAGCGGGTGTTCCCGACACATGACCGGCAACCTCAAGCTTCTCACAAACTTTATCGCAAAGTTCATCGGAACGGTCAGGTTCGGGAATGATCACTTCGCAGCAATAATGGGCTATGGAGATTATGTTAATGGGAACATCGAGATCAGTCGTGTATACTATGTTGAAGGCCTTGGTCACAATTTATTCTCAGTGGGACAATTCTGTGACGGAGACTTAGAAGTAGCATTTAAGGAAAACGGGGAACCAGTCTATACACCATATCCTTTGAAGGCATGACAGCTTCATCTCCTATCTGTTTACTCTCCAAGGCTAATCCCACAAAGGCTTGGTTATGGCATAAAAGATTGTCTCATCTCAATTTCAAAACCATGACTGACCTTGCAAGGAATAAATTGGTTGACGGATTACCCAAATTCAGATATGCCAAAGATCATTTGTGTTCTGCATGTGAACAAGGGAAAAGTCACCGTGCTCACTTTCCTCCCAAAACAGAACACAGCACAGATCATGTCCTCCAGCTGCTACATATGGATTTGTGTGGTCCAATGCGGGTTCAAACTATAAACGGGAAAAGGTACATTTTGGTAATAGTTGATGACTACTCACGATGGACATGGGTCTACTTTCTTCGGACAAAAGATCAAGTTCCTTCAATGGTCATCACGTTTCTCACAAAGATTCAAGTTCAAGTCCGTAACACCGTCAGGATTCTTCGAACAGACAACGGCACTGAATTTAAGAATCAAACCCTTCGGGAATATACTGAGAAGCATGGGATTGTTCATCAATATTCAATTGCTCGCACTCCCGAACAGAATGGTGTAGTTGAAAGACGAAACCGTATGCTTGTGGAAGCAGCTAGAACAATGTTGATCAATGCTCAATTACCAGACTACCTTTGGGCTGAAGCTGTGAATACTGCTTGTTATACTCAGAACCGCGGCATGATCAACAGACGACACAACAAAACTCCATATGAGCTTATTCAAGGCAGAAAACCAAACATCAACTACTTTCATGTCTTTGGAGCACTGTGTTACCCGAAGAATGATAGAGATGATCTTGGAAAACTTAAGGCTAAAGCAGATATTGGGATATTCGTTGGCTACTGTGAGAATTCTAAGGGATATAGAATTTGGAATCTTCGGACCGGGGAAATTCAAGAGACTATACACGCCAATTTTGATGAACTCACGGAGATGGCTTTTGAGCAAGACCGCTTGGAACCCGAACATAACCGTCTAAACTTCCCTGAATCTTCGGCTGCACCCTTACCCTTTAACAGGAAAGATCTGGAAGATTTGTTTGCACCAATGTTTGATGAAGTTTGTGTTAGTAGTGCATCAGATGCTTCCACCAGTTCCGCTGCTCAACATGTCCAAAATCAAGCACCTGATCAATCTGCAACTACTACTACAGTAGTTGATAACAATGCACCTCAACCTGAACCCTCATCACCCATGGTTCAAACACCTCCACCTGCAGTTGAAGATTCTTCCCCCACTTCTAACCAAGTTCCCACACCTTCAAATTATGACGGGAATGCTTTCTTCAATCCATTTGCTCCACCACCAACCATTCCAGAAACTGGGGAATCCTCCTCGAGCAATATGGACCCGTCATATCACCAGAACAACATTCAACATTTTCCATCCACCCACAAATGGACAAGAGATCATCCCTTGGTAAATATAATTGGAAATCCTGACAATCCAGTCATGACACGAAAAAAACTTCACTCAGATAGTGAACACTGCATGTATGCACTCACTGTCTGTCAATCTGAACCTAAAAACATCAAAGAAGCCCTTACATATGACAACTGGATTGAATCCATGCAAGAAGAGCTGGAACAATTCAAACGTTTGGAAGTTTGGGAATTAGTTGAAAGACCAGATGGAGTTTATGTTGTTGGATTGAAATGGATTTGGAAGAACAAGCTGGATGCAGATGGTACAGTGATTCGTAACAAGTCCCGACTGGTAGCAAAAGGATATAGCCAAGAAGAGGGTATTGACTTCGAGGAATCATTTGCTCCAGTGGCTCGGATTGAGGCAGTTCGAATGTTTCTGGCATATGCAGCCCACAAGAACATCACAGTCTATCAGATGGATGTGAAGACGGCATTTCTCAATGGACAACTCCGAGAAGAGGTGTACGTGTCACAACCAGAAGGCTTCGTGGACCCAGATCATCCAAACCATGTATATCGGCTTAAGAAAGCACTATACGGCCTTAAACAAGCCCCGAGGGCGTGGTACGATAAACTGTCTGCATTTCTCCTTGCTAATCATTTTACCATAGGAACTGTTGACCCGACTTTATTTATACAAACACACGGGGAAGACATTCTCATTGTTCAAATTTATGTGGATGATATTATTTTTGGTTCAACCAATAAAAAATATTCAAACGCGTTTTCTAAAATGATGAAACAAAACTTTGAGATGTCTATGATGGGTGAACTTAAATTCTTTCTAGGATTGCAAGTTCATCAGTCGCCCCGTGGTATATTTCTAAGTCAGTCAAAATATGCTCAGGAAATCCTGAAAAAGCATGGTATGACCAGCTGTGACACCTACAATACCCCAATGTCCTCCTCATCCCCGAAGCTAGATGCTGACATACATGGGACACCCATTGATCCTACGAAGTATTGGAGTATGATTGGGTCAATCATGTATCTCACAGCTAGCAGACCGGATGTTGTCTTTGCCACATATCTTTGCTCCTGATATCAGTCTAGACCGACTGAACGGCATTTTTCAGCCGTAAAAAGAATCCTTAGATACATAAAGGGAACCATTAATTTGGGGATCTGGTATCCAAAGGATTCTGGGTTTGAACTTGTTGCATTTTCAGACGCTGACCATGCAGGGTGCTTAGATACACGTAAAAGTACATCAGGGGGAGTACAATTCTTGGGTGACAAGCTCGTCTCTTGCAATCAAAGAAACAAGACTGCACATCACTGTCGTCAACAGAATCAGAATATGTGGCCATGTCTGCCTGTTGTGCTCAAGTCATCTGGATGCGATCACAACTGATGGACTACGGATACGTATTCAACAAGATTCCTATGTATTGTGATTCCAAGAGTGCCATCGCTATTTCATGCAACACCGTGCAGCATTCCAAATCAAAGCATATTGATCTCCGGTACCATTTCATCAAGGAACACGTGGAAAAGGGTACTGTTGAATTGTATTTTGTGGGAACTGAACACCAATTGGCGGATCTGTTCACAAAAGCCTTGCCCCATGCAAGATTTGTGGATCTGGTTCACCGGATTGGTATGAGATGTTTGACGCCAAATGATTTGGAAAAATTTCTTAAACACAATTAACCAAGTCAAACATCTAAACTATCTTTGTAAATATATATTAAAAAAAAATGCAAGTACAAACCCTTATCCAACACGTTGTTCATTTTAAAATGTCATAAATTATTTTTTGAACAAGTGTTGAGGGGGAGACATAATTTTTTTTTAAAACTTGTACTTGCATGCTTTCAGAAATTTGTTGCTTCACAAAAGTTTTGGTGATAAGATTTCAAGATGGAAAAAGCTGTGTGCCTTAAATGAAATATTTGAAACTTAGAGTTAGTCACATGGTGGGTTTAGGACTAGGAATTCAAAATTGTTAAGGTTAGGGGACTATATGTGTCAAGATTGCAAAGTTAAATAATTGATATAAAAAGTCAAAGAAAATAACCGCAGTTATTACTCTGACTATATTCACCTAACGTATTAAATACTTCACCCACCATCATCAACGGCCTTCCTTCAATCCGATAATCCACTCACGATCATCATATTTTGTGAGTACTTTTGTGATTAACATGTTATTATAACAAATGGTTTTTAATTTTATCATGATCCAACGGTCAAAACCATCGCAATTGAGGATTTTTATTCTAGGGTTTGCGTAAAAATTGGGGATCTTTGAATAAGAATGTTTTAGTTGAGATAAATTGTACGATAATACTTAGATATAGATTATAAACCTAGATTGTGTGCTTAATTACTCCCAGAAACATCAAATCGTTAGAATTATGCTTTAGGGTTTAAGCGACAAAATTGGGGAAATCTGTATATGAGTATTATAGTGTAATTTGAATGTTGGGATGTTGTTATGTGTTTAATTGAATGATTGCATGCTTAGATTGTACCCAGAAACACATTAAGTGAATTAATTGAGTTTAAGGGTTTATGAAGAACATCGTACACTAGCAGCTTGATTATTGAGATTTTATGGATGAAAGTTGTTATAACTTGGTCAGATTGTTTAGATTAGTCATTAAAACTGATTTAGATAATTTGTGGTTATAAAATCTAAGTTATAATGAATTTCGACAAAAATCTACGTGGCTGTTCATCTTCAAAGTTATCGAAAATTCTTGTATGAGAGTTTATCGAAATTGCCAAAATTATCGCAATTGGATAATTATCGCCATTGCATAATTATCGCTATTGCATAATTATCGCTATTGCCTAATTATCGCTATTTCATAATTATCGCTATTGCCTAATTATCGCTAATGGATAATTATCGCAATTGCATAATTATCGCAATTACCATAATTATCGCAATTGTGATATTTTATAGAATTTGATTTATTTCCTTAGATATATCTTTTATACTTATCGAAATGAATCAAATTTTATAGAAATTGGTAATTTCTTGATAAATTCTTTGATCAAGCATGAAACAATCAATCATAAATGCAAATGGATGCCATGTGTTGTATCTAGTTTTAACAAATGCTAACAATCATGTATATGGCATATTTGTACTTGATTGTTGCTTCAGATAACATCAATGGCTGCACCACAACAACAACCTCTTCCACCACTCACAAAAGAAGAAGTGTTTCCACATGGGTATTCTTTGGAAATAGGGAAGAAAAATGCATGAGTTGAGCTTGATAAGATAAAGTGTTCTGACCCAAGCTGCCAGATTGCTGTGGAGATACTCAAAGCCCATAAGTGCAGAAACCTACTTGACAGCTCTGACACCATTCCAGAACTGTACATACATCAATTCTGGGATACTTTCACCCTAAGCAGTGATGATAAGTACTTCACTATCCAACTGGATCGTAAAAGGATCAGAGTCACACCCTATCTTCTCCGCAAAGAATTAGACCTTCCAGATGCACCTGAAACCTCCAACCAATTCTACCCGACACCTTCAGAATCTGAAATCATGCAATTCCTTGTAGACATTGGTTATGATGTTCAACCAGACACACCATTAACCAAGATCTCAAAAGTCAACGCTAAATACATACCTCAGCCCTGGAGAACTATCTTCTACATTATAACCCGTTCAATATCCGGTAGAGATAGTGGCTATGAGCACCCAAGACTAAGTCATCTCCAAGTCTTCTGGGGGTTCGTGAACCAGGAAAAGATTGACTTTGCAGCTCTTATCTGGGAAGATATACTATTTCAGATGCGGAAAGCCTTCAAACAAATCCCTTTTGTCCGATACACCAAAGTTCTCATAAGCTATCTGCTTGACTTACATAAGGACATTGATCGAAGACCTACCGATCGAGAGGTTCATCCATACATGATGGATAGAACTTTCCGCAAAGTCTACTTTCCCAAAGGGAGCACGCACAAACAAGGGACAAGACTGCCAGAGTTTCTAATGACCGATAAAATCAAAGAAACTCCAGCATATATTGCATATGATAAGGCATTCCATGAATGTCGAGTGGGACTTTCTAACTTGGTTGAAAGATCAGGATCTACAAAGACTCGTTCTCGAAGCAGGTCTAAGACTGGCAGTGCATCAAGTACCTCACTTCCAAGGAAACCACATCCAAGATCACTCAAGAGAACTGTACCTAGTAAACCCCAACCAAAATCTGAACCATCTGGGATTATTGATGAAGACAATGACTCTGAATCATCTGAATCAGAAGAGGAGACTCCTGTTGTTATGACTGTTGAAGAAGCTGAACTTCAAAATCAAATCAACTTTGAAAATGCACAAAAGATGAGTTTAAGGTCAACTAAGGAGGATGAAGAAAGAAGGGCAAGATTGGCTGTTGAGCAACAAAGAGAGTATGAAATGAAACAAGGAGCAGGAGGGTCAGGCACCGGTCAAGAAGCAGCTTCGATCCACACTAATCCAGTTAATCAACCCGGAGGATCTGGAGTTGCTACATCCAAGATTTAGCCTGATATGGTTATTCAACCCGATAAGGCTGAATCTGTCATTCTTCAGCAACCAAGTTCGGTTAATCAACCCGACTTGGAAGCACAAGCTCAGGGTGAGAAGGAGAATGATCAGGAGAGCAACATAGTCTTAACTGACAAGGAAATCTCAGACTCCATGTTTGATGATGATCAAGGGGGGGGAACAACTCCATCAGGACAATATGGACTGGAATCCTGAAGATGAAAAGGAAATTCTTGTCAATAAGACAACTGAAGCTGCTAAGGAACTTGAGGAAGCAATGGCAAGACAAGAAGAATTAGAGAGGAAACGTAAGGAAGATGCTCAAGCTGACTTGGAAGCCGACAGCTACATCTGTTCTCCATCTATTCCTCCAACTGAACTGGCTATGGTTGTCAGTAACCCTCAATAGGAATCACCTCCAGTTCAACCCTCACCTGTTTCATCACCTAAAACACCTCCTGGGTCACCTCCCGAGAATCCTACACCTCCACCTTCATCTCCTAAGGACTCAACAACTAAATCTAATGAACCAATTCCCTCACTTACTCCATCACTGAAGAAATCACCATCACCAAAAGAAAAAGCAACAGTTTCTGATCGTATAAAACAGGCCTTGAAAGGTAAGCATGTGAAAAGAATTGCCCAGGTTACAAAAGTGGAAGTTGTATCTCCTGCTGCAAGAAAACTTAAGGAAGCAGTGAAGCGTGCACAAGTCAAGAAGGACAAACAAACAAGTGTAAAAATGGCTGAGATGGAAAACTTAGTCAAGAAGTTGTCTCAACAAGTGGAAGAGATGCAGCAAACCAAGCTAAAGATGGATGAGTTTCTAGAATCTGATGTTGATGCTAAAATGAAATCAAATACAAAGCATTACATCAAGAAGTACATTCCTGATCTTCAGAAAATCATTGAAGAATATGTTGATACTACATTTGAAGAAAAGATCAAAATTTTGAAGATTCAGCAACAACATCTTCTGGAATATTCTGTTGAAGATCTTCAAGATGCTCTCCACACAAAGTTGCTTGCAAAATCCTCTCTCAATTACACTGAACTGTCCATCTTGAATGCTATTCGAGAAAATATGGAATCTTGCAAGGCTTCAGCAGATAAGGGCAAGAGGAAACGTGATGATAATGATGATGAACAAGATCCAGACCCTACTACTAAGAAACAAAAGAATGGTAGCGGATCTGGAATTAACATTGCTGAGCCTACAGGAACCGAACATCATTTTGAGCATATTCATGAAGAAAATGTGGAATTTCACACACAAGAAGATCAACCACAATCACCACCACCATCTCCACCAAAATCTAAACCTTTTAAATCAAAGCCATCTAGCAGCAAGAAATCTTCTAAGGAACCAGCTGTCGTCACATGGCTTGATGATGATGAAGATGTGAACGGCAATGAATGGTTTGATCAACTTGCCAGTGCTCAGATCCAAGACGACGAAGCTTCTAAAGTTGAAGACAGTACGTTTGCATTTACACACAAAATCAAACATACTCTAAATGTGAAGAAAATGACAAAGAGAGAACTTCGTAGGATCAAAAATGATGCCTTCAATCTTCTTAAAGACAAATCTGCAAATGCAGCTGAGCTGGAATATCACCTTGAAAACATTGCTCGTGCAATGTCAAGTGAGTTTGACTGGACAAATCCAGACATACTCAGGGTGGGTGGCCGTGACAACAAAAACCGTTCATACATCACAGACTGGACTAAGCCTCTACCCGTGATCAGAAAACCACATGGAACTTCAGAAATCCCCTTCCAGTTCTTTTTCAACAAAGATCTTGAACTACTCGTACATGGAGCATCAAGCAAAACGAAGTATGCAACTTCAATTACCTTCACTCCTGCAGCAAGTTACCAACATCCTGCCATTGAGGAAGCTGCAATCAACCAGAAGATCTTCATCAAACAGCAAGTGGTCTATGATCATGATGCTGAATTAGGAATCCATCACTGGTATGATAAAAGGAAGACTTGGTACAAGTATAAACTCAGCCAAAAGTCTCGTGAACAAGTCTACAGTGACCTCAGAATCACGGCAGTGATTAGTGTTTCAGGATCGAAGAAGTATGATTACACCTTCCTATCTGCGATCACCGTCAGACGACATGACAACCAGATCTACTCGTTCTCAGAAGCAGATTTTCCTGACTTGAGTCTCAATGATATTGAAGACTTATACCTCATCAAGATACAAGGAAAACTGCAACATCTCTCTACCGATCTTCAGTATGCTTTTAGTGCAGCAATCTGCCATTTCATCCGAAGAACGATTATCAAAGAACGAGTAGAAGATCTTCAGTTAGGAGTGGAAAGTTATCAGCAGAAGTTGAATCTCGTTGAGCCCATAATGTTCTTGGAAAACAACCGCGATGCTCAATATACCATGAAGAAACACCCAGTCTTCGGGTTCGTCTACAGAAGTGCAACACACACAAACCATTTCATGTCATTCCACGAGATACATAAATTATGTGACGATACGCTGAAAAACGTTAGAGATGGGTTAGTTCTTCGAGTTCGAGATCATGAGTTGAAGAAGTCAACAAGGTGGACACATAATGAGCTCAAACAAGTGATGCAGTTCGTTTTGAAGATTGAAATAAGGTTGTACCGGAGGGATCAGATTCGGAGACTGGAGAGTTATGTGGGCGGTCGTCCTCCATTTCCTATCCGACTATATCAAAGGACGGATCCAGAATTCACCAAGTTTAACAAAGGAGGATGATGTGAGCATTTAAATTCATTATTCATAAGTCTTTTTCCATTATTCTTACCATATGGCCAGTGACATAACGGCTTGTGCACACATAACAGTGTACAACCCGGACCCCAAAGAAAGGACCCTGAGGTACGCTTCAGTGCCTCAATCCTGAAAAAGGAGCGAAAGCTTCTTACTTATGAGCAGAATTAAAACCAGAATGTTTTCTAAAGTTTTTCAAACATTCTGCTCATAAGGACAAGTATTCCCTTGTTAAGGGGGAGTATTTGAAAAATATAATCTTTGTTCTAAAATACAAATGTTCTTGAAATTCTTCCCTAAAAACTCAAAAACAGCATATTTTAATCATAAAGTTTTTCAAAAACATCATGAGTATGCTATTTTTGAGGGGGAGAAGTAAAAAGATGATTAAAATATGATGTCTCATTTGTTGGAATCTCTTGTGCTCAAACTCAGAATTGACCCTCGAATTGACGATAGGAAAAGTCAGTAGTCGAAAGGACATGTCCCGAACGGGTAATAATTTCAAGCCAGTTTATCTGGTGATGTAAGCGTGTCTCGCAAAGGACGTGTCTGAGTAGAATGTACCGATTTCGAGCGATAATCTTTGAATCTGATCTGGACGGGTAATAATTTCAAGCCAGTTTAACTGGTGATGTAAGCGTATCTCGCGACGATCAGGTTCATTGAAAGTCAATCAATTCAAAAGTGCCAACTCTTTCCGGCATGTGCAAATTTCAAATTTATTACTTATGCGCACATGTTAAGGGGGAGTATTTCTGAAAATCATCAAACTCTCAAGGTGTCAACAAAATGTCTTTACAATTATCGACACTTTGAGAGATTTTCAATGGTTTGGTTTTATAGCATCATTAGGATAGTCACGGAGTTATAAGGTGACTAAGGTTAGGGAAAACCGTCCTATGATCCGCTAGAGCCGGAGGGATCTATCCAAGGACAATACCAATAGTTTAGAACTAGAAAGTCCTAGGTATGATATTAAAAAAAGGAGATAATGAATGAAAGGAGAAAGAAGGGGTTGAAGAATTAAAAAGAAAAGCAAAGAAAAGGGTGAAAAGAAATAGCCCTCCATTTGTTCAACCTTAGGGCAGACACCGGGTTCAATTCATAATCTACTGGTTGATGAGCATCACCGGTATTGAAGACTAAAGACGTCATGGACCCAGTGACACACTGCACTAAACCTTCTAAGCCACTCAAGTGTCTCTCAAAAGACATTTGTTTCATTCACACGGAGAACCCTTCATAATCTATCGACCTCTCATTACGAGAGTGTTGATATTGAAAAGGAGGCAATCTGCTCCACGCCTCCGACGACCAAACAAATGTGCACTAATTGAGTCTAAAGCCATGAGATTCATCAAAGATCTCTTAGGTACACTTAGAATTACTCTGGTGTTCTACATCATGGGCATCAGTTGTAAATTAGGAAAGTGTCCTTCGCAGATCTTAGCAATCTGCCAAGAACATTCATGAGAGAAGTCACAATTGTGATTATCAATGATTGAATGGAAATCCTGCCAGAACAACATCAAACAACTCTGACAGCAGGTCACTTCGGTAACTCCTTGTGGGTTACGCTTAGTGTTTGCTCCAAACGGTATATAGTCGTGGGGTGATCTCCAGCGACTCACTGAATCGTGGGTGCACTTCGGTGTGTCCGTGTTATCCCTTTCGGGGGAATCCGGTTCAGAACGGCCTGAGTTAGGATTTGAGAAAGTCTTCACACTATGCTGTTGACGATCTCAAGTCTGAGCCTGTAAGTACCGGTTGGTTCGTGCTGCTACTGCTGCTACTGGTGCTGAGGATCTGGAGTTCAACCATCAAGACTCCATCATGTTCATATCTTGAAGAAATGTTCTCTCAAAGACTCAGTAACAACAAAAGTTCAACATATGATATAGTAAAGTCAAAAGTTCAAGCACCTCAACCTTTCTCAAGTTAAAGATTGAAAAGTGAGAACATGTTGCAGAAAACAAGTCAAAGACATATGAGCATGATGGAGAAGACAAGAAGACGTTGGAGATTGGCAGTTTGAGACAACATCATATCATCTTAGAACAAGAACAAAGAAACAAAGATTATAAAGACGTCGGAAGCCAAAGAAGCAAAGAAGACGTCGAGCAACATTGATGATCAAGACTTAGGGGGAGATTGTTAGGAACACGTTTTGTAATATTTCAAGTCTTGACCATTTGCGATAAATGTTGCTAAGTATGGGCTTTATATTTAGTTTAATGGTGCGGTCCATTAGAAGCCCATGGACCGCCCATCTTAGCTTAATCCTTCTAGAATATGTTTATTGGAAATGTTGCCCTAATGTGTTGCCTATAAATAGAAGGCAAGGGTGCACATTTCCTTTGTTGGTTATTCATGTAAGTTGCGAAAGCTTTGTCCTTAAACCGTATGAATTGAATTCCCTTCCAAATCTCTTCTTTTCTTATCTTATTCTTCTTCTCTTATTTGCTTATTCTCTTTATCTATTATTCGTAGCTTATTAATTTATAGTAGTACGTGTTTTACTTTATAATACGTGTGTGTGTTTGAGATATTATCGACCTACAGTACCGTGGTACCGTACCAGACAAGGACGCTCCAATTTTTGTTTTTAGTGGTGAAAGCTTATTTGGGGAAGTTTGGAGCTGATTTTGGGGGGAAAATAGCTGTTATGATATTTAAACTTATTTTTCCAATAAAACATTTCTTTATAATTCAAAAATAACTTGTAAGGTATATTTTTGAAAAAAATGTTTTGTCACATTAAAAATGTAAAGTTTGAAACACAAATTCACTTCTTTGATTATTTGTCAAGTTGTAAATTTGTTTGTTCATACCTAGAGTGATTAACGTAGAAACGGGATATTTCGACTAAAAAACTTGTTTACGTTAATTTTTACGTAAAGTGTTTTCACATTTTGATAAAAAAACATAAACTCACTTTAAGTTAAAGATTAATTTTAACAAGTTTTTAGCATGAGTTTATATCCCATTTCTCCACCTTTTTGTCGAAGCAAAAAGGTTGCTAAGGCTCCCCCTTGATGTATACTCCCCCTCGTTTGGAGGACACCAAGGAATCGAGCAATGGTTCTTGCTACAAAACAAAGTTAGATGACACATACACAATATCTAACATGTAGCAACCAAGACAAATATCCAACCATAAACTAAGAAAGGGGCTAAAAAGCCAGAAACTATAAAGGATAAAACAACCACACAAGAAGCCCATCTATTCATAGATAGAAATGTCATACATAAAGTATGACTACATCATAAATATAAAAACAAACTACAAGAAGCACATATAAATCTTTAGTGACAAGAGGCCCTAAGATTAGCTTCATTTCCAAAAGGGATCCTAGATGTTTATTGTTGGAAACTAAACATGAATATGTTTAGTTAAATGGGCTAGTGGGAGATGGAGAGGGTGACATGATTGGAGGTGGTGGTGGTGTCAGGATATGTTCCGCATAGGATAAAATGAAGTGTATTTCATCTCTCAAAGAGAAGATGAGGTTGCGGTTGTGAAGGCAACATAGGCAATTAGCACTATCTATATCAATCGAATGAGATTGGATAGGTTGGCCCATGATTGGAAAAGGAGGTGGTGGTGAGTATGTAGGTGAGGGGGTTGGAATGGCATAATCCAATGGGGTAATAGGTGAGAGTGTGTAGTCCATGGATGATGGCATGGTGTTCAAAGAGGGAGATGATGCATATGTTGTTCTAGTTGATGATGTTTTGGTAGGAGCATTAGTTGGAGATGGTGAGTTAGGACTGCTTTGGGAAGGTGGTGTTGTGACTTCATCATCTTTGGTGAGATCAACAAAGAGAGGTTTGGATGGTTGTCTAACGATGATCCTAGGTTTCTTAGAGATATAGGTTGTTGATCCTTGTGTGCAAGACTTGGTGAGTAAGTAATGGGAGGTTGAAGATGAGATGCAAGAAATGCTTGCAATGGTGAGGCTTTAAATAGGCAAGAGTTGTGGGCTTTGAATTAAAGTTGGTAGTAGTGTCCTATGGTGTTGTGAGGGAATCTTAGGGTATATGAGAGTTTGCAAAATATTGCAGGTTTGAGGTTAGGGATGCAGGAATCTAGAGAAAACAGTGAAAATTCATCAAACAAGGGCACGGTACCTCTAAATACCATACGTTACCGTTAAATTTAACGGTACCGTGGCCTATTTAACGGTGCCGTGACCTGGGAGTCACGAATTTTCCTATGCAGCCTAGTTCTGGGCAGCTAAAAGGAGTTTTTTAGGTGGACTATTTGCAGGAAATGTTAGTGCCTCAAACTACTAAAGACTAATTTGCCAAATATATGCCATATTTAGCTACTCCTAGCAATTAAAGATTATCATGCAAATATCTAAGATAAGCTATAAGCATACAATCAAAAAGGACAAAATAAGTTATCATCCAAGAATCACATAATTGAAAATCATGCAAGGTGATAGAATAAATGTCAAGCATGCAAGATAGTAAAGAGTATTAATCCCTAATATAATTTATCATAGATAAATCCTAATATGAGATGGAAGATCCTATTCTAATACGATGAGAATAGTTCCATTGGCTTGAGCACACCCTCATTCATCATCACTCGATAAGACATCATAGCACGATACCGAGCAATCATCATGGTTCCCTTGAGATAATGTACATTCCCAATAGCGAAAGGTGTAGGTGTTTTGAGTTAGAGGAGCCATGGTAGGATTGACAAGGAGATATTGATTGTTTTGGAGGTGAGGGAACTAGTTCATGACAAAATGGTATAAACGAGTCAACAACATGCCATAGGGTATCGCCTTAGTTAGTCGACCCTTGACATTGACAATTCTCTTTGCTACAAAGTAGGCAAGATTGTAGGGTTGTTCGGTGACTAGACAGTACAAGATATGAGTACAACATGCCGGGAGGTGCTCACGGTTGTGAGAAAGATAAAAGACATTTTCATGAATGACTTCTATCCATCTACGTAGATTTGGATGAATTTCATCAACATAGACTTTTAGTAGATCTAAGTCATAGACATGAGACTCACAGAACTCAACTTGACCGTTTTCTTTAAGAAAACCACGAACTTTTTGAGGAAGACGAATGTGTTCTTTAATCTCACATGGAGTGAGAATGAGGGTATTGTATGGACCGGACTCATATCGGTGACTAGTGAGGGTTTTGAGAGACCATCCTTCCGTATAGGAACATTATCCATGGTTCGAAAGTTCAAGAATATAAGCAAATTGGTCGAGAGTAAGAGAGATTTTTTGGTTTTGTATCGAGAATTGAAGAGACAAAGTTTGATCCTCGTTATGTACGAGCTTAACTTGTCTATAGAACTCAAGGACAAATCGAGGACAGATTAGGTCATTGATATGAAACAAGCAATCGAATCCGATTTCTTGAAACATAGTTTTGATGTGATCATGGTTGAGAAAAGAGGACTCGACAATTCGTCCTTCATGAAAGAGACGAGACTCAAGAGTACGAAAACTTTGTGTGTGAAAAAATAGAGTGTTTGGTTCAAGTGATGGTTTGAGAATGTACTCGGCTGTCAATTCATGATCGTAATCAAACATGTAATACATCTTGTTACCTATGAAAATTTATTAAAAATTAAAATTGAGAGTATTTTTTTAAGGACACGTGCCTAGTGTGTGCCAATATGCAAACCATGTGGAGGTGCGGTAATCTCGACTCTAGAACTAAAAATAATGAGATTACCCAAACGCTCCTAACTTTACTTTTGCTCAAACGATTATGTCGATAAATACATATTAGTTATGTAATTCAGTCAATATTCGTGAGATCATGTATGCATGAGAAAAAGTTTTTAGTTTGTACCAACAATGCACGAAAAATGTTTCATGATCTTAGTTTCGTGAAATTTTTCGAAAACAATAGAATTGGGGTGTTTGGCGACTTCAATGTTTTGGTGCCAAAAGTTTTAAGTTTGAAGAATTTGAGTGTTAATGACTCCTAATCCCAATTACAAGTATCCTAGACATGATTCCTCTTAAAAATATTTAATCTAATTATCAAAATATGTGATTTAAGTGGGTTTGTGCAAATCCTATGTTAAGGGAATCATGATTGTTATACATTGTCTAATCCTAGTTCTAATTTCCTAAAGACTCAATCAAAATTGAAAAACCCAAATATAATTTTCGCGTATGAACAAACCCTAGACTCAAGATTAAAGAAAATTAGGGTCAAATGACTTACAATTCATGTTGAAAAAATGGAAGTAGTTGATAATCTTGAAAATTAATTCCTTGAATTTGATCTTGAAAGGGTGTAATTGAATTTTGGGTTGTGAGGTTTGGTTTTGACAGCAATGGCAGAAGTTGGGAAAGTTTAAAAGTGAATAATGTGGGAAAAGATGACTGAAATACGAGCTGTGTCAGATACACGGTACCACGGTACCATTAAATTTAATGGTGTCGTGCCACTTTAGTGGTGCCGTGATCTGTTGGGATGAATTATTGTCCCATTTTGATTTTTGACGAATAAGTCTCGCTAATTTAGTGAGACTTTTTGACACGAGGAGAGAATTTATACCTAATAAATTCTTTTAACAAGAAGACCTAGACTAGACGAAAAGTGATGACTTTAATACTAGACGAAAAGTGATGACTTTAGTATTTCTGAGGAAATACGTAAGTAGTCATTAGAGGGATACGAGGGATGACTTAATATTTCCAGTGAAATACTTAAAAAGTCATGAGACGAGACATAAGAGATGACTTCAATATTTCAAGTGAAATATTCAAGTAGTCATAAGAGGGATGTGAAGGACGACTTAATATTTCCAGTGAAATACTTAAAAGGTCATGAGACGAGACATATGAAATGACTTCAATATTTCCAGTGAAATATTCAAGTAGTAATAAGATTTACGGAATATGCTTCATCATTCCTAGACCTAGACGAAGATAGTTGAAGGATTCTCGTTTGAGAGGTTTGGTCAAGATGTCGGCGATATTGTCTTGAGAGAGAACTTTCGCAATAGAAATGTTTCCTTTTTGGACGTTATCACGAAGGAAGTGGTGATGAAATTTGATGCGTTTAGTACGAGAGTGTTGAACGGGGTTTTTTGCGCAAGTCAATAGCACCTTTTTTATCGCACATAATAGGGATGTTGATGCGCGTGATGTGTCGTTGCGGTTTAGCAGTATTAATGCCTACTCAAGTTTTAAATTTATATTTAGCCAACTTATCAATAACACACACACTTAACGAACAGTGTACCCGGTCAGTATGAATATAATGGTAAGCAGAGTGTCGATCACTAAGAGTGGAACGTATTATCTAGTTATTCTAATCAGTATTTTAATATCCTAAGTTAGTTATACAACCTAATCTAACGCAAGGGGGTTCAGCCTGAGAGACTGGCACGGTTTGGTTATAATTAAATAGAAAACTAAACTAATGAGAACGAATCAGCGATTAGCACACACGTACACAGATAGATACTCGAGACAATAAGAAGACCTGTCCTGATAATTAAATAGCTTGTCACTTGTTTTATTGCTAGTTTTATATGAAGTGTATATAATTAAACCTTTCTCGTTGGCTCTAATCTTATCGGCGAGTAAACCCTTAATGATTACTTATGTCTATCCTATTTATTCAAGCGTCTCTAATAAATAGGCGAGGAAGGGGCATGGCGACCCAAGCAAGACTCAGCTAGACACAGAGGTTATCAATGCACTAATAAAAGTCACCAAAGACATCAACATATAAACTTTAATTAATGGGAAAGCAATATTAAGGGGAGTGCATGATCTTCCGTAGTCACATGACACAAGCCCATCAATCCTGATGAATTAAAGCGTACTAAAACAATAAAACAAAACTACTTAATGAATTGAATACATGCAGGACCTTCTTACAGCTCTTGTATCTTTGTTTGAGGTGTGTCTTGTGCTGCTTGGTCGTCTGAATTCGGCTCTAGGGTTATACAAAAGGTCTAAGGTCTCTCTCTCCAAAAGTCTCTTAAATTCGTCTGGCCTTGGGGTATTTATAGTTTCTGTCTGAGGGATCGATGCGGCGCATTGAGTTGATAGATGCGGCGCATTGACTTAACTTCGCGTGGGGTCCAAGATTAATATATTCTGGAATATTCGTACACCGTCTTCAGATGCGGCGTAACTTGATCTTTGTATGCGGCGCATGTACTTTAGCTGTCTTGGATTGTAACTGGTGATATCTTGATAGTGATAAGCCGTATGTTAGAAGTATATTGCGGCGTATCTGGAGTAGAACGAGCTTGATCTTCTTCTTTGACCAAAGTTTCATATGCGGTGCATGACATAATTGCATGCGGCGCATTCTTCAAAGTCAGGCAATGGTCTTCGAATTCATCTAAGTATGATATTGCGTCATATCAGTTGAGTTAGATACGGCGCATCTTCTGGATTTCTGTAGACTTTTGACATCTCGCTTGTTTTGCTCCATAATTAGTCCAAAATCGCCAAGTTTCACATAATGCTTGTTTTTACCTGAGAATTACTAAAGTAAACATTAATGTATCGATTCTCATATATAATATAATAAAACAAGTCAAATAAATAGGATAAATGATAATAATAAAATGTACTTATTTGAGTTCATCAAATATCCCCCCCACTTGAACTTTACTTGTCCCCAAGTAAACCTTAGAATTAATCATATGAAAATGTATCCTAAAAGATATTAGGATTTATTTTTATATTTAAGCATGTATTCGTTTTGTCATAATCACACAACCAAACACTTAACGAAGTAGAAACCAAAATAATTTTTAATGTAAAACAATTCTAAATTGTTTAGTTGCTTAGTCGTGACGAATATTCTATCATAGGCTTGGCAAGTATACGCATCTCCCCCACTAAAGCCAAGGAGTAACAAGTCTAAAGCGGTAAAAAGGGTTTGTTGGTAAAGGGTTGATCATCCTTTTTAATCTCTATCGATCTCATATTCCAGAAAAGGCGACAAAATTACAAATACATGATCGAATCCACGACCACGATACTTGCAATTGCTCAATTCCTTAACTCGAATGGGCTAAAGATAGGACCAAGTAATCTTCACCAATAATATTATATCAAAAAGGGCGACAAAATCATAAATACATAGTCGAATCCATGACTACGATACTTAAGATTGCTCAAATCCCTAATCTCAATAAATCAAATGTTTTGATGAAGAATGATATAGGGTATGGATAATATTTGGGATACAAATTGGTGTAAAATGAAAAATAAACAAAACAGATAAATTAAAATCCTAAGTGTGGTTAATCACTTTCTCAACCATCCCATGAATAAGACTCATATCATTGAATAACTCACGCTTTAACACTTGAAACACACGCTTTAGGTAGACACGAATTATACTCAACAAAATCTCAATCAAAGAATAACCTTAGTTGGTGTTCCAATAACGGCCAACTCCCATTCAATCCATAAATATAATATACAACAAAAAATAGTGGTGATATCTCCCACTTAATACAAAACTTTACATAAGTTGGTTAAAACAAACTTCCAACTTTTCCTTCTTTTTTTTTTTTTTTTTTTTTTTTTTTTTTTTTTTTTTTGACATCAACATATATGTGTAAAATTTCACAACTTTTCTATCACTATTTTTCCGGATAATTTTTCCATACTCTTCATACTTTCAGAAATAACTGTAATAGTGAAAGTAGCAAACACACGAAAAATAAACTAAAAGTTATACAATATTTACTTTCATACCAATTGCATTGTGCAATTTCCCGACCAAACCAAAGATAATGAATTACGCACGCGAACACAGGTAATGTAAGGAAATACACTGTGCCTCAAGCAATTAACCACGGATTTTAATCTACAGGGTAGGCTAAGGTGTAAGGGTGTATCGAAACATTATAACAAAGGTGTAACAAACGAAAGGAATGGCTCTGAGAGTTTTTCTAGGGGTATCTTACTCTAAAAGTGAGAGTAAACAAAGGGTTTATACGGGGGTTAACTAACCAGTGTAGTTAGTTAATATCACATAACATATAAAGGCTATTTGGGTGTAATCCTAGAAATTTACCAATTTAGACAAGTCACTCCAATTATATAGATAATACTCATTATGGTGGTCTCGAATAGTATACAAGCCAAGTTCTAAAGTTTACAAGTCACCGTCACACTAAAGTTTTAATATTTTTGAAAGAATAGAGTTATGTGTGCGGTTATGTAATTTAGACTTTAAACAAAAACATGCTAAAAAAAATTTTAATTTTGATATATTAAGCGCATTTTAAGCATATTTTGAAAAAGTTTAGGACAAGTAAGTGTTCTAATTCTCCATCCCCCCCCCCCCCACTTAAGTTAAACAACGTCCTCGTTGTTTGTGTCAAAGGTTAAAAACTGGAAAATAAAAGAATTAGAACAGAAAAACTCCCCTGAGATTTGCTCGGTATGATCCTCCATTATTCGTATAAGAGCAAAAATCAACTTTCTTGTGGATGAGAACGTTTAAGCTTCATAAATGATGTATTCACAAAAATGCAGGAATCTATAATACCATTTAGACTTTAACACACCTGAGTTAAGAAGGTTCAAACTTGCATAATATATTAGTAGTTAGTAAAAAAAAAAAAAACCTAAAAAAAAAAATTAAACCGTAAATCATCAGGTCAGTCGATACGCCGTATCTTACGGAAGAAGATACGCCGTATCGAGCCTGGAATATGTACGAATCAGAATAAAAGATGCGTCGCATCCTTAACCAGGGATGCGCCGCATTAAATAAACTGACAGAAAGTTTTAAAGTCAAAAATAAAAATGCAGAAAATGAAATAAGATATGACCAGTGCAGGTGATGCGTCGCATCTTATGATGGAGATGTGCCGCATCTTCTGTTGGTCTGACAGACTCGACACAGAACAGAAAAGTAAAAAATTTTCCTTCGGGTTGTCTCCCGGTCAGCACTTGTCTTTATTCCAGAGTCTTCAAGTTAGACTCGCGTTCAGCTCCTTAATTCCGATCACTGAAAGAGTCGGAAGCATCGCGCTCCCTCATCGCCAGTCCAGTGATATTGCACACTCCTTGCTCGTCCTTAATATCCACGCCATTCTTCTTTAATATCTGTATAAACAAAGTTCTGTCCCTTTCGGGCATAGATGACAAAATGATAGACGGGAAATTCTTATTATTATATAGGCATAAATATGCAAGGTGGGGTGGTAGTTCAATAAACATATCATTATTCAAATTAGTATTCTCAAATATTCTCCTACGTTTGTTAATCACTTCACAATCATACCACTCATCATCAGAATCATTAACAATATCGCGCCTAAGTTCGGTAGGTACATTAAGGTCAATAAATTCCTCGAGGTTCTTATGATTAGGATTAGTTGAGTTGTTTTGAATCAATGTTTCTCCCATAAGCCTAGCTTCTAGATCGAGGTCCATACGTTCTCTTAATCCTAGCACATAGACGCCTCTAATTATGCTCTTAGCAGGATTTTGGCACTTATAGACTAGTTTATTGTTCCCTACCTTTAATGAGATTTTTCTTTTAAACACATTAATCTTAGCATGGGCGGTAGACAAGAAAGGTCTTCCAAGGATTAAAGGAATCTTAACATCCTCGGGCATATCTAATATAACAAAGTCTAAAGGGAAAACAAACTTCTCAATCTTAACTAGCACATTTTCAGCAACCCCTTCAGGTCGTTTTACCGTTTTATCAGCCAATTCAATAAGCAGCTTAGTTGGTGCTAATTTTCCTAGTCCTAGGGTAGTGAATGTCTTAAGGGGCATAACACTAACGCTAGCTCCTAAGTCAGCTAATGCATTATTGAAAGATATGTCATTAATTGAACAAGGTAAAGTAAAACTTCCTGGGTCCTTTTCTTTATGAGGCAAGACACGTAAGTCGGTTGCAGAGCTCTCTTCTTTCATTGTAGCCTTGATCTCCTCTTCAATCTTTTCCTTCTCTTTGAGTAACCTCCTTAAACTGATTGAAGAATTAAAGAAACATTCGGGCTTTGCAGCATCATTACCATTCATCAATTTACTAGGAAAAGGTATGTTAGGCGTGATTTCTTCAGTAGTGCATATGGCCTTGACATGATCTCTTGGGTTAGTTTCAGTTGAGCTAGCTAAACTTTCGTATCCCATTTCTTGAAGAACCTTGCTCATTTGTCCGATTTGTTGTTCCAACGCTTTGATCGAAGCTCCTTGATTTCTTGTTATAGTATCTGTTGAGGCTCGGATTTCTTTGATCATAGCGGTGTTCTCTTCATGTCTTTTAGCAGCATCGGCCATAATTTGCTTTAGAGTGTCATCCAAAGTCTGCCTCCTTTCTTGATAAGTGGGATTATAGTTGTTCTTTTGATAGTATCCCGGAGCAGCTTCCCTAAATCTTCCTGAAGGTCGGAATGGTTGTCCAAATTGTGTGTAGTATGCTTCTTCAAAAGTCTCACTTTCATTCTTTTTAAGGCAATCTTTAGTGTAGTGAGGTCCTTCGCACTTTTCACATCCAACTTGGGCAGCATAAACTTTCTCATCACGCTTCTTCATCTCTCTACTAATTTTATCCAATTGAGCTTGAACTGCAGCAAACCCGTCAAAATTAGTGCTGCTCTTAGATCTAGTAGAGGTTCCGTCGTGCCATTTTTGAGAGTGGTCAGCAGCTTCTTGGATAGCTTTTCTAGCATCGGCTGCACTCATTTGAGGCACAGCTCCCTTAGCATCCAAGATTTTTCTAGTAGGCACGTCTAATCCTTGATAGAACAATATTATCTCCTGCATTGGATTTAGATAATGTTGAGGGCATTTCATCAATAAGTCTTTAAATCGTTCCCAAGCTTGATAAAGAGTTTCATCAGGCTCTTGCTTGAAATTGTTGATAGCCTCCATCTTTTTAGCAGTTTTAGCAGGTGGACAATATCTTTTCAGGAATTTGCTCTTCAAATCTTCCCATGTTGTGATTGAACTAGCAGGTTCATTCCTTAGCCACTTATTAGCAGCTCCTTTAAGCGAAATTGGAAAGATTCTTAGCATAAGTTGATCGTCAGAGATTCCTTCTGTAGTAAACAACTCTGCAATCTCGAGGACTTTTTCAACATGTTCATTAGCATCTTCATGTTCTGTTCCACTGAAAGCATTTTCTCTTGGCTCCTTGAGAAACTGACCCTTCAACTCAAACTTTGACTTTTCATCAAACTTCGGTCTAGCAACTCCTGAACTGTAATCAGCACGGGTTTTGTTCATGTATTCCTCCATAGTAGTGTTTTCAATCATTGTTTCTGTTTCTTCTTTCTCCTTCTCTTCAGAAAAGTAATCAAGCTCGAATGAACTTGAAATTTCAAAGCTTTTTGTGTTGAAAAGCCTTTTAAGCGAATGTAAGGCTCGTTCAGGATCTTCGAAAGGTTTAATCAAGTTCTTAGTTGAACTCCTAGTCATGCACTTCCTGAAATCATCACAAAAGCATCAGTAGGGTATGTTCAAGAAAGTATGATATCAGAAAATTAACAACGAAAACAGAATACGAAAAATAAAAGTTGCTGATATCTGCAGACGATGCGCCGTATCCAGAAAGTCGGATACACCGTATCTTATTACGTTAAAATTTAATCAGACTTTTATTCAGAAAACAGATACACCGCTTATGAATTAGAATGTGCCATATCAAGTTTAAATTATCAAAAATCGATTATATTTATTAAAATTAAATGCGTCGTATTAACAAAAGCTAATGCGTCGTATTTTCGTTACGTTTCAAAATACAAGATTTTTGATTTAGTAGATGCGCCGTATCGATAAAGATCGATGCGTCGCTTCTGTTTAATAATTCGAAAAAACTGTTTTTAATTTAAATAGAAAATACGCCGTATCTGGTAAAACAGATGCCTCGTATGGCGTTAGGGTTTAGAAAAATTTCTTATTAAAAACAGAATATGCCGTATCTTGGAGAAAGATGCGTCGTACTCGAATTTATTAAACGCGTTGTATTTTATAAAAATTAAACGCAATACGTCGTATCTGTGAAAACAGATGCGCCGTATCGTTTGTATCAGCTCAATACAACGATGGCATAATGCAGAAAAATACAGAAAAAAGAAAAACAAAAATAAAAACAAACAAAAAGAAACAAAAATTACAGAAAACAAAAACACACAAAAACAGTAAATATGCAAATTATACAATGAATACAATCTATCTAATATACAATAGGGTTAGTGGTTAGAATCTAAAAAAAACTAAAAAGAAAAACCTAATTAAAATACTAAATCAAATTAACAGATAATAACAATTCACTCCCCGGCAACGGCGCCAAAAACTTGATGCGCGTGATGTGTCGTTGCGGTTTAGCAGTATTAATGCCTACTCAAGTTTTAAATTTATATTTAGCCGACTTATCAATAACACACACACTTAGCGAGCAGTGTACCCGGTCAGTATGAATATAATAGTAAGCAGAGTGTCGATCACTAAGAGTGGAACGTATTATCTAGTTATTCTAATCAGTATTTTAATATCCTAAGTTAGTTATACAACCTAATCTAACGCAAGGGGGTTCAGCCTGAGAGACTGGCACGGTTTGGTTATAATTAAATAGAAAACTAAACTAATGAGCACGAATCAGCGATTAGCACACACGTACACAGATAGATACTCGAGACAATAAGAAGACCTGTCCTGATAATTAAATAGCTTGTCACTTGTTTTATTGCTAGTTTTATATGAAATGTATATAATTAAACCTTTCTCGTTGGCTCTAATCTTATCGGCGAGTAAACCCTTAATGATTACTTATGTCTATCCTATTTATTCAAGCGTCTCTAATAAATAGGCGAGGAAGGGGCATGGCGACCCAAGCAAGACTAAGCTAGACACAGAGGTTATCAATGAACTAATAAAAGTCACCAAAGACATCAACATATAAACTTTAATTAATGGGAAAGCAATATTAAGGGGAGTGCATGATCTTCCGTAGTCACATGACACAAGCCCATCAATCCTGATGAATTAAAGCGTACTAAAACAATAAAACAAAACTACTTAATGAATTGAATACATGCAGGACCTTCTTACAGCTCTTGTATCTTTGTTTGAGGTGTGTCTTGTACTGCTTGGTCGTCTGAATTCGGCTCTAGGGTTATACAAAAGGTCTAAGGTCTCTGTCTCCAAAAGTCTCTTAAATTCGTCTGTCCTTGGGGTATTTATAGTTTCTGTCTGAGGGATCGATGCGGCGCATCGAGTTGATAGATGCGGCGCATTGACTTAACTTCGCGTGGGGTCCAAGATTAATATATTCTGGAATATTCGTACACCGTCTTCAGATGCGGCGTAACTTGATCTTTGTATGCGGCGCATGTACTTTAGCTGTCTTGGATTGTAACTGGTAATATCTTGATAGTGATACGCCGTATGTTAGAAGTATATTGCAGCGTATCTGGAGTAGAACGAGCTTGATCTTCTTCTTTGAACAAAGTTTCATATGCGGCGCATGACATAATTGCATCCGGTGCATTCTTCAAAGTCAGGCAATGGTCTTCGAATTCATCTAAGTATGATATTGGGTCGTATCTGTTGAGTTAGATACGGCGCATCTTCTGGATTTCAGTAGACTTTTGACATCTCGCTTGTTTTGCTCCATAATTAGTCCAAAATCGCCAAGTTTCACATAATGCTTGTTTTTACCTGAGAATTACTAAAGTAAACATTAATGTATCGATTCTCATATATAATATAATAAAATAAGTCAAATAAATAGGATAAATGATAATAATAAAATGTACTTATTTGAGTTCATCAGATGTCGTCGAGATGGATGTCGTAGTCAATAAGAGCTTGTTTCATTCATAGTGCTTGTTGACATGCCTTTCTGGTGCATACGTATTCGGCTTCGGTCGTGGTGATAGCAAGAGCCGTTTGTTTCTTGGAGAACCAAGAAGTTAGACAACAACCCATGAAGGTACAAACGTCACTCGTACTTTTTAGATCCACATAATCTCCCGCATGATCAGAGTCGGCATAGACAATAGTTTCTACACCGGTCCCCTTGGGATAGAATAATCCCAAGTGTATACTTCCTTTAATGTATCGGAAGATATGCTTAACCGCTTCAAGGTGAGTGGTTTTGGGATCCTCTTGGAAGCGAGCACAAAGGCAGACACTAAACATGATATCGGGCCTACTTTCCATAAGGTATAATAAACTTCCTATCATACCTCTATACTTAGTGCTATCCACGGACTCACCTTCTTCATCTTTCGTGAGTTCCGTTTCCGTGGACATGGGAGTTTTCATGGGCTTAGACTCTTCTAGACTAAATTTCTTAAGCATCTCCTTAATATACTTAGATTGATTAAAGAAGATACCATCTTTCATTTGTTTTATTTGTAGACCAAGGAAGAAATTTAATTCACCCATCATGCTCATCTCAAACTCGTCACGCATCATCTTTGAAAAATCATCGCACAGTTCTGGACAAGTTGAGCCGAATATAATGTCGTCGACATATATTTGAACAATGATGAGATGTGAATTACGTTTCTTCATGAAAAGTGTGTTGTCAACCATTCCCATGGTATATTCATGTTCAATCAATAATGCTTTTAGTCTATCGGACCAAGCTTTAGGAGCTTTTGAGATCATAGAGTGCTTTCTTAAGTTTATAAACATGATTCGGTTTTTAGAAATCAACGAATCCCGGAGGTTGTGCAACATATACCTCCTCATTGATATAACCATTTAGGAATGCACTTTTCACGTCCATTTGGTATAATTTAAAGTCGAAGGCACAAGCATAGGCAAGGAGTATCCTAATAGACTCTAATCTAGCTACGGGTGCATAGGTTTCATCATAATCTATTCCTTCTTGTTGGTTATAGCCTTGTGCTACCAACCTTGCCTTATTCCTAGTTACGACACCATTTTCGTCGAGTTTGTTTCTAAACACCCACTTAGTTCCTATGATGGTTTGATTCTTAGGTGGAGGTACTAGATCCCAAACTTGGTTTGCGGTGAATTGATTTAGCTCTTCTTGCATGGCAACTACCCAGCTTTCATCCTTAATTGCTTCACCGACATTCTTAGGTTCTACGATAGATATAAAACAAAAGAAATTACTTTTGTTTTGTGCTTGTGACCTAAGGGTTCTTTGGTTTAGGTTTTCTATGACATTTTCAATTGGATGGTTCTTGGATTCCTTAATGTTGACAACTTCGTCAACTTCAACTATTTCATCCTCAATGTCATTTTCTAAGGTTTTCTTGCCATTGACCTTAATGGCTTCTTCCTCGTCTAAGTCATCATCCACCAAGGGTGATGTCTTAGTTGGTGGAGGACTTTCATCGAATGTCACGTTGAGTGATTCTTCGACTTTCATTGTTTCTTTGTTTAGGACAACATAGGCTTTACTATTTTGGGAGTAACCTAGGAAAACACCTTCTTAAGACTTTGGGTCAAACTTGGTGAGGTGGTCTTTTGTGTTTAGTATGAAGCACTTGCTTCCAAACACTCTAAAGTAATCTAGAGTAGGTTTTCTACCTTTCAAGATTTCGTATGGTGTTTTTCCTAAGATTGGTCTAATCGAGATCCTATTAAGTATGTAAGTTGAGGTGTCTACTGCGTTACACCAAAACTTTTGCGGAATGGATTGTTCATTCAACATCGTTCTACTCATCTCTTGTAGAGTACGATTTTTCCGCTCAACTACCCCATTTGATTGTGGAGTGCGTGGAGCCAAGAAATTGTGTGTAATACCATTAGCATCATAATATACTCCAAATTGCATTTCATTATCAAATTCCAGACCATGATCCGTCCTAATTGAGACTATTGTACACCCTAGTTGATTTTGGACCTTCTTACTAAATATTTCGAATTCCTCGAAAGCTCGTGTCTTATCCTTAAGAAATCTAGTCCAAGTATACCTAGAGTAGTCATCAACTATTACTAAGGTGTAGTAATTTCCTCCGTAGCTCCATACGGCGGATGGACCAAATAAGTCCATGTGAAGGAGTTCTAGGCATCTAGAGGTCGAGACCATATTCTTAGCTTTCTGACTAGAATGAGCTTGTTTTCCAACTTTACAAGCATCACAAAAGTGTTTATCAAACTTAATCTTAGGTAGGTTTCTAACTAGTTCCTTAGACGCAAATGATTGTGTTAAACGCATATTGGTGTGACCTAGTCTCCTATGCCATAGAGTGGAATTATCATCTATGGTTGCTAGGCAAATCTTATCCTGAGGCTTATTTCCTATTTTCATGACAAATAAGCCATTCTTCCTAACTCCTTTGCCTATGGTCTTACCATTCTTAGTGATCTCACTACCCTCTTCGAAAAATATAACTCTAAACTTATTGTCTACCATTTGACTAATGCTAAGCAAGTTAAATCCTAAGTTATCTACATGCTCAACATTTCTAATAGTGAGGGAGTCTTGAGTAATCGTACCTTTGCCTATGATGTTGCCCTTAAGTTTGCTACCGAAAGTGACATTACCTCCGTTGTAAGTCTTGTATGATGAGAATAGACTCCGGTTACCCGTCATATGATTAGTGCATCCACTATCCTTGACCCATTCATCGGGCTCCAAGTCAATTCCCAAGCATGTCTATTGAATAAGACAAAGATTCAAACATTTGGTCCCCAATATCTTATGGGTCCAAAGTTGTTAGTATTAAACATCCCATGCATTAGTTGCATTTGGTTAGGATGTTGGAACGGAGGACAAATTTCCCATGGCAAATAACTTCGTGGTTGAAGGTTATTCCAAGTTACGGGATAGTTACCTGGATAACTTGGTCTTCTAAAGTTACTTATCGATTGAGGAGTTCTTGATCGAGGTTTAGGAACATTTGTTTTTCTAGGTGGAGGAGTCTTTGATCTAGTATCGGGATTTACAAAGCCAAGCCCGGTGGTTGACAACGGTTTGTAAAAACTTTTGACTTCCTTATTACTAGCAATAGGTACTTCAACCTTATTAACAACTATGTGACTCGGTTTAGGACTTAAGTTATTTTTCAAAATCGACCCTGTTCTTACTTTAGCACCAGACGGTACCATGGTACCACTAATTTTAGTAGTGTCGTCTGTACCTTTAGTGGTACCTTCCTCTGCTATTTCAGATTCTCCAGACTTTACAAATTTTACTTATTTAGTTTCACTTGTAGAAGCTTTATTTAGGTCAAATCCTAAGCCCGCTCCGGCATGTTCACTATACCTAACGTTTTCAAGCATGCCATTAAGTGTTTTTGTTCCTTTTTCTAACTTAATGATCCTTAACGCATTTTCTTTGAGTTTTTCATTCTCTACTCGAAGACATATGCATGACCTACATCCAATATCTATTTCTTTATTTTTCTCAAGTCTTTTTACTTGATCTTTTAGTTCTAAAATTTGCACTTCGAGTTCATGCAATGTTGCTTTTAGTGTTTTGTTTCTACTTATGATTTTAGAACTTACTTCACATAGTTTATTATATTCATCATATAGTCAATTATCATCTATTGATGAATTATCATCACTATAGTAAGAAGAGTCGGAATGTACCTCATTTGAAGCTTGAGCCATAAGACATGTTTCATCGTTGGGCTTCTTCTCTTCTTCTTCACCACTATCACTCCAAGAGCCTCCTATGAAAGCTCTTTGGTTTTTTGTTCTCGGTGGTGTAGGACATTCTCCGATGAGATGATTAGGATCTCCACATCTAAAGCATTTCCTATCACTCTTTCCTTTCTTCTCATCTCGGTTCTTTTGGAGCGACTTCTTTTCATCGCGAGGTTGTCTAACAAATCTACCTCTTTTCCTAAAGAACTTCTTAAAATCTCTAACGGCTAATGCATATCCTTCGTCTTCACTATCGGAATCCGAACTTTCCTCATCACTAGACTCCTTTTTGGCTTTCAATGCTAGAGATCTAACTCTCTCGCTTTTGCCTTTGACTATATCGGAGTCTTTCTTGATTATCATTTCATGAACATTCAAGTTTTCTATTAGTTCATCAAGTGATAATGTCGCCAAGTTCTTTGACTCTTCAATGGCGGTGACCTTTGCTCTCCATTTGGGATGTAGAGCCCTAAGAAACTTCCTAACATAGTTCTTGCTAGAATAACCTTCATCAAGAGCTTTAAGACTAGTAATAATAGTATTAAATCTAGCAAAAACATTATCAATAGATTCATCTTCTAGAATGGAAAATTGTTCACATTGCTGCACAAGAAGATCTATCTTGTTCTCTTTGACTTGATTATTACCTTGATGAGTAACTAACAAAGTTTTCCAAATTTCTTTTGCCGTATTACACATAAAAATTTCTTTCAAATTGCTTTTTCGGTAAAGCATTATAAATCATCATTTTAGCCTCATCATTTTTGGCTAGTTTTCTTTTAAGGTTATCAGTTTGTTTATTGTAAGGAACTATTTCATCCCTTTTTGTTTCCGGATTCTTTTCAATCGGTTGAAAGTCACCCTCGGTAATAATATGCCAAAGATCAATGTCTTTTGATTTCACATACGTTTCGAATCTTGTTTTCCAATATATAAAACAATCGATATCAAAAAGAGGTGGTCTTTGCATAGATTGCCCTTCTTGATATTTGTCGAAATCCATTGATCGATTCAAGTTTTAAAATACAATTTATTTTAAAATCTTGCCTGACGTGGCTCTGGTACCAATTGTGAAAAACTAGAAGGGGGGGTTGAATAGGTTTTCCAGTTTTTAATTAGTTTTAAAACTTTACTTGTGAAAAACTTTGATTCGATTCTTTTGTGAAATCAATCAACACCAATATGAACACAAAACAATACTATCTAATATAAACAATAAATATAAAGAAATGAGATGGAAAGATCAAACCGGGACAAGGAGATTTATAGTGGTTCGGTCATGAAGCTCTTCTTCGCCCTACTCCACTCCCCGAGTACCAAACTCGAGAGTTCTAAGCACTATGTCAACAAAGCTCCCTTCAGGCGGAAAAAAACCGTACAACGTCGCTTATCCTTATTTCCGACACTAAGCTAAATGTCGATTACTAATCTTAGCTAGTACCAATCTACCACGATCCACACGATCCTTACTAATTCACACAATCAACACACTTGACTCGATATACCCGATCTACCCTTGATCCACTTGATCAACACACAAGCCCACAAGCTACAAGAGATCTCCAAGATCTCGACAAGATCACAATGATCTACTCTCACAAACTACTCAAACGAAAATCAACTTTGTGTATGCTAGGATACAACAAGTATGTAACAAGTGTTACAAGTGCACTAACTATAACTACAACACTTTGTATCTTCTTTGATACTTTGTGTTCTTCTCTTGCACTATTAGAGGAATGAAGGTGATCACTTGGTTGGATGATTGGATCACTCTTTAAACAAAAGAAAACTAAACTAAATGATCAAAGGAGAGAAGATGTGATAAGAGTTTTAAACTCAGAAAGTTGCCCAAAAACTATGAAGAGGGTTGGTATTTATAGGCAGAAGAAATTTGCCCGTTATAGAGACACGGTACCACTAAATACCACACGGTACCACTAAATTTAGTGGTACCGTGGTACCGTGCCAAACAAGGACGCTCCAATTTTTGTTTTTAGTGGTGAAAGTTTATTTGGGAAAGTTTGGAGCTGATTTTGGGGGGGGGGGGAATAGTTGTTATGATTTTTAAACTTATTTTTCTAATAAAACATTTCTTTATAATTCAAAAATAACTTGTAATGTATATTTTTGAAAAAATGTTTTGTCACATTAAAAATGTGAAGTTTGAAACACAAATTCACTTCTTTGATCATTTGTCAAGTTATAAATTTGTTTGTTAATACCTAGAGTGATTTTCGTAGAAACGGGATATTTCAACTAAAAACTTGTTTACGTTAATTTTGACGTAAAGTGATTTACATTTTGTTATCATCAAAACGTGAAGTTATCGAAAGATATAAATAACGTTTTTAGAACATTATTTGCATCAACAAATGATATCGTTGGAAATTCGTATTACGTTGCTCCTGAGGTCTAAAATAGATCGTACAAGGCGAAATGTGTAATTCTTATTATGCAAATTATGGGCTGTATGGGATTGTATATCGATTGCCGTTGCTTATTTGAGTACCATTTCATTGATAACCAGCTTAAAATAACTGACTTGCAATAAATAATGTACTTTATATTATCAGATGGTTTTTACCTTTGTGGTTTACCCCTCCTTGATCCTTGCTTTTGTCTGACAAGCTGCATTGAGTACTCTATTATTATTATGTTCTATATTTAACTTGAAATTCAAGCTGACTATGCACTTATTATCGTGAGACAAAAAATAAGATGGCATGTTCCTGGAATTTCAATTCTCGCTGCAGTGGTTGGGCACCAAGACATCATCACTGGAAAGTTCTCTATTATTAAACAGTTTTTAGCGTTGGCTTGCTTTCCTAAACCGACCAAAACCATTTCGACATGTGTTAAAGTTTCTAATCTGATACTTGCATTTATGAATGGCTAAATTGGATCATGTTTGCTTTAAATGAATCATATATAAGCATACTCATAGCAGTTATTCGATGTGATTTATTTTGGTATGGCTATCTAAGCATACAAATCGCCTAATGAGGTTTCATCTCGGGTCGGTTTGAGTGAATCATATAACGTGTCAATTCTGTTTACTAACTTCTTGTGTTCTAGTTTGTAGGTTCTCAAACACAAATTCACTTCTTTGATCATTTGTCAAGTTGTAAATTTGTTTGTTCATACCTAGAGTCATTAACGTAGAAACAGGACATTTCGACTAAAAAACTTGTTTACGTTAATTTTTACGTAAAGTGTTTTCACATTTTGTTATCATCAAAATGTGGAGTTATCGAAAGATATAAATAACGTTTTTAGAACATTATTTGCATCAACAAATAGGTAAAGTTGCTACATTTAGTATTAACCTTGTTTTTAACTGGGTGTAATTTATGATAGATTAAGTAACTTTGTAAAAAGTACAATTTCAAATTAAGCACTTTAAGATGAATTAAAGTACACTTTCTAATGCTGCTCACAATGGTCACTCGTGAGTATCATTCTCACGCGTGACTCCATTATGGAGCTTTCCTCTCAAGCGTGAGCAAGCAAAAAGAATGGACGAAGGGTGAGCCCCTTCACTAATCGGGTAGTGTGTGTTTTTGGGCCCCACTAAATGTTTTAATTATTGTTTATTTTATTTGTAAGTGTATATGAGGTATGTGTGTAGAAAGTTGGTATTTTTAATGGTGGTGAAGGGAATGCTGACCATTGTAGCTGAAAGGTGAGGGGAGTGGTAATGTATTGAATGATGATATGACACTGAGGTGGAAGGAGAAGAAAAGGTGATCATTGTGACTAGTATAAGTACTTCCAAGTTAGTAGTGATTTTTACAAAATAATTGCGTACATTTTTTTAATAAAGAATTGAGCAATTAAATTATCTCTTTATCTCCCTCAAAACAACGTAGAAATAAAAATTTAAAGAGTTAACTAAACAAAAAAGATAAGTGTGGTCAGATGTTGGCACATGTGTCCGGATGACACGTGCCAGACCGAAGAGTCTCCATCAGTCCGGAGGTCATTGCCGGAAGGCGGATGCTACTCTTGTCCAAAGGGCATGTGCCGAAGGAACGTAAAGGTATACACCCCTATTTATGCAGGTACACCCTTTTACCCAGCAGTCCATCACAAGAACCGGACTACGCCGCCTAACCCAAATTTCACGAGACTGTGTTCACCACGTGGCCTGACACCTAGCATCTAGACTAGGTGTAGCTCGGCGTGTTCCTTCCCAAGACAGAATAGGTATCAAGGAACCAACTTTAGTACCTACCTCTTTTTCTCTCTATATATACTACTCTTTCTATCTCATTTATCTCATCTCACACAACACACACAATACACCATAACACATTATATAAATCCTCTACATACGAGGTACTGACTTGACCGTCGGAGGGTGGTTCCACGGGGCTTCGGCCTCGGGACCCCTTCTAACGGGTTCTTTTATTTTTGTAGCATACTTCAAAGCTCGGGACAAGGATGAACGGCACGCGAGGGCCGTTAAAACCAACCTGGCAGAAAAATGCTTCAACAAATTGGCGCCATCCATGGGACCCACTAATCAATCTACCAAGAGTTAAGGATGTCGGGTCACATTTTTAGTCCGGAACGACCTTCTTCGGTCGGATATACTGTTTCTCTCGGATATGCTGATTTACTCGGATATTCTTTTTCGTTCGGATATGCGTGTAACGGGTTTCATCTGATTGGATGTGAAAAAAAAAATGGTGACGGGTTTGTAGGCTATGATCCGGATCTGTGTTTTTCAGAACTGATTACATGGGTTGGTACCGTACTTCTGGTACAAATTCGTTAACTCTTCCATGCCGCCATGTCGGTTGCACATCGGTAAGTTTCTGATTCCGTTGATCTTCTCCGGCTGTCACGATAAAGCATAACTGCATAAGGTCATGTATGTTGAAACCCATTATATTATCATTTTACTATGATTTCTGTCATATGTTTAATGCAAGTTGGCATCCTTATCTTGCTAATATGGATGCATGTGGTTATCGAAAAGACAAATGGAAAACGTAAGAAGGCAGAGTGTTTATTTTCTTTGGAAACCTTTTTACCTGTGAGCCTGTTAACACCTAACTGAAACAAGGCCGAATGTTAAAACTTTAATTTACATCACAACTCATATGTTGTTAATCGTTTTAAAAAATAACGAAATGAAAGAAGTTGCTATTCTTCACCTCTCAAAAGAAACACATTAATATGTCAAAAGCAAAAGCATCCTACGTGCCTATATATATATATATATATATATATATATATATATATATATATATATATATATATATATATATATATATGTCGACTAAAAACTGCTACTCCGTATGTTATTAAAAGGGCTTGCACTTTTCAACCAGCTTTTACGTATGGTTCACAAGTCAATATTGGTAGAATAGATCAAGTGAAATTACCCTTTTACGTACTTTTCATGTGAAATGGGAAAATGTAAACATATTTCAAGACAAGTTTTGATATTTTTATTTGTTTCGTCGTATGCTAAAAAAGAAAAAAATAAATAAACATCATTGTCGGATATTCGATTAAAGATGCTAGAGAAAAACAAAGTACCTTGGTTACTGAATATCAGTAGGAAATAGGACTATATTTGATATAAAATATGGGTTAGTACCTACCTACTATTGTAGAGTTGATATAAAAACAGACTTGTCAATAACTTGTCCTCGAAAGTTGAAAAGCTTTGTAAAACGCAGAAGTACCCTCATTGGGGCAAGTTATTTGGACCCTCCCATAGTGAGGGTTTCCAATCATTGCACGCATCGTCGGTTTCTACGGTATATATCATGGGTTGTACGGTTTGACCAAACCCCTCCTGATGTGACAATATAGGGAGGGTTTGTATAACACAACCCACCCTCGTTATCTCTTGTCAAAATTGGAAGTAGAAAACAAAGATTTGTTTATTCTAAAGTACACATGTACATTTTATGACTTTAACTAAAATGTACAAGCAATTATGCAGGATGTACAAATATCTAAGCCACATATAAAGGTTCAACAAATATAAAAAAAATGTACATGTGAATCTCTACAACTATATATCGGAAAATGGGTAGCAGTGTATGTGTATCACTTTTAGCATGGGAAAAGACAAAAAGTTAAATTTTAAGTTATCTTGAGAACTACACCATATTTTGAGAAAACCCATGAAAATCTTGTAATATATACATGTGATACTATGACATTTTCAAAGTCAAACTAGATAAGAAATGTACAAATGTTAATAACCATGGTCCAAGCAAGTCTTTTTTATCGAGAATACTTGTTGTACGGTTGACACCACTGCTTTTTACCACTTACATATTATGGTTACGGATAATAAAAATAAATGGATACGGGCCAAGGGAATGAAGGTCAGACTTTTATCATTTGTCTTCTTCACAACCCAAAACAAATAAAAAAAACTACCAAAACATACAAAACTATACTTTTATATGTCGTATATGATTACCTCTTCATCTATTCTCTCTCGTTTTGGTCACACGTAATACAAGTATGCTTTGAAAATATTTTGCCTATGAAAAAAAAATATGAGAGGTTTTCATGATAATAAAATGGTAATAATTACCACAATAAATGAGTTTTCAATACACAAAAGATGGTTGATGCTTCTCCATCATAATTTCGGCTATCAAAAGCTCAACTCCGAGCGGCAAGCTATAACCTACATTTTTCTAGCCTCTCGTCTACTTATCAAGCTTCATTCCTTAAGCTCCCATCGTTGAACAAAGATATTACTCACCTTGTTTTTGGGGGGCGTTCTTCAGTTCCCCTTTCACTTATTCCAACATTCTTGAATTTCAAAATAGATCATTGCAACGAATCTACAAACACAAACCTTGAGTTCCTATGAACCTCCCTCAGCTTCATTATTTTTCCTATCGAGCATACATATGACTTAACATCAAGTTGCCATCTAAGATTCTTTATCTAATAAATCCATGATCAAGTCGTAATACGCTCCCTAATTCACAACTTTCTGTCCTTCGGCCAACTTCCGTCAAATGTTCCAATTTGTGAGCTCTGGACACGTTATAACTATTCTATTAGACTTGAACTTCTTCCAACTTTTAATACATATATTTGTTCTTTTTTGTCTATCGACGAAAGCACCTTTGGGCTTAAAGGACACGCATACGGTCTTTCGACCAATTCCACCGTCAATTATTTTCGTTATCTCTCGATGTACTTACAAGTGACTCTAAGTATTTAATGTCTGGCTCCATTAAACTAGCCTTACAAATCCATTTATCAGTTCGTTTTCAACACAAAAATGCAAGCCAATGATCGGTACCTATGCTTCGTATAGTACCTATGCTCCGGTTGTCGATCCTCAATTTTCGAGTTTATGCTCCGGTACTTGTCTTCCGTTTACCTGGGTTCTTCCCGGTCTCTTAACCTCCGATACACGGTCAAGATCACTCCACCATTCGTCTATTGGAACTTTAACCTGCCTAAGTTCCAACCTTTTAGGTCCACCTTTGTGCTCTGATCACAACGGTGTCAGATGCTCGATCAATAAAGAACATGAGGAGATCCTTCAGGTCCCACCACCGAAGTCCCGCACATGACATATAGGAAGAACGAATGTAAATGAGCCACGCATACCGGTTGCTCATGGCCTCCGTTTCTCTACTGCTAGTCCGGTTTTTGAGTTTCGAACTCAACACCGAGTGACCTTCGTTTCCTGGGCCTCGACCAAGAGGACCTCAAGCGCCAATCCTTCTTAACTTAATGATCTTCGCATCCATCTTTATAGCTCCGACACACCCTCCAATTACCTTCCGATTTTCCAGCATTGAAGCTCTATCAATTGCAAAACGCGTGTGCTAGGTATGCCTGAGAAACTGCCAACCTGGTCTCCGATGAAAAAAGCTCGAGAAAAGGCGTTACATACAAATTATATAACGATACATACCAGGTTACCATGATCTTTGGTTTTTTAATTTTGGTCTACCGAGTTCCGCTTCATGACCTCCGGTCGTCAAAATCTAAAGAACGATCTTTGGACAAGATCCATTTGTGGACGACGATCCCGACCATCGCAAACTAAAATTGTAAAATAAAAGAATTTGTAAAATAGAATTTGTGACAAACATGACATGTACTATTAATTTTGACAAACACAATATACGGTCGACACCTGACCGTCAGATATGAGAAAACGCTACATGTTTTATATTTAACATCCATGAAACCCTTGGTTATTATTTGTTGATTATGTTATTTAGCGTGTGGTATTTGACTTCAACGATACTAAAAAGATTTAGTATCGTCAAACTGAGGGGAGTATAGTGGTATGACACCTCCATCGGTTTTGTTACGATTCCGTTGTGACCCATTTATTTATTGATACAAGTGAAATATTTTGTTTGTCATATTTAACGGGAGTAAGCAAAAAAGCTTTCAAGTTTTATTTTACAGGACTGGCAAGCATAAGGTGATGATTTCGTGAAAATCAAAGCGTGGTCAACGAGTGAAATAAACATCACACGTTTGATATTTAACACCTATGGAACTTTCATGTTTTACTGTGCAGGGATAACGGTATGAGGTTCCACATGTATAACAATTACAAGACCGAACATAATACTCGTGTGACTCCCCCAGTTGGCTAGCCACCGCTGGGGATTTGTGTAGTCAATGTTCAAAGGAAGTGCTATTCACTTTAGAAGGCCCCTAGGTGCGATTCACCAGCGAAGGGTAAAATGCCCGTGTGCAAAGTCACTCTGGAAGACCTTAGTGCTATTCACTAGAAAGGTAAAATGCCCGAGTGCTAATCACTTCGGAAGGCCCAGGTGCTATTCACCAAACGGCAGTATGCCCGAGTGCCAATCTCCTCGGAAGGCCCAGGTGCTATTCACCAAATGGTTGTATGCCCGAGTGCCCATCTCCTCGGAAGGCCCAGGTGCTATTCACCGAACAGCAGTATGACCAAGTGCCCATCTCCTCGGAAGCCCTGGGTACTATTTGCCAAATGATTTGGCTCTGTACGTTATTGGGGTGAGCACCCTCTCTAATAAGCTCCGTGATGATGAAGCCCTTGATGCTCCTATTACAAAAAAAAGTCTAACAAAAACTAATCTAAAAAGTAAGCGTCTCAAACATATAAGCTTGTACTTCTGAAGCTATGTAAATAGCAAATGTAATAAAAAACAAGCGTTTGGTGTACTTTTATGATCAAAACTTAAATCAAACATATAAGCTTGTAACTCCGGAGCTATGTGAGTAGCAACGGCAATAAAAAACAAGTGTTTGGTATACGTTTGTGATTAAAATACAGATGATATATAATGACACTTCACAAAAAATAATGATTATGGTAGAAAAGCTCTGTTTAATTTGTGCAAGAAACAAAGGGATGATGGAAAAGGCATGTCTCGCTTTCGGATCCAACAATGTTTAAGTATAGCACCGTTGACCATTGGTTAACAATACTATACTGGGGGGACATGATAGCGTATGTGGTCTATGTAACACCCCCAAAATATCGCAGCGGAATGTAATATCATTGGGGTGCTACTTATTAGTACAACAGTCATAATTATAGAAAACGACTCTAAATGAAACGTTTTAAAAGTTTATTATTCGATCAAAATAACACACTAGAATTACAAGAGGTCCCAAGTGATTTTAGAATACATAATACGTAAACATAAAAGTTTTTAAGAGTTTATTGAATGATAACAAAATGCAAGCCATCAAAACATTCTCCGTGCAACTTCGTGCTTGCCAAACACCTTAAGGACCTCAGATAAAACATGCTAAATAATCAACACAAAGGTTGAGAGAAATTCACATGTTTATGAATAAATAATGGACCACAAGATTTCAGAGTTAAAATAATAATTGCAACGAATACAATTATGGGTAAATAATAATTATTGCTCTAAGCTCATGACACGCAAACTGACTGAAGGTTCATAGAATGAACCAATGCCCTGAAAGGTAAATTGCCATTTTACCAAAAATTCAAATATAGTGTGTTTGTGGCATCTTAACTGATCGCACAAACGGGATTCGTCAATCCCAATAGGCCTATTCACAATATTCGCGTTTACATGGAAATGATTAATGGTTCATGATACAGTTAGGGACTTATTTTGGCAATATCGGTACTTTAGCAATAATATTTTCTAATAAGCATACAATTTAAAACACTTGTGTCCAAATTGTAAAATAGCATGTGTGAAAACGTAGAGGGAGGGGTGAATACGTTACTGTTTTAAAATCTTAAAACTTGTTGTATCAAATATCCGTTTAAGCTTGTTCTAATATGCAAGATGTTTATAACTTGCATAAGTTAAAACATGTTGTCACACAAGTATCATCAACTAATCACAACACAAGCAATCACATAAAGCAAACATAAAAGTAAAGTAGTAAGTAAAAGAAAGCGCAAACCGAACACGATGATTTATAGTGGTTCGGTCACGGAGCTCCTCTCCGCCCTACTCCACTCCCCGAGTATCCAACTCGAGAGTTACTTCACTAGATCAACAAGCTCCCTTCTCGGCGGAGAAAACCTTACAATCGTCGCTTACACTTTTTCTGGTACAAAGCTAAATACCGGGTTCTAGTTCGAGGTAGAACCAACCTAACGTCGCTTACACCTTTTCCGACACTAAGCTAGATGTCGAGTTCTTTTACAAGGGTACAACCACTCCCGCTAGTTCTTTTACAAGGGTACAACCACTCCCGCTATGTTTTATGGCCCAACATAGAAACCTTGTGTTTTATGGCACAAACACATAAACCATCTAACCTAGTAAGAATAGATTACAATGATGATCCATGACATAAATGGGTCATGGATATGAATGGCTAATCTAAATGAACTTCCATTGATAGGAAGCCTTCAATGGATGAAGATCACAAGCTCTTTAAACTTGTTGTGATGGATCTTCATATATGCATATGGAATCTACATGAACTTCTTGAATAAGAAGTCTTCAATCATTGAGGATGTCAAGTGCCCTTGAATCTTCATATGTTGGAATACTTTGGTGGGTGATGACTTCAAGATCTCCTAACCTTCATGGTGGATCAGGAAGTATGCTATGATGATGACTCACGATCTCTGAGGTTGCTTCACAGGATCATTACGAGTATATGCTTACAACATAATGAAAGTTAGTAACATTATGATCATTATGAAAAGGGTGATTAATGTGTGTTTCTACATGGTTTACTAATGATCTAAATATATGCAAAGGGTAGAGGGAATGTGTGTTCAAGTGGGATAAAGAATGGGCTGCTATTTATAGCCAACAGGAATTTTATCCCACGGACTTGGCGGATCCAAATAAAGGGATCCGTCCTTTATACCATTTGGATCCGCGGGTGTCTGACAAAAAATCTCCAAATATCTTTCCATATCTAACCAAGATCTTGCAAAGTCAACTACATTGCTTCAAGATCTTTCCAAAATATCTTTCTAAATCTACAAGATTTCTAAATGATGTATGCCATGATGTCATGTATATATTTCCATTTTAAGATTTAAAATGTAAATAATGTAAATGTATATATGTATGTAACATGTATCCTAGTGATCATGTAGCATGTATATACTAGCTTAACTAATGTATGTTTACCAAGATGTATCATGTTAGTTTGACACCTAAAGTTTACTTATCCTATTAAACTTAGGAAACATGATGTACAAGTAAAAATACTTGTTTATGCAAAGGTGTAAAATAAGGTTCTAAGTAGAATGATTAACCTTTTTAAAATACTTAATGTCCTAACTGTATTTTAAACATTCTAAATGGTTTGTTAAGGGTTTGATCATAATGCCACATAACAAACATGTACGAACGTGTGTTGTATCATACGAGGACTCGAGAAGTCGAGAGGTGTTGGATTTAAGTTGAGACAAAATAAGATTACAAGTAACTTGTACATTTTACGTTATGTATCAAGTTACATGTTTGTCATCAATCAAAACGAACGAGATTGCTTGCACTAACAATCTACCCAACGAGACTGCTTGCACTAACAATCTCCCCCTTTTTGTTGATGACAAAATATGTAAACGTGATAGAAAGTAAAATGCAAAAAAGTTACTTGTACCTTTACATTACCATCTCCGTTTATACTCTTCTCCCCTATTACTTTCTCCTTGTGTCCATTTCTCTGTTTACACCTTTCTCTCTTTTCTCCTCCTTGTGTCCGTAATTACTTACTTTCTCCGTTTACACCTTTCTCCCTCTTTTGTCGAAGCAAAAAGGGTGTGTCCTTGGAGTTAACTTCATTTCTCACCGAAATGGCGAGCTTGCATCATCCCTAGTGAAGTTAAATAGACTACTCCAATCTCCTATGGTTGTTGCGTCCCCTAAGTTGTTAGCGGATCCATGGATCAAATATAGACTCTTAACCTACATCAAGGTTAGTGGTGTGCAACATAAAAAGAATATATATGAAAAATGCATGATGAATGAAATGCATATATCCAACGATACACGTAGGTAAGCTATGTTGGACTATCTCCTCCTTTTTGTCAAAACACAAAGGTGTGTCGAAGAATGGGAGTGATTATGAATGTGTGCATGCTCCCCCTTGACTGTAGCTCCCCCTTAATCATTACTCCCTGTTGCTAGGGTACCAACGTATATGATGTAAGGATTATGAATGCTACAAAACAAGGATTAGTACATGATATGCTCTCCCTTGATCAATACTCCCCGTTGCTAGGGTACCAAAGTATATGATCCAAGGATGAAGAATCCTACAAAATAAAGGTTAAAGTATGTGATATACAACAATGCGTGTATATGATGTATTCTATAAATGCTTGACGAAAGCTCCCCCTTGCTTTAGAGCGTCAAGATAAACCTACAAAACAAAAATTAGCACAATAGAGATTATGTCTTAAGACATATGTGTCATATACGACCAAGCGTATAGACGATGCAATAATAGTGCTTGATAGATATTCCTCCTGGTTTGAGGACGTTAAGAAGCACCTACAATAAAAGATGACATTTAATCGATGCAAACTTCATCCTTAGATGAGTATGCTATATACGATCGAGCGTATATGTTGATGAACCTACAATGAAATGGTTAGTGCAATATATTTTATCTCAAAGAAAAATATGATGCAACATATCAATAATCTAATCACAAGCAACTTAAGTCAGAGAACTTATGATTATTTGGCAAACCATGTCATACCAATTGTGATATTGTGATTATCTAGTAAACCATGTTATAAAGTGTGTAATCTTCTAATAGGAATTACAATCACAAGAATATAATATGATAAAAATTCTACAAAACAATGCCTATGAGGAGGATATGAAGTGGAGTTAAAGTGAGTGATGCTAGTGTTGGTGTTAGTTTACTAGTGATAACTAAAGGTTGATGCAAGTAGGTTTTTCACTAATCCATGGGGTTGATGATTAGTGAAAGAGGTGATGGAAGGTGGTGGTATAATGAAAGCAATGAATTCAGAAACTCTAATGTATAGCAAATGCTCGAATGGAAATAAGAGGAAGTGACGACAATGATCACTTAGGAATAGAAATTCCATATGCAACAATTAGAAATACTAGACACCTATATGCGGATAAAAATGACATCATATGATGAGAGTGTTGGTTGGACCAACGTGTTGAGAGTGATGGTTCTATTTCCACTGATAATGACGTGCTTGATATGTATCAAGAATGAAAAGGATGAGATCCTATAATGGTGTTCTAGACAATGAGGATGTGATAGTAAATCCTAGACTCGGTTGTGAGAGGGTTGTCTGTTTTAAATGGTTAAAAACTGAACCTGGTACCCGCGGATTGGGTGGAACCAAATCTTTGGTTCCATCCTTCTTATCGAAGGGTACCGTGGGACCAGAATTGATTTGGTCATGTTTTGTCGTTTTTGATCAAACGAAGGTTCAAGCTAAGGTCTATTTACTTATAACTACTGATTTGGTTTCACTAATCCTAGTTAAAGTTTAAGGAGACTTAATGCTTCTCGTTTAAGAGGTTTGTCAAACACATGATGTGTTTTTCACTTGACGATGTACTGTGATGTTGAGCTAAGAAGGTTTGAGTAACTTGTGGTTTTGTGAACTGGTTTTAACTGAATGGTTTGAACCTACATGTCGGTATTTGGGGATGTAAGAAACATGACTACATGTTCTTTAATGTGAAAAGACAATTATGTGAATGAATTTCTCTCCCCCTTAATCGGTGGACATCCAACATAATGTGTGATGTATCGAATGAGGAATGACGATGAATGTTAGCAATGTTTTTGCTGATGTTGGTTAGCATACAAAGAACTTCATCCTTGAAGTTACGTAGCTCTTCTCTATCAATGCGAGATGATCGCATGATGAGGTATGTGGTTTCCTTATGGGAGGTGTGTTTTGTTAACTAAAAGATGATGGAAATGTTGTTAGGAAAGCGGAAGCAACAATACAATTTGGAGAGAGGTATATTGAAAGATACCCAAACACAAATTTCAAAACTCTAAAGCTTAATCCTATTAGCTTTAAACACTATATGCAAGTGAAAGGATCCCATAATCATAATACTAATCTAAGTATCAATTATGCAAAATAAGCATAACAAAGTAGGATAACAAATAATTTGTTATCAACCTATAAGACAAAGATGTTAAACAAAACACCATATTTGACTACTAGATTAAAAGTTACCACATAGCATCAAGACAAATAATCATAGCATGACATTGTTTAAGATACTACATTGTGAAATTGTTTTGAAGTTAGGCTTACTCACTTAAGCATACTTACCCATTAATTAACGCAATGATCTTTGTGTAAAATAGAATGACTTCTAAATGTTCATCATACCAAAACCACTTTGACAAAGTGCACACATGGCAAACAAATATTGTGACAGAGAAGTGAGACTACAGATTCATGCAAATCATTATGACATTTAGGAAGCATGCATCATTTAGACTATCCTACGAAAAAACTCAATGAATGTCAACTAAAGACAGGAGCTATCTAACACCATGTATTAACAATGACATATCGTGAGTTAACAAGAACCATGTTAATCTTGAGAAATATCATATAACAATTATCATGCAAATCATGTTAACATCTAGTAGCATGAAACATATATAAGCATGTAGACAAAACCTTTCGAAGGTTTACACATTTGACTATCAATCAAATAATTATCATGATAATGTCAAGATTAAACATATCAAACACATAACATGTAATCAACACATATATATGTAATGCAAGTGATTTTACTAAGAAAGATCACATCTACTACTTGATTGATTAATATTCCTAAGAGAAGATAATTCACTAATACATGACTTAATGAAACTCAACTATTTCTATTAAAACTAAGGTGATGAAGATGTCATGATATACACGGGAATTTGACAAATATGTGTCAACAGATTTTAATCTTTGTGTTTGGAATCTAAGGTTGAATGATCTAAAAGGTGACATCTTTTATGTTGAGTTTAAGTATGTGTTATGCAAGTGATTTGATCATCTAAGACCACGAGATGTGTTTGTGTGTGATAATGAAATATGTTAAGAACGTTCTCAAGAAAGTTCTTTGGAACAAATATCTAAATAAAGTTACCAACTTTAATAGATCTTGTGTATGCTTCAGAGATGTAGATATGCACAAGATTTGACCAAGGTTTGGTTATGATGTACGCTTGAAGGGAAATAGACATATAAAGTATCTTTCAACAAATAAGATTATCTCATGAGATAATGTTATCATGCTTGAGGGAGATGTGCTAGTTCATAGAACTTGCAGATGTTTATTTAAGATCATTTACCCAATAAAGTGTAATGAAATCTTTTGTAACACAACCGTTCATGTTGCAAGGAGAGAATGATTCATAGGATATACATTATCCTTTTAACAGGATACTAAACGCACGATTTCTTAGGCATCATGTTTTCCTAAATGAAGATGTGAACTCAAAGAGTTTGAGTTGTATCGACCTATCCTATATTTATTGGATGAAGACAAGAGGAATTCACTTGACTTTCTTATGTATACTCCTCAAGATTCATTGTCACTTGGGATGAGGTTGTCTTTGAAATTTGTATTTTAGCATATGTTGTTAAAATATTGATTTAAGGTTTAATAAAACTTACGCAGAAGTTTAATGACAAAGTATTACCAATACTTTGATAGCTTGTGACAGTTGTACAACTTAAACCTAGTGAACAATGATAAACATTGAATGTGAGCATCATGCTCATTTGATGGTGAAGGTTCTAATCCTATAGGTGATAAAGTATGATTGAATTTGTTTAACGCACACTTGATTTGATACGAGTGTTTGGACAAAGGGCTTTTTGAGCAATACACTCAATGAATTCAAATGATGGTAAGGATTGTGGAGTTGAGGGGTTTGTTGTGCTATGGGAGTACTTAGGTTTTCATGGATGTTAAAGACAACAAAGACTAATTCTTGTGATCCTTTGGTTGGTACGACTAGTGGGTGATGCGATTTGAGGCTTCGGGCATGAGACAGATGTGAATGTGATGGGATGATGGTGAAAGTACAAGTGTACTTGGGTGATAGGATAAGTGTTTCAACATATGTTGTTAAAATACTTGAGTGTTGATTCTTTCGAATGTGACTTTTAATGACTACGATTGTAAGTCAAATTTACTTGAATATTTCGGATGAAATACTTAAGTTGTCAATCCTACTTTGTTTAAATTTGATAGCATTCAAGGATAGCAAGACTTGATAATACATCTATAACTTAAGTGTGAGTTATGACTCGATGTAAATCTTAATCGTCTTGAAGAATGACATGTTAGCCAAGTAAGGTAACACATGTGGATGCAAGACAATATCTATAGTCATAAGTAAAACTTGTGATCTATGATATTTTTGCCAACAGTGAGTCTGGATTAGTTAGGGAATTGTCAATTTACAAATCAAGTTAATGGACAAGTAAAGGACAGATGGATGCATTGAATGTGTGTAATGATCATAAATGATCAGTGGTCTATGGACTGCAAGGAACAAATTTCTGGATTCCTTTATGGAGAAAGGTATCTTGGATCCTTTTTGTGAAATTTGAAAATATGGTTAGAGATAATTATCCTATAGTTGCAAGTGTGATGTCCTAATCCTAATTTGAGTGAACATCAGTGAACATAATCCTAGTGATATAAGTGAGTGATCTCAAGTGAGGGATTAAACAAAAATTTGAAAAACTAGCTGTTAGTTCTGGCGGAACCAAGTTATAACAAAGGCGGAGCCCAGTTTTTGGTTCCGCGGAATCCGTGAGTTGATTTTAGGCGGAGCCAAAGATCTCAACAGACGGAACCATAAATTTGGTTTCGCCATTTCCGCCAAATGGAAATTCTTAACAGAGGACATGTCAAAATCCCCGATACCCGTTCAATTCCCGAAGATTGTCCTAAAACATATGCAACTACTTATTTGTGATTGATTAAAACCAAAAACACAGGTTCTAACACACGTTTGCACATAGATCAATCTGATGATAATAACTTACCATAAATGGATGTTAAGCCAAACAGTGGCTTAAACACGGAAACTTGATAACATCAATTGTCACGGTTAGTTCACATGATCATTCAAAGATAAGTTTCTATCCTATGACAAGACAAATACATTAAACATCATGATTAGAAGCAAATGAACCAAACACCTTTTTCAAAGATACTACATGTTTACACATTTTAACACTTGAGCTAAAGTTTGTGCAAGACAATACTTTTCAAGACACTAAACTAGTTTCACTTAGTTCTCATTCCTAAGTAAGTTATGCAAGGTTTTCACATAACATATGCAAACAAAAATATCTAAGTCTATAAGTGAAACAAACACAGTTTATCAACTTATTGCACAATATCTAGCAAATGTCCTATTATGCATAAAACAAGCAATTGATAAACAAGCAAATAAGTATCATCGCAAGACACTTATGTATTACAAATAAACAAGTACAATCACACCTATCAATAAGCAAACAACATGTATGTAAACAACTAGAACAAGTAGTCACATAGCATAAAAATATACTTTTCGTCACTTTGTGTTTAAATATGACGATGTATACCAAGCTTGATTTGTTTCCTTTATATAAACCAAATTCTTTAGTTTCAAAAGAAATCATATCAATGTTCAAAGGATACTAACTTACATTACCAGACTCAAAAGTTTAAGTTACTATGTCAAAATGAAACTTAATATTTAAAACGGGTTGTAGTATTTGATTTGTTTTTCCTATTTCAATTTAGATTTAGGATATGAGATTATTTTTAAATGAAAGTAGACTTAATTCCCTTTAAAATGATAGGTGGCGCGACTCCTACGGACTTACGGTTAATTAGTTATGAATTTTTGAAGTTGGACAAAAACTGCATACTATACAGACGGATTTGGCGGAACCAAATCAAGGGGTCCGTCCTTTATGTGATTTGGTTCCGCGGGTCTCTGTACCAGATTCAACAAAACTAGTATTTTGACATAGAGAAAGTGTGTGGGACTTACTAGATTAAATAGTAAACTTACAATATACTTATTTAACATTATTTCTACTAATGTGACTTATCTAAACATTTACGAAAAGATTTTTTAACTAAATTAATAGTTATCCCAAACACTCCTTTAAAACCCGTGTTTTTCGTAAATTAGCTTTACGCACACAATTTGACACTCAATCCTTTTAAGAAATCTTTTCTTTTATTTTCAAGGATATCTTCAAGCTTGGATACAAAGTAAAATCTAACAACAAAATTTCTAAGTAAACTTAGCAAAACATTTTTCATATTATATTCCGCTTCAATGGTAATTTGATACATGGATCGTACTCTATTTTAAAAACCATTTGTTTTGAAAATAAGAGCCACGAGGCTCTGATACCAATTGTGAAAACGTAGAGGGGGGGTGAATACGTTACCGTTTTAAAATCTTAAAACTTGTTGTATCAAATATCCGTTTAAGCTTGTTCTAATATGAAAGATGTTTATAACTTGCATAAGTTAAAACATGTTGTCACACAAGTATCATCAACTAATCACAACACAAGCAATCACATAAAGCAAACATAAAAGTAAAGTAGTAAGTAAAAGAAAGCGCAAACCGAACACGATGATTTATAGTGGTTCGGTCACGGAGCTCCTCTCCGCCCTACTCCACTCCCCGAGTATCCAACTCGAGAGTTACTTCACTAGATCAACAAGCTCCCTTCTCGGCGGAGAAAACCTTACAATCGTCGCTTACACTTTTTCTGGTACAAAGCTAAATACCGGGTTCTAGTTCGAGGTAGAACCAACCTAACGTCGCTTACACCTTTTCCGACACTAAGCTAGATGTCGAGTTCTTTTACAAGGGTACAACCACTCCCGCTATGTTTTATGGCCCAACATAGAAACCTTGTGTTTTATGGCACAAACACATAAACCATCTAATCTAGTAAGAATAGATTACAATGATGATCCATGACATAAATGGGTCATGGATATGAATGGCTAATCTAAATGAACTTCCATTGATAGGAAGCCTTCAATGGATGAAGATCACAAGCTCCTTAAACTTGTTGTGATGGATCTTCATATATGCATATGGAATCTACATGAACTTCTTGAATAAGAAGTCTTCAATCATTGAGGATGTCAAGTGCCCTTGAATCTTCATATGTTGGAATACTTTGGTGGATGATGACTTCAAGATCTCCTAACCTTCATGGTGGATCAGGAAGTATGCTATGATGATGACTCACGATCTCTGAGGTTGCTTCACAGGATCATTACGAGTATATGCTTACAACATAATGAAAGTTAGTAACATTATGATCATTATGAAAAGGGTGATTAATGTGTGTTTCTACATGGTTTACTAATGATTTAAATATATGCAAAGGGTAGAGGGAATGTGTGTTCAAGTGGGGTAAACAATGGGCTGCTATTTATAGCCAACAGGAATTTTACCCCACGGATTTAGCATATCCAAATAAACGGATCCGTCCTTTATACCATTTGGATCCGCGGGTGTCTGACAAAAAATTTCCAAATATCTTTCCATATCTAACCAAGATCTTGCAAAGTCAACTACATTGCTTCAAGATCTTTCCAAAATATCTTTCTAAATCTACAAGATTTCTAAATGATGTATGCCATGATGTCATGTATATATTTCCATTTTAAGATTTAAAATGTAAATAATGTAAATGTATATATGTATGTAACATGTATCCTAGTGATCATGTAGCATGTATATACTAGCTTAACTAATATATGTTTACCAAGATGTATCATGTTAGTTTGACACCTAAATTGTACTTATCCTATGAAACTTAGGAAACATGATGTACAAGTAAAAATACTTGTTTATGCAAAGATGTAAAATAAGGTTCTAAGTAGAATAATTAACCTTTTTAAAATACTTAATGTCCTAACTGTATTTTAAACATTCTAAATGGTTTGTTAAGGGTTTGATCATAATGCCACATAAAAAACATGTACGAACGTGTGTTGTATCATACGAGGACTCGAGAAGTCGAGAGGTGTTGGATGTAAGTTGAGACAAAATAAGATTACAAGTAACTTGTACATTTTACGTTATGTATCAAGTTACATATTTTTCATCAATCAAAACAAACGAGATTGCTTGCACTAACAATCTCCCCAACGAGACTGCTCGCACTAACATCATGTATCCCCCCCCCCCCAATGGGTTTATAAACAGTTTAAAGAGTTAAAGTGGGGTTATGAACTCACCATAAACAAAAGTGAATAGCAAGATGTAAATAAAGTGACGAGTAAACCGAGAAGTCCTACGAGAAACCTAAAAATAATATGTTGCGTCTTAGGTTTTAAAATAATAGAGTATGAATGCAAGAAAGTTTTATATATTTATTATATCAATTATGCAATTGTACATAGAGTTTTTAAGTTTTATAAAGAGACAGGGACTAAAGTTAACAAGTTAAAAAAATGTTACGAGCCGCAATATATAAGTTGTCCGAGGTTCGGGTTTTTATGATATTTCTACAGTTCAAGTATCCTATTGTGTCGATATGTGGTCAAATTGGTCTATAGATAAATTATCGGGTTTAGTCCCGAAAGTGCGTCCTACCACTTCGGGTAAATGTAAAATTTATCAAGTGCTTAATATAATTATAGTTTACCAAATTTCATTTTTATAAAAATGGTCATATCAATATTATTATCATTTAATAATGTTTAAAGATATTATAAAATATATTTGACTATTTTTAAGTAAATTTGATAAGTTATAAAGTTTTTAGATTTAGTGCGGGTTTTGATAAAAAGTGGATATTTGTTACTAAAAGTTCCGTTTCTCTTAAACCGTAAGGAGTTATACTTCAAATTTTATATTTTCGGAAAGGTATTTAAGTTTGCTAATCAGATTTGTAGGTTCTATAGTTCTTAAAATTGCGTAGCCTAAGTGAAATTACCATTTTACCCTTATAGGTCAGGTCAGATCCGGGACAGTCCCAAACAGTCTCACCATTTTTGCGATAAGTTGAGTTCCGTAACTCAGTTTTATATGGGGTTTTTGGCTACGGTCTAGTTAAAGTGTTACCTAATTTTCATAAAACAGGGCCCAGTCTCAAAAATGAATAGATCTATGAGCGTTTTACGTTTAAAATCTGGTGTGCGTTTTCCGACTAGTTTTACCGTTTATTTTCTAATTAAATCATCGGGTATCGCTACGTGACCAATCACCTGGAAAATCGAAGCTAAGAGATAGATCTACAGCCTTACATTTTTACCTAAGCCTCAAAGTCTACTGATTAAATTCAGAAATTATGAGAACAGTCCCTGGTCCAAATGGTCTTTGCAAATCTAGTCCCAATCATAGTTTTTGGTATTTTAAGCTATGTACAATGCATAAATTAATACAACAAGCATATGAAACATGAAAAATACATAAAATATAAATGAAATCAGTAGTAAAATGGAAAATATGATGGGGGTTTCTTACAAGAGTGGAATGGAACACACAAGAAAATCAAGATCAAAGCACTAGATCTAGTAACCAATGGACTTTCAATCTTTGCACAAGAATACAATATGATCAAAAGATGGTGATGGTGATCTTGGAGCTGTAAATGAAGTGTGGTTTTGAGATTTAGAATGAGTGGTTTTACTTGTATGGTTTATCTAGGGTGGTTTTTGGTTAATGGGAGACAAGGAAAGGAAAACATGTACAAGTGTCTTAATTTGATCCATTTTTTGACACCACAACTATATGACTCACCAAAATGGTTAGTCACCACTTGAATTTCGTGGGCTGTGATAGTGGGACGGGTATTTGATGTTTATTTGTATTTTTGGGTGTTTAGTGGGTATATTTAGGGCTAAGGTGGTACTAGTTTGAGCTAGAAGTGTAAAACTTGCAACTTTTTGTAAAACTGGTTAATAAAAGTCTAAAATATATAAAAATGTTAAAACTTGACATCAAAACCTATTTTGATGGTTTAGGTGATTCTTGAGCTTGTTGGTTGATTACTTGGTGTTTAAAAATTGCAATCTTAGACCGAAAACGCACAAAACGCAAAATGTGCAAAGTTTAACCAAAAATGGAAAAGTGAAAATGGGATATTTAAAATATGATTCTAAGAAACCAAAATTCATAAAAATAATTATACTGAGTATTGTCAGGTGTCGATTAAAGTTAAATGTACGTTTAACGACGTACGCAGAATAACTTATCTAGTTATCTTGTAAAAGTGAATTTACTTAAAGTAAAAATATTAAGTAAAATTAAATAGTTAAATAATGACCTCCAAATTGTGAATTGTTACAGTACCTAATCCTTAAAGGGAATCCCGTCCCAGGATTCAGTTTGAGTTAGATGTCGATGATGTGATAGTGAAAAGGTGTGGAGATTTACGATGCATCTGGTCTTCTTTTTCCCAAGTGTATTCTGGTTCTTGTCGAGAGTCCCAACGAATCTTGACAATAGGGATATGGCTCTGCTTCAGCCACTTGACGTCTCGGTCCATGATTTCTATAGGTTCTCCTGTAAAGTGCAGTTTGTCATCAAGTCGAAACTCATCCAACGGAATGACAAGACTCTCATCTAACAAACACTTCTTAAGATTCGAAACGTGAAAAGTGTTGTGAATTCCTTAAAGTTCTCCTGGTAGTTCTAATTTGTACGCTACTGGGCCAACCCTATCTAGGATCTTGAATGGCACGATGTAACGTGGACTTAGTTTCCCACGGTTCCCAAAACGTATCACGCCCTTCCATGGCGATACTTTGAGCATAACTCTATCTCCCACATTAAACTCCAAAGTTTTGCGTCGTACATCGACATAACTCTTCCTCTGATCACTTGCAGCTTGCAGTCTGTTCCTGATTTGTACAATCTTCTCGGTCGTTTCAAGAATGATTTCTAGACCTGTGAGTTGGACATCTCCAACTTTAGTCCAACAAACAGGTGATCGGCACTTCCGACCATAAAGTGCTTCAAATGGCGCTGCCTTGATACTTGCGTGATTTTTTGTGGTTGTAGGAGGATTCGATTAATGCCAATTGATTATCCCAATTATTACTAAAATCAGTCACACATAATATTGTCAATCTTAAACAGGTCAGGTAGTATGTGAGTTTAGTGGTTGTTTTCAAGGTTTGATCCTAAAATTGTTACGGGGTTGTGTGTTCTCCTGCTTAGAGGCATTGATAAAAAATTTGTCCAAAATTTTTATTTGAGTATGCATTTGCACGAATTTGACCAAATCAATAATTAAAGAGACACAAATTTCTTTGTTTAAGGTCAATAGTCGGGTAAAATAATGCGACCCTGAAAAATTTAAAGTTTAGTAGAACGAATTTTAAATATGGTGTAAATAAGAAAATTTCACAAAAATCAATGTTTAGTCGTTTCTTAACATACAAAAGTTCGGTAAGGTTTAACTAGAAAATTTTTAACTTGTTAGAATAAGTATTTTAGAAAAATCACAACGAGTTTTATGGTTAATATAAATGCCCTATATAAGTTCTTTAAGAGTGAAAACATTAGGGAAGTCGGGTATGCATACCTATATAAGTTTTCAAAGGTTTAAGGACAGAGTCTAGTTTCCAATGCTTGGTAGTGTTTGGTTGCTAAATATCGGGTGAAGTTTATAGATATGGTACTTAATTCACTTGGGCAATATTGGGATGTATCATGACTTATATTGTTGTGCTAGTGGTCTGAAATTAAGTCATGAGGTGTTTTCCTTGGTTACAAGTGAAAGTTGTGTATCAATGGCCACTCGATATGTTGAGACTTCTAGGCATCTCAGTGTGGGAGTGAGGTTATATCAAAACGGATGGCTGGATAATCTAGAATTCTTAGAGGACACAACGTCGTAAGGGTGGTTGTACATTGATAGTCCAATCCAAGGTATCCATTACTTACAAGGGAAAGTCTCATTATACGGTGTGGAGAGGGTGAATTGTACATTGACGGAATAATGTCAAGTCATGGTGTATTGTTATTCCTAGTCGTGGATAGAGATGCTTGATTCAGCTCTAAGGTTTGGTTTAGTGAGCAACGGTGTTTTGGATCACTCTTATGTCCTAGTCAGGCTAATACTCTCAAAGAATTAGTTGAAGGATTAGGCAATTAGTTGCTCGGGTTACTCCGTAAGGTCTTAAGAATTTCGTTAGGTTATAAGTCAGCCCATTGTATGTTCCTAGCCCTTTTCAAAAGTTTTATTGTTCCCTTCATTGCTTACTTCCATCGAGAGGTCCTCCTCGTATTGTTAAGATCTTATTATCATAAGGTACGTGGACGAGTTTCTCATCGTAGATGATTGTGGTATTTCAGCAACCAGACCATACTAAAAAAATGTCTAAGCCTCAAGTTCTGTGGGCACTAGGTCGATGTCTTATGGGTATCTAGTAGGTTTAGTGTGCAACCTCGAAAGATGACGTCAGTTCCTATTAGCAGTCAGATGGTTAGTTCGGTGGTACACTTAATACTTAATGTGGAAGGTAAAGTCTTGGAGAATGCTGTTGATTGCTACAAGCAATCAGTTGGTTGATTCAGTAGCGTACTTAGTGTTCAATGCGGAAGGTACGGTTTCGATTAAGGGACTGAATGTAATCGTCATCATGATTGACACCGATTTTTAAAGTGAAGGTATGTCTTAGTCACCTTTGGGGTTATGAGTCATTCGGTAGTTATCGAATTTAGAGGTTGTCTATTTGACGGTGGAATTTTCGAATTCAGTAGCGTACTTAGTGTTCAATGCGGAAGGTACGGTTTCGATTAAAGGACTGAATGTAATCGTCATCATGATTGACACCGATTTTTAAAGTGAAGGTATGTCTTAGTCACCTTTGGGGTTATGAGTCATTCGGTAGTTATCGAATTTAGAGGTTGTCTGTTTGACGGTGGAATTTTCGAATTTGGAAGATGTGAAGTAAAGCGAGATGTCATAAGGTTAAGTTTCGTGTGAATTCTTACGGTCATAATTGTAGGTAATCCCGTTGGTAGGTTTCCCTCTGATGGTTAGTGGTGTAACTTGACCTCTCGAATTGGAACGTAATGCGAGACAAGGCAGAATTTAGGTGACAAGGTTAGGTAGAAATTTATCTGGTTACAGTGTTTACTAGTATGAATACCCATAAGTTGCACTTCTTTTGTCTACTCACGTGAGTTTGTGATTTCTTGATAATGAAAATAGAAAATTTGACTTTGATAAAATTTTAGGCAACCATTCTTAGCATAGTATGATCCTACCTGAATTATACATAGGTGATCAAGCTTTATATAATTAAGGTCCAACGATGCAATGCTAAGTTTAGTTATTAGAAAAATATCGGTCCTTCTGTTTGCGAGGTTACAATATAAAGTACCTTTCAAGGAAGTGAATAGTTCAGGGGGTAATTGCAGAATACTTTGTAAAACGGTTTGTGAAATAATCTGTAGGGTAATAGGAAAACAATTATTATTATTATTATTTATTTATTATTATTATTATTATTTTATTTTATTTTATTTTTTTTTTTTTTGCGAAGTAGTAGCAAAGTAGTTCATAAGGTGACAGCAAAATAATTTATGAAATAATGGTGAAATAGTTTGTAGAGTAATAGTAACGCAGTCTTATTGCTTTAATAGACAGTGGCTAAAGCATTCTACAAGGAAGTAAAATAGTTTATAAGGTGTTAGTAAAACTTGTAGGATAGTTTTAACATAGTTTACAAAATGTTAGTGAAGTCATTTGTTGGTTTATGAAATAGTAGTCATGTAGCGAATCGGTTTATTACATGCTAATAATATAGTTTGTAAATTAATTTGTGAATTAGTTTATAGGGCAATAGGAAAACAATTCATTGTTTATAAGATAGTAGTAAAGTTACAAATTTGATTTTTAGGATATAGTGGTAGGACAGTTCATAGGATGACGGCAAAATGGTTTGTAGGATATTCGAAAACAGTTTGTGTGTTCATAGCGACACGGTTTATTATTTTATTAGAGGGTAGCAAGGTAACCAATTGGTTTATAATATAATACAAATAGTTGAAAATTGATGACAAAGCGGTTTATTAGGTGGTAAAGTAATTTGTAAGAGAGTGACAAAATGATTGATAGGATATTGACAAACAATGTATAAATTTTTTTTAGCGAAATGGTTTATAAGGTGATAGTAATGGTTTCACAAGATAATAGCAAAATTGTCTGTAAGGTGTTTACAAAATGGTGGTCAAAACAGTTTTCAAACGGGTAATACAGTTTATAAGACGACAACCAAAGATTGTTGTAAAATAGTTATGAACTAGGTGGTAACAAAACAGATTTAAATGGTACTTAGCAAACCATTTTATAGGATGTAGGAGTTTATAGAGTATCACCTAAATATTTTACATGTTATAAGTAAATTAATTTAGAACATGGTAGTAATGTATTTTCGTAAAGCGGTTGAAAATATGGTGGAGAAATGGAGAGTGAAATAGACGAGAGTTATAATAACATGGCAGCAACAAAAGATAGAGAATTCATTGGATGGAGACGTACGCAATACAACGAGCTTAACTCAACCATGATGAGATTGGAATAAGTCACGATAAGAGTCAATCATAATAAGGGTGAATCACGACAACCATAATATATAATCATAACATGTGTAGATACAATCATAACACACATGAATATAAGATGGAAAATCTCGGCTTACATAAACCGATATCATATCATAGCATAACCATACCACATGTCCTAAAATAACTTGCTACGGTTTGTCATATGACAAAATAACACAAGTGTCATTATTATGGCCACACATCCCGTGGCTAGGATAATAGAAGCTATTGATAATAATAGTCTAGTCTAGGAGTTTCCCGGTGCTCCTCTGGGTGGAAGGCATCATCAGGGTCAAATCCCTGTTCGGGAACCGGTTGTGCAAGGTCAGGAATCTCTGGTAAGGGATCGAGTAAGTGAATTGGGGAAGATAGTACTGACGTAATGCCCTGCAATTGGCATATGAGGTCAAAGTTAGTAAAAAGTTTATATAAATAATCTTTTATATATAGAAATAGTGATCGAAAGTAAGTCAAGTATATATAAATGTCCTTTTTATAAATACGTATGTATATAAATATTTTTTATATAGACGAGTGTATTAGTGTATAGAATAAGTGTTCGTGAAGTGTAAGATCACGGAGAGTGTAAGGTAATGCAAAGTAAAGTAGTTAAAATATAAAAAACAGTTATGGTCTATGTCTAAAAAAATTGCGACCTGGTTCTTTATAACCATGGATCTGGTACCAATCTGTAACACCCCCAAAATATCGCAGCGGAATGTAATATCATTGGGGTGCTACTTATTAGTACAACATTCATAATCATAAAAACAACTCTAAATGAGACGTTTTAAAAGTTTATCATTCGATCAAAATAAAACACCAGAGTTACAAGAGGTCCCAAGTGGTTTTAGAATACATAATACGTAAACATAAAAGTTTTTAAGAGTTTATCGAATGATAACAAAATGCAAGCCATCAAAACATTCTCCGTGCGACTTTGTGCTTGCCAAATACCTTAAGGACCTGAGATAAAAACATGCTAAAAAGTCAACACAAAGGTTGAGTGAAATTCACAGGTTTATGAATAAATAATGGACCACAAGATTTCAGAGTTAAAATAATAATTGCAAACGAATACAATTATGGGTAAATAATAGTTATTGCTCTAAGCTCATGACACGTAAACTGACTGAAGGTTCATAGAATGAACCAATGCCCTGAAAGGTAAATTGCCATTTTACCTAAAATTAAATATAGTACGTTTGTGGCATCTTAACTGATCGCACAAATGGGATTCGTCAATCCCAATAGGCCTATTCACAATATTCGCGTTCACATGAAAATGATTAATGGTTCATGATACAGTTAGGGGCTTATTTTGGCAATATCAGTACTTTAGCAATAATATTTTCTGATAAGCATACAATTTAAAACACTTATGACCAAATTGTAAAATAGCATGTATCCCACCAATGGGTTTATAAACAGTTTAAAGAGTTAAAGTGGGGCTATGAACTCACCGTAAACAAAAGTGAATAGCAAGATGTAAATAAAGTGACGAGTAAACCGAGAAGTCCTACGAGCAACCTAAAAATAATATGTTGCGTCTTAGGTTCTAAAATAATAGAGTATGAATGCAAGAAAGTTTTATATATTTATTATATCAATTATGCAATTGTACATAGAGTTTTTAAGTTTTATAAAGAGACAGGGACTAAAGTTGACAAGCTAGGAAAGTGTTACGAGCCCCAATATATAAGTTGTCCAAGGTTCGGGTTTTTAGGATATTTCTATAGTTCAAATATCCTATTGTGTCGATATGTGGCCAAATTGGTCTATAGATAAATTATCGGGTTTATTCCCGAAAGTGCGTCCTACCACTTCGGGTAAATGTAAAATTTATCAAGTGTTTAATATATTTATAGTTTATCAAATTTCATTTTGATAAACATGGTCATATCAATATTATTATCATTTAATAATGTTTAAAGATATTATAAAATATATTTGACTATTTTTAAGTAAAATTGATAAGTTATAAAGTTTTTAGATTTAGTGCGGGTTTTGATAAAAAGTGGATATTTGTTACTAAAAGTTTCGTTTCTCTTAAACCATAAGGAGTTATACTTCAAATTTTATATTTTCGGAAAGGTATTTAAGTGTGCTAATTAGATTTGTGGGTCTTATAGTTGTTAAAATTGCGTAGCCTAAGTGAAATTACCATTTTACCCTTATAGGTCAGGTCTGATCCGGGACAATCCCAAACAGTCTCACCATTTTTACGATAAGTTGAGTTCTGTAACTCTGTTTTATATGGGGTTTTCGGATATGATCTAGGTAAAGTGTTACCCAATTTTCATAAAACTAGACTGAGTCTCAGAAATGAATAGTTCTATGAGCTTTTTAAGCTTAAAATCTGGTGTGTGTTTTCCGATTAGTTTTACCGTTTATTTTCTAATTAAATCATCAGGTATCGCCACGCGACCAACCACCTGGAAAATCGAAGCTAAGAGATAGATCTACAGCCTTATATTTTTACCTAAGCCTCAAAGTCTACTGGTTAAATTCGGAAATTACGAGAACAGTCCCTGGTCCAAATGGTCTTTGCAAATCTGGTCCCAATCATAGTTTTTGGTATTTTAAGCTATGTACAATGCATAAATTAATACAACAAGCATATGAAACATGTCAAATACATATAATATAAATGAAATCAGTAGTAAAATGGAAAATATGGTGGGGTTTCTTACAAGAGTGGAATGGAACACACAAGAAAATCAAGATCAAAGCACTAGATCTAGTAACCAATGGACTTTCAATCTTTGTACAAGAATACAATATGATCAAAATATGGTGATGGTGATCTTGGAGCTATGTGGTTTTGAGATCTAGAATGAGTGGTTTTACTTGTATGGTTTATCTAGGGTGGTTTTTGGTTAATGGGAGACAAGGAAAGGAAAACATGTACAAGTGTCTTAATTTGATCCATTTTTTGACACCACAACTATATGACTCACCAAAATGGTTAGTCACCACTTGAATTTCGTGGGTTGTGATAGTGGGAAGGGTATTTGATGTTTATTTGTATTTTTTGGTGTTTAGTGGGTATATTTAGGGCTAAGGTGGTACTAGTTTGGGCTAGAAGTGTAAAACTTGCAACTTTTTGTGAAACTGGTTAATAAAAGTCTAAAATATATAAAAATGTTAAAACTTGACATCAAAACCTATTTTGATGTTTTAGGTGATCCTTGAGCTTGTTGGTTGATTACTTGGTGGTTAAAAATTGCAATCGTAGACTGAAAACGCGCAAAACGCAAAATGTGCAAAGTTTAACCAAAAATAGAAAAGTGAAAATGGGATATTTAAAATATGATTGTAAGAAACTAAAATGTATAAAAATAATTATATAGAGTATTGTCAAATGTCAGTTTAAGTTAAATGTACATTTAACGACGTACGCGGAATAACTTATCTATTTATCTTGTAAAAGTGAATTTACTTAAAGTAAAAATATTAAGCAAAATTAACTAGTTAAATAATGACCTCCAAATTGTGAATTGTTACAGTCTAATAGACCTAACTCGCCTTATGAAGCACCGGTTTATGGGCCACTTGACAAACCACTCTAAGATGGTCACTGGATGAAAGACACGTTAATGTATGTTTCCGAAGGACACATTTCGGGCGGCAGATACAACACTTGTTCGAACAACGTGTGCTGAAAGTCATAAAAATATTATTCAAGTATTGCACCATCGGTCTTCAACCGATAGTACAATATTGGAGGGACATGTTGGCGTATGTGTCCGGACGACATGTGCCGGACCGAAGAGTCTCCATCAGTCCGGAGGTCATTGCCGGAAGGTGGATGCTACTGTTGTCCAAAAGGGCATGTGCCGAAGGACCGTAAAGGTATACACCCCTTTTTATGCAGGTACACCCTTTTACCCAGCAGTCCATCACAAGAACCGGACTACGCCGCCTAACCCGGATTTCACGGGATTGTGTTCACCACGTGGCCTGACACCTAGCATCTAGACTAGGTGTAGTTCGGCGTGTTCCTTCCCAAGACAGAACAGGTATCGAGGAACCAACTTTGGTACCTACCTCTTTCTCTCTCTATATATAATACTCTTTCTATCTCATTTATCTCATCTCACACAACACACACAATACACCATAACATATTATATAAATTCTCTACATATGAGGTACTGACTTGACCATCGGATGGTGGTTCCCGAGGCTTCGGCCTCAGGACCCCTTCTAACGGGTTCTTTTATTTTTGTAGCATACTTCAAAGCTCGAGACAAGGACGAACGGCACGCGAGGGCCGTTAAAACCAACCCGGCGGAAAAATGCTTCAACATCAGAATTATTGTTGTGTGTCTTTCTAATCTTTGGTGTCATGATAACTATAAGGGGATGTTTGGTAGGAGAGTAAGATCATTTGACCGAAATCACCGTATCATTGCATTTTTTAAATTCTTGTTAATTTGTAACCTATATGGACTACGAAAGTGTTTCTAATGGGTGGTTTGCGGGTTGGTCATGATATGTCAAGGGTGAATAGTTGGTTGGAGGTTATTCGTAAATTTAATAAGCGACAGTTTATGTGGAAAGCAAAGAACCTCTCTTTTGAGGTCGTTAACACTTCCTAATGCGTTTTTTGGTAGCCTTCCTTTATATCTTATTGATATTTATAGGCCTAAAAACAATTACAGATATGTAGGAAAAAGTTTGTAGTATTTTTTAATTGGGATTGAAAGAAGGTGATAAATGTATTGTATGGGTGAAACGGAAAACTTTTCTTGATAGCTTTGATAATTATCCGTAGTATTTCTGCCAAAAACTTAGGGGGCGTTTGGTTCGAGTATATTAGGGGTATTTAATGGCATTCGCATTTTAATTTTCTTCAAATATTATGTTTGGTAACTCAAATGAAGAAATTTAAAATTTCATAAATTTACAAAATGGAGAGAATTAGAATGCATCTAAAAAGTGAGGAATTTTAATTTACTTGAAAATTTTTTTATAAACCTTTTTCTTGTAATCTTTTTCTTGTATTTTTTTATACTGTATAAACTTTTTTATAATAACTTATTTTTTATAATTTTTTTTAAAACTTTTTTTATAAACTTTTTTTCTCGTTGTTTTTTTTATTTTTTATAAACTTTTTTATAATAGCTTATTTTTTATAATTATTTTTTATAAACTTTTTTTTTTTTGTTATTTTTTATATTTTTTATAAACTTTTTTATAATAACTTATTTTTTATAATTTTTTTTATTAACTTTTTTTTATATATATATATTTTTAAATAATAAGCAATGACAGATTTCAAAATATTATAAATTTCTGTCAACCAAACATGCGAAGGTATTTTAAATTCTCAAAATTTTAAATTTCCAAAAATTTAAAATACTGGAATTTTAAATTTACGAACCAAACGGCACCTTAGGGAGTTCTTGCTAAGTGGAGGTGGCGCTATTGTACTAAACAAATTCTCTTTGGCACAAAGTTATTCGTCGCTTGTGTTAATGATGATGGTTCTCTATCGAATGAGTGGTTGGGATGTAAAAAGTCGATTTGGCCTAGTATTATGTGTAAGGCCTTTTATAGATAGCTTATGGATCGTTTTCCTAATATCTATGGTCTTGAGTCTAATACGATTACTCGACTCGACTTGGTTAGTGACACCTAATCGAAGATGCTGTAACTATTGTCTTTAAATAAAATTAGTATGAACGATTAATCGTAAAAAAGTTGCAACATTACAAAAAAGGAAATGCGCACCAGGTTGGTGGGGGCATGTGTTGAGGTGACCTGTCTTTTATGGGTAACCTTCATTTCATCATACGTGTCATACTCAGGTGCTTTAATTCACGTGTTTTTTTTCCTGGTTATACTAGAATCTACGTGGCCCCACACATATTCTGACACCTGTCCCTCCTATTGGCCCTACTTACATCACTTTCTTCAATTGTTTGATTTATTTTCAACATAAAAAAGAACTTTATGTGATATTCATACGTGAGTCTGAGACATTTTCTTTCGTTAGGCCACTCACAACAGTTAACTCATCCTTAAATTTTAAGGCATGTTACGTCAGTTTTAACACATCTTAACTTAACTCTGCTTTAACACACCCAACAGTTAACTCAGCTTTAACACACCTTAACTCACCTTTATACATAAATTTTCAAATTCAACCCCTAACTTATAAATTATTTTATTTTTTAAAAACATAACATTCATTAAAAAACATAACATTCATTAACATACTTAATAAAAAAATTACAACGAAAAAAATAAAAAATAAATAACAACGTAAAAAAAAACTACAACGACATCTCCATTGTTTACAAGCCCATTTATACTACCATGGCCCAACGTATAAGTTATATAGAGATGGATGCTAAAAACCTAAATATCACACCCTCAAATTAAACTCAGCCATTAACACTTTTGCCTACCATCTCCATCAAAACGCAGCCACCACACACACACGCACCAGTCACCACACGCACCAGTCACCACCTTTTTTCTTTCTCGCCGGTAAAAATGTCCGGCAACATCACCACACGCACCAGTCACTACCTTTACAAAACGCAAGGGTGGGTTTTGTAACATTTGCAGGGGTGATTTTGTAACGTTGAGGGGTGGTTTTTTTACCTTAACGCAGCGTTAAGGGTATAACGCAGCCCTTAACGCTGCATTAACATGAAAGGGTCACAACGGTTAACGCTGCTTAACGTGCGTTTAACGTGCTGAATTTGCTCCTTAACGTGCACTTGACCCACACCGTTGTGAGTGGTCTTATAAGAGGTGTCTTAACACAAGGTGAAACTTTCACCCACTGGCATGTCAGCGACACATCAATTTTAATTTTTTTCACCTTTAACTAAAAAAACACCCTTTATCATAACTCAACTATTTTCAAATTCCTAAAACTAATACTTCATTTATTAAAAAACATAACATTAATTATTAAACATATTACAATACGAAATTAAATAATAATAATAATAATAATAATAATAATAATAATAATAATAATAATAATAATAATAATAATAAAAATAAAATAATAACATAACACAAAGCAAACTACAACATAAAGAAAATTACGAAATACAATTAAATCTACTGACGAGGTTGCAAGTTATATTTTTTGATGATTCGGTCCTTTTCTTCATTGATCCAACCCACAACGTTTGGATCCTTGCAGTCAGTGTCAAGCATCAAAAATTTCATCTCTTCCAACCTTGTTATCGTTTCATCTTTTTCTTTGGCCGCCCGATACGCCGCTTGGGCGGTTTCCCGTTTGATACGATACTCGATTGTCATAGTCTCTGTGAATTGGTTTGACGAGCTCGTTCCTCCGGTACTCGCTCCCCCAGTACTTGTCGTGCTCTCGGATTTGGCTTTCTTCGAAGCACGCTTTTTACCCATCGGACGTGGTTGTTCATCATGACCAAATAACGCCTCGTTTGTTTGGCTTGGGACATCGCCGGTTAAATCTAACGGATTCGGCGCGTCCTATTTTTTATGACCACGCAAAACCTCCCAAGCCTCCTCGTTGTTAAACAGCGCAGTTTTGTGCTCGTCACGATACATATGTTTCGCCCGTTTAAGGATATCTATCTCATTTTCCCCACTTTTTTCTTCCCGTTTTGAACGTTTGTAGTACGCGTTGAACTTTGTGCAATCATGGTTCAACGTTTTCCACTTACCTTGTATTATATCCTTATAGCGATTTTGATAATTGAGTTTATTGAACTCATTTATTACCCATTTGCCAAAACGTATCCCGAGCTTGTGCACGCCCGACAAGCGGATCCTCGGTAGTGGCTACATAACACTTGGCAAGTAATTTTTCCTTACTTTTGGGCTTTGGAGGAGACGTAGGTGTTTCGGGAACCTCATGTGTTTTCAGTTTGTGAATGTTGTGAGAATTGTAGATTTTGGAAATTGGTGTTTAGTGTGTTTTGTTGGTTTTGTTCCCAATATAGAAATCGTTGATGTTGTAGGTAAAGTTCTTGGCTCGACAAGTCGAGTGCGTTAGGGAAAGGGATATTGGGTGATGATGAACCCGCGTTCGGGTTTGAAGATGAAACCGCGTTTGGGTTATTCCACCCATCGAGGAGATTCATGAAACTATCGTCATTGTTGTTAAACCCTGACATTTTTTTTAGCAAATGGAAGTATATGATAGATTAGATTGAGTTGTGGAAGTGTGAAAAAAATGTTGTGTTAATTGAGTATTTATAGTGGTGGGAAAATGGTTTTGATAGTCAAACTAGCCGTTTCAAACGTTTAGGGGGGTAAAGTGATTTTGTTTTTTTTTAAACACAACGGTTATAATAGCCGTTGAGGGGGTGAAGTGATTTTTTTTTTTTTTTTAATTCATTTCGTTCCTTTCACGCAGCGTTAAACCGTAAACGTGAGACTTTAACGCAAGGTTAACGTGGGACGCCGATCTGTTTAACGCACCTTTAACGCAAAAATGTGAAAGTTTAACGTGGATGTTAAGTTAAGACCCCGTTTGCTCTAATGGTTAATTTGTATGAGATAAAGTTTGTTTTTGTTGACAATGAGAAAGCGAAAGATCGGGCAGCCGCGCGTTGCGCCGAGGTGATTGGCATTAGTTTTTTGCAACTATGTTTTTGTTCATTATGTGAAAAAAAAAAAAAAAAAAAAAAAAAAAAAAAAAAAAAAAACTCTTTTATTTTGTACGTAAGGACTCTTTTTGCAAAGAGTTGTTGATCTCAGGGGTACTTTGTGTCATTTTCCAAAACTTTCGAAATAGACTTTTTGGGAAAAGGACTTCTTTTGCAAAGGGTCGTCTACTTCAAGGGTATTTTCTGTGGTGAATAGTGCTATGGTGAACAGTAAAAGATAAATGTATATATTGTATAACGTATAATGAGAAAGCGAAAGATGAAGATTAAAGTGTGCATTTGAAATTTTATAAACATTATCCTAGATTTTTTTAAGGTTTTGCAGATCACAAATACTATTACTTCTGTAATAACTATTTACACTTTTTAAGGAAGACAAATAAAGAATACAAATGAAATTATGTGTGGTTGAAAAACGGCAATGACAAATAAAGAATACAAACGTAATTTCTCTTTTCTTATTTTTTAGCCATAATAAGAAAAGAGAAATTACGTTTACCATAAAATCTACAAATTTATGGCCATAAATGTTAAAAGTGCGAACTTTTACCATAGCATATTAGTTTTAGAACTCATGGTACTAAGTTTGAGCAGATAGCAGTTAATAATAATTTAATAACTTTGTTTTGAAGTTAAATATTTTGAAAATTTATAAATCTATAGTTTTGTAATGTTAACATTTTTCTATAAAACTATATTAAAATTTTAATATTTATATAATTATAATACTCGTGCACACATGAGTTTTTTTATAATTTTTTCATTAGGTGTTAATATTGATTAATATTTTGAATAGATTTTTGTTACATAAAAGATTTAACTTTGTTTAACTGGAATAGTGTTAAATTTAATCTTATAAAAAATTACACGGATGGTCCTTGTGGTTTACCCTGATTTCAAGTTTGGGTGCTATTTCAATTTAATTACACCAGAGGTATCTAATTTGGCAAACGTTGCACAAGTTTGGTACCTATCTTGGATGGGCGTTAACTTTCTCCGTTAAATGTTTGCATCGTTAGTTCCTCCGTTAGTTTTGTTTGCATCGTTAGTCCCTCCGTTAGTATTTTCGTCTGACTTTTAACTTTTTCGTCCGATTCTTTACGTTTTCGTCTGAATTTTTACGTTTTCGTCCGATTCTTTACGTTTTCGTCCGATTCTTTATGTTTTCGTCGGAATTTTTACGTTTTCGTCCGAATTTTTACGTTTTCGTTCGAATTTTTACGTTTTCGTCCGATTCTTTACGTTTTCGTCCGATTCTTTATGTTTTCGTCTAAATTTTTACGTTTTCGTCCGAATTTTTACGTTTTCGTTCGAATTTTTACGTTTTCGTCCAAATTTTTACGTTTTCATCTGAATTTTTACGTTTTAATCCGATAATTTACGTTTTCGTCCAAATTTTTACGTTTTCGTCCGAATTCTTTACGTTTTCGTCCAAATTTTTACGTTTTCAACCGAATTTTTACGTTTTCGTCCGATTCTTTACGTTTTCGTCCAAATTTTTACGTTTTCGTTCGAATTTTTACGTTTTCGTCCGATTCTTAACGTTTTCGTCCAAATTTTTACGTTTTCGTCCGATTCTTTACGTTTTCGTCCGATTCTTTACGTTTTCGTCCAAATTTTTACGTTTTCATCCGAATTTTTACGTTTTCGTCCGATTCTTTACGTTTTCATCCGAATTTTTACATTTTCGTCCGATTCTTTACGTTTTCGTCCAAATTTTTTACGTTTTCATCCGAATTTTTACGTTTTCGTCCGATTCTTTATGTTTTCGTCCAAATTTTTACGTTTTCGTTCGAAGTTTTACGTTTTCGTCCGATTCTTTACGTTTTCGTCCAAATTTTTATGTTTTCATCAGAATTTTTACGTTTTCGTCCGATTCTTTACGTTTTCATCCAAATTTTTACTTTTTCATCCGAATTTTACGTTTTCGTCCGATTCTTTACGTTTTCGTCCAAATTTTTACGTTTGCATCCGAATTTTTATGTTTTCGTCCGATTCTTCACTTTTTCGTCCAAATTTTTACCTTTTCATCCGAATTTTTACGTTTTCGTCCAATTCTTTACGTTTTCGTTCGAATTTTACGTTTTCGTCCAATTCTTTACGTTTTCGTTCGAATTTTTACGTTTTCGTCCGATTCTTTATGTTTTCGTCCAAATTTTTATGTTTTCGTCCGATTTTTTTACGTAAAAATTCGAACGAAAACGTAAAAATTCAAACAAAAACGTAAAAATTCGAACAAAAACTTAAAAATTTGAACGAAAACGTAAAGAATCGGACGAAAACGTAAAAATTCGGATGAAAACGTAAAAATTTGGACGAAAACGTAAAGAATCGGACGAAAACGTAAAAATTTGGATGAAAACGTAAAAATTTGGACGAAAACGTAAAGAATCGGACGAAAACGTAAAAGTTCGGATGAAAACGTAAAAATTTGGACGAAAACGTAAAGAATCGGACGAAAAGGTAAAAATTCGAACGAAAACGTAAAAATTTGGACGAAAACGTTAAGAATCGGACGAAAACGTAAAAATTCGGATGAAAACGTAAAAATTTGGACGAAAACGTAAAGAATCGGACGAAAACGTAAAAATTTGGACGAAAACGTAAAGAATCGGACGAAAACGTAAAAGTTCGGATGAAAACGTAAAAATTTGGACGAAAACGTAAAGAATCGGACGAAAAGGTAAAAATTCGAACGAAAACGTAAAAATTTGGACGAAAACGTTAAGAATCGGACGAAAACGTAAAAATTCGGATGAAAACGTAAAGAATCGGACGAAAACGTAAAGAATTCGGACGAAAACGTAAAAATTTGGACGAAAACCTATAGAATCGGACGAAAACGTAAAAATTCGGATGAAAACGTAAAAATTTGGATGAAATCGTAAAAATTCGAACGAAAACGTAAAAATTCGGACGAAAACGTAAAAATTCCGACGAAAACATAAAGAATCGGACGAAAACGTAAAAATTCGAACGAAAACGTAAAAATTCGGACGAAAACGTAAAAATTCCGACGAAAACATAAAGAATCGGACGAAAACGTAAAGAATCGGACGAAAACGTAAAGAATCGGACGAAAACGTAAAAATTCAGACGAAAACGTAAAGAATCGGACGAAAAAGTTAAAAGTCAGACGAAAATACTAACGGAGGGACTAACGATGCAAACAAAACTAACGGAGGGACTAACGATGCAAACATTTAACGGAGAAAGTTAACGCCCATCCAAGATAGGTACCAAACTTGTGCAACGTTTGCGAAATTAGATACCTCTGACGTAATTAAATTGAAATAGCACCCAAACTTGAAATCAAGGTAAACCACAAGGACCATCCGTGTAATTTTTTCTTAATCTTATATAAATTTAATTATTGATATTATGTTCTAAACATTATGTGTGTTTAGTAGCACAAAATACCTTGAAAAAATATTTGTCTTTGTTATATGTATAATCTCGTCTATTTATTTTCATCCTACAGTAACGTGTGAGTTCGTAGCTTTATTTTGATATTTATATACATGTTAATAATAATTTAAGCCGACTTTAAAATCTGTGCGCGGGTTAACTTATAATGTGGAATAAAATGTGTCGTTATTAAATGCAGATAGTTAAAATTTAGTTATTGATATCATGCTTAAATTTAACTATTAATATCATGTTTTAGACATTATATGTGTTTAATAGCACATAATGACCTTGAAGAAATATGTGTCGTTGTTATTTGTACTATCGTGTTTATTTATTTTTATCTTGTAGTAATGTGTGAGGTTGTGCCTTAATTTTGATATTTGTATTCCCGTTAATAATAATTTAACCTGATTTTAAAACTTGTGCGTTGTTAAACTTATGAAGAGAAATCATGAATCGTTATTCAATGAGGATAATTAAAAAAAATAAAAAAAATCCGAATATCCTTACTTAATTAGGGGTGTTCATCAGTTCGGTTTTCGGGTTTGTGGGTTGTATGGTTTGGGTTTATCAGTTTGAAAAATTTTAAAGTTAAAACCATAAACCAAACCAAACCAATTATAGAACGGATAAAACCAAATCATACACCAAATTAGAATTTGGTTTGGTTTCGGTTAAAACCAAATTCAAGGTAACATAAAAATATAATCTAGAAATCATAAATAAAAACCAAAAAATTCAGATAAAATTAGCAAATCAAAAGGTCTCACAAAGTGCTCTAGTAAAGTTTAAGAAATCAAAAGGTTTCACAACTTAAAGGAAGTAAATAAAAGCGAAAAAATATAAAATTTTCTTCAACGAAATTCTTAAGAATTATCATTAGCTTGAATATTTCATCTTCAAGCATCCAAACTTATTTGAATATCAGGATTGTTGTTTAGGATGATAAGATATAAATTATGTATATTTATATTATTGATTTCTATGTAGATTGAGTTATTCGGTTTCTTCGGTTCGGTTTGGTTATATTATTGTCAAACCATAAACAAAACTAAACTCCAATTAAGTACTTCGATTCAGTTTCAAACCAAACCATACACCAATTAATTTTTTTGTTTTGGTTTTATGTGGTTTCGGTCTGGTTTAATTTTTGATTTGTTCGGTGTCAAACCAAACACTGAACACCCCTATACTTAATCTCATAAAGGGAAATAACATAAGTCGTTCGTATATGCATAATCTCGTGTATTTATTTATATGTCACATTAACTCAAATTTTTTTTAATGTTTCTAATTTCGTGCAAATAGATTAGTTTAATATTTACTGATAATAATATTTATAGATAGCAATAACATATTGTTGTATTTTTTTATAAAATATAAAATATAGAGGGTATCAAGTCTAATGGGTATTTATTAAATTTATAAAGTTATTAAAAAATTATAAAAAATGATATGTATATTTTATTTAAAATTTAATAGTTAAAGTTTTACAAGTACCCTTTCTTTTTTAAGTTTTTTGATTTACAAAATTGATAGATTTGTTTTTTAGCACAAAATTGACGCATATCTTTTTTTTTTTTTTTTTAACAAAATTTAATAGTTTAACCGAATTGAGTTTTAATTTTGACTTTTATTTAACAATAAGATGCTCAATTTTGTCACATAGAAAGAATTGTGCACTCTCATTGGTCAAACAGTAAATTATCGAGGGTTTTTTTTTTTTTTTTAATAAGATTCTCTTATTATATAAGAGCTATAATCCAAATAAGCTAATAACTCTCATTCTATTTTTGCATAAAATTGGCTCATGTGTTATTTTGTTTACAAGTTGATACACTAATTCACTTTTTATTATTATTATTATTATTATTATTATTATTAATTTTTTTTGATTATTTATAAAATAATATATCGTAAACCAAAAATTTGAAAAGACCGTTTGACCGTTAAAGACCTCGTGCCGACACATTATCTCATTGGGTCCAAACATGTGGGCTTAAACGTTTGAATCTGTCTTAGGAAGTTATACTTGTGGGCGTCCATTTTACATAAGTTGGGCCCATGACACAAGCTCATGCTAATTGGACCCATTAAGCTTTATATCATTGGCTTTATATCATTGATTTGTTTGCATCTTCATGTGCAAGAGAAATTACTATATATATAATGTAGCGTCTTAAAACGATGTCAGTGTTGTCGTTTCGGGCTCCCTGTTTTTAGGCCCTTTTTTTAGCCTGATCCAGTGTTATACCTTATCTATTTTTAGCTTCTTTTGTAGCTATTGATACGCGTACGCCTTGGAAAATTATACGTGTCTTCTCGCTGTGCTTTTATCGGTAGTTGTGCAAACCCTAAAGATCGTTGTTCCGGCGAATCCAGAGAACACGGGTATGTGACTTTGTTATTAACACTATATATGTAATGCAACGTCTCAAAACGACGCCAGTGTTGTCGTTTTAGGCTCCCTGTTTTTAGGCCTTTTTTTTAACCCGATCCAGTGTTATACCTTATCCATTTTTAGCTTCTTTTGTAGCTATTGATACGCGTACGCCTTGGAAAATTATACGCGTCTTCTCGCTGTGTTTTTATCGGTAGTTGTGCAAACCCTAAAGATCGTTGTTCCGGTGAATCCAGAGAACACGGGTATGTGACTTTGTTATTAACGATGCAACCGGTGAGATAAATCCACCGCCGTTCTTTTTTTTCTTTAGTTTTTTCTTGATTGTCATAAAGGCGAGGGTTCCAGATGTGCTGAATTTTTGGGGCTTTCAATTTGTCTCGGGTTTACTGGACGACTGCCTACCGGTTTGATTCTGATCGTCACAATCGTTGTACTTCAAAGAATTTGTTCGAAACCCTAATTTTTAGGGTTTCCTTTCTTTGGGGGGGTTTTTTAATTTGGTTATGACAAAACCCTATTTGTCATAATTTGGGGGGTTTTGTTAATTTCAGGGTTTTTATAAATTTTTTATTTTATTTATTATTATTATTATTATTATTTTTTTTTTTTTGCAGGTCTATACTTATTCGATTGGTTACAACTGTTGATTTCTCTGATTATGTAAGACTTTTTTTTCGTTTGAATTTACTTGCTTTGTTATCATCTTTTCAATTTGTATATGTTGATCTATATTAGTCAAATGAATTGGTGTTTGTATCTGTAGAACTTAAATGAATTTGTTAATTTTAGTAGCCTGTGTTTGTTGTTATCAAATGACATTTAGTTACGAGACTTTGTGCTATTGTGAATGTTACAAGTAGGTTACGTGTCGGTTTACGCAAGTGAAGGTTCATGTGTTTTTCTTGCAGGTGCAACGGTATCTAAAGACGTTCTTTTTATCGGCTGAATAAAACGTTGCCATTTCCAGAAGTGGCGTATGTGTTTTATATACGCGGTTTTTTTTGGAGGATGTATATGTGAGGCAGAATGAAATGCAGAAGGATATATATATCTCTGTCATTCGTTTCATTCAGCCTCATTATATATATCCTCCGAAAAAAACCCGTAAAATGTTGGCAGTTCCAGAAGAGTGGTAGCAAAAGTGTAATTTGAGTCGGTTTAGACGCTGCATTATATATATAGTAATTAATGAAGACAATGGCCTGTGATGATTGCTATAATTTGTGGAAACCGAAATGGGTCGTTTGAAATCTGAAGGTAGTGGCAGGGCAATCACTGGAGGGCATAGTATAAATGGTAACTAAGCAACCGGGTCTGTTTTGCAGCCACGGTGAACTTCAGTTATTTCTGTGGCCCGGTTCCCAGTTGCAAGTCTGAGCCTAATTGTTTTCTTCCGGCCTTGGGGATTTTATGAAATTGGGGTTTTGATTAGTAATTTCTTACATTATATATATAGTAATTAATCAAGACAATGGGCTGTGATGATTGCTATAATTTGGGGAAATCGAAATGGGTCGTTGAAATTCTGAAGGTAGTGGCGGGGCAATCAACGGAGGGCATAGTATAAATGGTAACTAAGCAACTGGGTCTATTTTGTAGGCACGGTGAACTTCAGTTGTTTCTGTGGCCCGGTCCCCATTTGCAGGTCTGAGTCGGTCCCCATTTGCAGGTCTGAGCCTAATTGTTTCCTTCCGGCTTTGGTGATTTTCTGAAATTGGGGTTTTGATTGGTAATTTGTTGCATTACATGTATAGTAATTAATGAAGACAATGGCCTGTGATGATTGCTATAACTTGGGGAAACCGAAATGGGTCGTTGAAATTCTTAAGGTAGTGGCGGGGCAATCACCGGAGGGCATAGTATAAATGGTAACTAAGCAACCGGGTCTGTTTTGCAGCTACGGTGAACTTCAATTGTTTCTGTGGCCCGGTCCCCATTTGCAGGTCTGAGCCTAATTGTTTTCTTCCGCCTTTGCTGACTTTTTGAAATTGGGATTTTGATTAGTAATTTGCAGCCATGTTACTAAGGCGATGATGGTAACTTTGTACACTTACATTTTTTCGGTGCGCGTTCCTTGGCGGGGCGACAAGAATTGTCGTTGCAGCCATGGCATGCGTTTAATGCTGATTATATGTATACATATCTGAGCCTCATTTTTTAGCGGCCTGCTATAAGGGAGAAGACACATACGATTTTCCAGACGTTGCGTGTATCAATCCTTACAAAAGAAGCTATAAAAAAAAAAAAAAAAAAAAAAAAAAAAAAAAAAAAAAAAGAACCTAAGTTAAAACACTGGACTGGGCTAAATAACGGGCCGACAAACGGACAGCCCGAAACGACAATGCAACCGTATATATTAGGTTTGCCGCCTTTTTGATTACTAATTTGCAGCCATGTTATTAAGGCGATGATGATTACTTTGTACACTTATATTTTCTCGACGCGCGTTCCTTGGCAGGGCAACCAGAATTGTGGTTGCAGCCATGCCGCGCGTTTGATGTCGATTCTATATGTACATGTCTGAGCCTCATTTTTTAGTGGCCTGCTACATCAAGACCAAGATCAGAAGTACGTGAACATGAAAGAATATCAGGTGTGTTTGGTGGCATGCCCCAGTTCAGATGTTTGTTAAAACATCTAAAGTTGCCTTTTTTATTAGTAATTTGCAGCCATGTTATTAAGGCGATGATGACTACTTTGTACACTTACATTTTTCGACGCGCGTTCCTTGGCGGGGCAACCAGAATTGTGGTTGCAGCCATGGCGTGCGTTTAATGTCGACTCTATATGTACATGTCTGAGCCTCATTTTTTAGTGGCCTGCTATATCAAGACCAAGATCAGAAGCACGCGAACATGAAAGAATATCAGGTGTGTTTGCTGCCATGCCCCAGTTCAGATGTTTGTTAGATATCTTCCGATTTTGTTCTGATGTATTGATGCATTGTCACAGGAAATGGGCTAATAAACATTTGGATGTGACATAGAGCGGTAACTACTGGACGGTATAGTATTGATCACTGCTATGCAACCAGGTGTGTTTGCCGCCATGTCCCAATTCAAATGTTTGTCAGATATCTTCTGCGACACCTGCATTGTTGTTTTCGGGTTTTTGTATTTTCGGCCGTTTCTTATACGCAACGGCTAGAAAATCATGCATGTCTTCTCGTTGGGCTTTTATCGGTAGTTGTGCAAACCCTTAAAGTTATCCTCCCGGCGAATCCACTGAACAGTAGGTTTGTGTATCTCTTGCTTATGGTAGTTGGCCCGCCGTTTATTACTATATATATATATAATGCAGTGTCTTAAAATGACGCATGCATTGTCGTTTTGGGCTCCCAGTTTTTAGGCCCATTTTTTAGCCCGGTCCAGTGCTATAACTTACCCATTTTTAGCTTCTTTTCTAACTATTGATACATTAGTTATAATAGGCTATGATGAATTAGTGGCTTTGATTAAAGTAGCGGATCCCCGTCTGTTGGCAGGGCAAACTATTAGGTTTGCAGCCACGGCAGGTGTATTCACTTTTTACGCTTATTGATCAATGTTTGTCAAATGATATTGGTCATTGGAGGTCTGAAATGTAACTTGGCACGGCAATGACCGGACGGCCTGATAGCATGGTTGCTATTATGCAACCGCGTCTCTTTGCACCCATGGCTGAATTCTGAGCTTCTTGACCTTTCACCATCCACAAATCTGAGCCTAATGATATATTGTATCAGTTTTATGCTTCCTAAGTTTTTGATTCATTGTCTCGGAGTTTTTTTTTATAAGCTGTGCATAAGCTTTATGGATAGAATTATGTTTGCAGCCCACATTTGCCTGCTTAGATTTATGTTTGCAATTGACAGTTGTTATTCGGTTACACACGCGTTGGTTTGCTTTTTTAACGATGGCAGAAGACAAAGGTATAATCTGCTCTGATATAAGTCCGTAAAAGGTTTGTTTTTATTTACTTTATGTTGAATTCTTAGATGCTTCACAATGGTTGCAGACGCTTAAAAGTAGATGGATTTGCAATTTTTTTTGTGTGTGTGGAAAACTCAACATTTAAAAGACATGACAATGGTACATGGTCACTGTGTTGACTGATTTGCGTAATTGAGTTACGTTTTGTATTATCTGAACTTTGAAAATGATGTTACAAATCTTCTGAATGCAGGTCTGATGATTGGAAATTGCTAGGGGATAAAGTAACACACCTAATTAGGGATAAGTGGATAGAACGGATAATAAGGTCTTTTGGAATTCGTTTTTAAATGGTCATCTGCTTATTTAGTTACTTTTTTAGAAGGTATTTCTAACTGCCTATATTTAGCCTTATAAATGTACCTGCCGTTTAACTTTCGATATATCTTTTTATAGGCGGCGCAATTTCAACCACTTACCTTTTACGGATTCCATACGATTCCATCAGTCATAAGAGCAAATGCAGATGTTCTACATCGTGTGTCAATATTAAGAGATGAAGACTATCTGGTACTTTTTTATTCGCCAATACTAATAGTTGATGTTTTGTGCCTGTGATAGTTATTTTTTTTCGCATATTCATAACTGCAGCTCCAGAAAAGGCCCTGATCAATAATAAGGTACAATTGTTAAAGAAGGATGAGAAACCAAAGAGAATGCTGTAACAAGTGATTTGGTGCAAATTACTTCTTCGCACCATCCTCTTCCGTTTCCCATCTTTCTTTGATAATTGAAGCGTATTGTTGATCAACGCCTTTTGTGTAACTGCAGTTGCGAATATGCGGAAAAAAAAATTAACTCTCACAGGCACAGCACATCGCCTTTCAGTATCGGCAAATAGAATATACAAGGTACTGTTCATTTCCTAATATTGACACACGATATACTTCATCTGTAACTGTTGTTGATGAGGCGAAAAGTGTACCGCTTTTAAGGGGTCATTTAAGCCCTAAATCGTATTTATTTGATCAAATATTGCCCTAAATCGTTCTTTTTGTCATTTTAGGTACTTTTGAGGAGAAATCTGGAAAAGGAGGCATTTTGGACGTTTTTGGAGCATAAAAGTGAAGAAAACGACAAAGTCTCAAAAATCGGCTGAATGTTACCTTTGACGGCGTCACAATTAACTCTGGACGGCGTCATGCTTTGGCAAGAAAAAGTGGACGTGAAATTTACTCATGATAGGCCAGTGAAAATAGCATGTGAATTCTGACGGTGTCACGCTTTAACTTGATCAAGGGCGTCACGGCTTAAATCATAAGGGGACGGCGTCACGTTCACGAGCTGACGGCGTCAAGCCTTGATAAGCCAGAATGGATTTTTGAAGAGCTAAAGAGGGACGGCGTCAAGAAGGTCATCCGGGAACCCTAGAAGCGGCGAGGTGACGGCGTCACACTCCATAAGGTGACGCCGTCAGATGCAAAAGTCTATATATAGTTTTCTAATTTTTTGTCATTAGGGGGAGCTTAGTGTGTGGAATTTTGGGTGAAAACCCTAGGACGATTTTAGCTACTTTTTCAAGGCTTTTTGCCTTGAGATCTTCCATGTTACATTGAAAGATAAGTTATCAATTAATCATTCAATATGTCTATGTGTTGTTTGATTCTATCTTATTCTTGTCTTTTGTTTAACATGTTAGGCTAAATTTATCTTGTGTTTGCTTAGATCTAATGAAACCTAGCTATTGATTATTGGTTGTTAGTGTGTTATTAGTTGTATTGGATGATTGTTTATCTATGTTAGGCTTAAGAAAACTGGCTAACTTCCTATTCGGTAACTTGCTTGAACGTCTTAAGAAACATGAACCAAATGCGTACTAAAGGTTTTTATGGTTGTATTTAATGCACAAGCGAATTCTAGTGATCCCATGTTAGGAGCTTCCTAGCCGGCTCGACATAGGAGTGAAGTAGGAGCTTGTAGAGTTGGGGAAGTAAGTACGCCACCCCACGAATGGTATTAAGGAATACACCCGTCATCCACGCGACTAATACACACTAATTAACCGGTAAAAGATAGTTAGGGAGTAAGGAAATCTAAGTAAACACATTTCTCTACACATAAGTTTCTCTCCACATTTTCATTTTTTGTTATTTACTTTATTTGCATTTGTAGTTATTTGGGTTAGTTGACTAGCAACTAATTCCGCCCACTCCTTCAAAACCGAGATTTTACTTGCTTTCATAAAAATATAAAAACATAAAAAAGAATCTTCCTCAACCCTTAGACCTATTAGAGTAGTCTTTCATACCTAACGAACACTATTCCCTGTGGAGAACGATCAATCCCCCGTACTTACCACTACACTATACTACATCGGTCAGGTACACTGCCTGGTGGGGTTGTAAGCCTCTTGAGATCCCTCGAGAGGTAAAACCTGTTGTAAGGTTGCAAAACCCACGCATCAAGTTTTTGGCGCCGCTGCCGGGGAATAGTTATTGTTTAGGTTGAATTGTTATTTCTATTAGGTCTACTCACTAGATTCCTTTCTAGTGAGATTTTTATTTTTTTTAGGTTTTCTTTAGTCTATCTATTTTTCTTTGTGTGTTTGTTCGTAATTTCCATTGACTCTTCCGTTCACCATTATGGAGAACGCGAATCCACCATACTACCAACCACGTAATTCACCCACTCCATATGACATCTTGATGTTTAAACAACATAAAGATGAACCTCTCTATGATGCATGGACTCGTTTTAAATATTTACTCCAAAAAGTCCCTCATCATAACTTCGATTTTTGGTCCCTAACTCAAATCTTTTACAATCATGTCGACCGACATGCCCAAAGGGACATTTACCATATTGCCGGCAGGGATCTTAGGGAATTAAGTGCTGAGAAAGCATGGGAAGCTATTGAAGAGTGTGCCCAATATTTTATTATTAGTAGACAACCCAACAAACGTTAGTACAAGTCAATTGACCACAAATTTCGAGGATCATGAAACAAGTTTGTTTGGGGATGAATATGTTAGTGTTGAGATACCTAAGTGGTTGTCATGTAATGCCATAGTACAAAACGAACACATAGGTGACCTTGATGTGATGGAGGATTTAGCCGAACATGATCACATTAATCAAAAAGACCTAGGTTTTATGATTGATGACGTTGAATCTCAAGAAACACATGATGAATCTTTTAGGCAATTTGTATATAGCAGTCAGAATATTGAGGATGATCCTTATGATTCGGACATAGAAGTTGAGATGCCTAGAGAAGCACTTGAGATACTTGGGAAAATGTTAGGGTTAGATCCTACTAAAACACATGATGAGGATATAGGTGATCTTGACATAAGAAATGATGAGGTAAGTAACATAAGCCCACCAAGTACCCCACAAGTCCTACCATCATTTGAGGCATACACACCACCCATGACTTACCCGGAAGAAGTAGAAGAGACTATAGGAACCCCAATAGAGGTAGAGCCCTTGGACCAAACAAAACTAGAAGAAATAGGTTTGAATACTTGTAGTCATAACCTTTCTTTTAGTTCTATGGAAGTTCCTAGTTTTGATGAACCGGAGCCTCAACCAAAACCGTTACCTAATCTTCCATCCTTAAATGTGAACTTAGGAATTGAATTAGGTCCCGATCCACCCATCAAACCATGTAGTCCGGGTAATCTTAAGTTTAAGGTAGTAGACATTAAGCCTTGTAGTGAGGAAGCTAATATAGGAGTGAACCATGACCTTACATACTTACATCACCCATTCATGATAGATCACAAGAAACACTATGGGTTTAAACCGGGTTTATTAGGTCAAGATGGATTCCCAACTAGGAATCTCTCGAAGTTGATAGAAGATGATCCCTTTTTAGGAGAAAACTTTAATTCACCCATTGGCCAAATTGAACTAGGTAAGGTTATGATGAAAGGAGCACACCCCTTTGAGCATATAATTCATCCACCACTCTTTCCTCATGTGGCATACTACTACCGAGCTGGTGTGTATCGCTACTATCACCCGCACTTAATCCTAAGTGTAGGGAAAACCTCCCCTTTATCCATTAAATAAGGGTAGAGTCAGGCTCATGACTCGAACAAAAACAAGCGCTTCTTGGGAGGCAACCCAAGCGTTACTTGCTTTATTTGCTTTGTGTGTTTATTTATTTGCTTGTTTGATTTTATTTGTTTCCGTATGTGTGTTTAATTTTTATTATTATTGATTCATGTTCAAAACTAATTTGTGAAAATGCTTTATTTTGTTTTTAACTTCGTCTTAACTACATATAAAGGTATTTTGCAAAAGATAAGTGTAAGGGAAATCTAAATCGGTTTATTAGAACACAAATTAACATGAATCGTAATAATAATAAATTAACATACATATTCGTATTTGTTTGAGTCAAATGCTTGTATCGAGTCATAATGATGTTTTGCAGGATTTCCAGGAAGTAAGGTAAAGGTTTTTCCAGAAATTTTCCGGAAACTTAAAATGAAAATTTTTGTCAGGTCATTTCTGACGGCGTCAGGGGTTATAACCTGACGGCGTCAGATTTAATTTTCAGAAATTTTTGAAAGTTTTGTTTTCATAAAAAGTTTTTATTAAAATCTCCAACTTATAATCTCCAGGAATCTGCAAAATTATCATTCCACAAGCATTATATCCTTATATATAGATTTTATCCCGCCGATGTTATGCAGGTTTTCGTGTTTGTTTTCTCAGGTTTAACAGGTTATTTTGGACAAGGAGATGTTTATAGAATCAAGCTTTTGGCGATGCATTAGTCATGGAGCTTCAACATTCTCTTTGGAGGAAGATCTAACCGTGTTACTTCACTATCCACCGAGCGAATCAGGGAGTATTTGATTTCATTCTTTTACTTTTTGCTTTTACATCTTGTTATTTGAACATTGGGGACAATGTTCATCTTAAGTGTAAGGGGGGGTAAAAGTACGATTTTAGAGAATACCATTGCGCTTGATTTTTGTTTGTTTAATGGTAGATGTGTAATAAAACTGAGAGAAATACTTGTTAGGGTAATTTTAGTGCCAAATTTAAAATTTTTTACAACTTAGGAGTGAAACTTTGATCTTAATGAGCGTCTCACGGATAGGAGTTATATGACTAGCACAAAAACCGTACCACTAAAAAATTTTCCACCCCCAAATATGTGAGGTTCGCCCCTAGAATTGGTAGGAAAAGCATTTATGCTATGATGTGTGTACCGGTAGCACTTAGATTCTAGAACTTGCGTTATGACCATTCCGAGGCCACAAGTGAGACTACATTCGTGTAGTTAGATTTACTACATGATAAGAGGCATTAGGATTAACCCATTGTTTTACACCTGTGTTTTTGTTATAATTACATTGGCTACATTGGTCAAGTAATTCTCCCACACCCTTTGCGTTGTACTCATTTTTAGTACACGATACCCCTAGTACACCCCTCAGAGCCTATCTTTTCGTTTCGACCTTTAAGCATTTTACTTAAAGGAAGAATTTGTTACACCCCACTTAAATGTACACCCAAATCGCCTTAGCCTACCTTGTATGCACTCATTTTTTGTGCATTATTGTGACAACATTTGTTTAAACCCCAAGTTAATTATCTAGTTGATTACATGGTTGCTAAGTCGAGTCATATCCTTGTACATATTGTTTTGGGACGATTGGGACTCATGGGTAAAGTACTAGTGTAATGGAGTAATGGGGAAGAACATCATTTATTACCCCCATGTGTGCTAAATGTTTTAAAAGTACTCCAAGTTTTTCAATTATCTTAATTCGAGTCATTAGATTAGTATTTGTAAAGTTATGTAAAAGTTCAAGTGTAAGGGGGATGCAATGCCCCTATGATGTATTATTTTGGATGGTAGGGCAAGAGTGTATGAAAAAAAAAAAAAAAAAAAAAAAAAAAAAAAAAAAAAAAAAAAAAAATCAAGAAAAATACAAAAAAATGAGAAAATGAAAAATAGAAAAAACATACGGACTACCATCCCGTTTCATTTTTTGTTTATTTTTATGTTTTTGTTATTTTGTTATTTTGTTTCTAGCTTAAGATTGAGTCGAGTCTTGGCTTAGCAACATTGTATAGTACATGTAATTAATCAAGATCTTTAACTCGCCACCAGTAAAATATCCCTTATCCAACAAAACCGTGTTTTCCTTTTCCCTACACCTAACGTTATAACCCATTTAAAAGCCCTCTTTGATAGTTTATCTTAGGTGCTTACGCCTAGTGGAGGAGGTTTTCGATCCTTTCCCAAGCCTATGGTAATCTATTTGCTATGACAGGTAGTGAGAGATATTATCCGTTTTCATTTATGAGATTTATTTTGATGACACTTGAGAGATGTGAGTATCTAAACACTACTTGTGAGGTGCTAGTTTGTAATCTCCGTGCTTATTATGATTGAAGTGGAACGATTATTTGTTGTAATTACTTTTATGTTTGCATTAAATGACCCCTAACTTGTATTTTGATTAGAATAAAAGCGCATTTGCATGAGGACAAGCAAATCTCAAGTGTAAGGGTATTTGATGAGGCGAAAAGTGTACCGCTTTTAAGGGGTCATTTAAGCCCTAAATCGTATTTATTTGATCAAATATTGCCCTAAATCGTTCCTTTTGTCATTTTAGGTACTTTTGAGGAGAAATCTGGAAAAGGAGGCATTTTGGACGTTTTTGGAGCATAAAAGTGAAGAAAACGACAAAGTCTCAAAAATCGGCTGAATGTTACCTTTGACGGCGTCACAATTAACTCTGGACGGCGTCATGCTTTGGCAAGAAAAAGTGGACGTGAAATTTACTCATGATAGGCCAGTGAAAATAGCATGTGAATTCTGACGGTGTCACGCTTTAACTTGATCAAGGGCGTCACGGCTTAAATCATAAGGGGACGGCGTCACGTTCACGAGCTGACGGCGTCAAGCCTTGATAAGCCAGAATGGATTTTTGAAGAGCTAAAGAGGGACGGCGTCAAGAAGGTCATCCGGGAACCCTAGAAGCGGCGAGGTGACGGCGTCACACTCCATAAGGTGACGCCGTCAGATGCAAAAGTCTATATATAGTTTTCTAATTTTTTGTCATTAGGGGGAGCTTAGTGTGTGGAATTTTGGGTGAAAACCCTAGGACGATTTTAGCTACTTTTTCAAGGCTTTTTGCCTTGAGATCTTCCATGTTACATTGAAAGATAAGTTATCAATTAATCATTCAATATGTCTATGTGTTGTTTGATTCTATCTTATTCTTGTCTTTTGTTTAACATGTTAGGCTAAATTTATCTTGTGTTTGCTTAGATCTAATGAAACCTAGCTATTGATTATTGGTTGTTAGTGTGTTATTAGTTGTATTGGATGATTGTTTATCTATGTTAGGCTTAAGAAAACTGGCTAACTTCCTATTCGGTAACTTGCTTGAACGTCTTAAGAAACATGAACCAAATGCGTACTAAAGGTTTTTATGGTTGTATTTAATGCACAAGCGAATTCTAGTGATCCCATGTTAGGAGCTTCCTAGCCGGCTCGACATAGGAGTGAAGTAGGAGCTTGTAGAGTTGGGGAAGTAAGTACGCCACCCCACGAATGGTATTAAGGAATACACCCGTCATCCACGCGACTAATACACACTAATTAACCGGTAAAAGATAGTTAGGGAGTAAGGAAATCTAAGTAAACACATTTCTCTACACATAAGTTTCTCTCCACATTTTCATTTTTTGTTATTTACTTTATTTGCATTTGTAGTTATTTGGGTTAGTTGACTAGCAACTAATTCCGCCCACTCCTTCAAAACCGAGATTTTACTTGCTTTCATAAAAATATAAAAACATAAAAAAGAATCTTCCTCAACCCTTAGACCTATTAGAGTAGTCTTTCATACCTAACGAACACTATTCCCTGTGGAGAACGATCAATCCCCCGTACTTACCACTACACTATACTACATCGGTCAGGTACACTGCCTGGTGGGGTTGTAAGCCTCTTGAGATCCCTCGAGAGGTAAAACCTGTTGTAAGGTTGCAAAACCCACGCATCAGTTGTTATGGTCAGATGCAAACGACGGGTTATAAAAACATACGTCACATATGTATTCACATTTATTTTAACGAATTCGTTAGTCAAAGATTGTAACCGTAACTTGGCATAGCAAAGGTCTATCGTAAATTATAGTTGTGGATTCTATGAAAGTGTTCAAAAAAGAAGTTGAAAGTAACGACCTGTGTATTGGATACCCACATTACTTAGTCGATGAATGGTTTAGCTTAATAAATCAGTCTGGAACTTGAGCATAGTTACTCATTATAAGTTCCTATACAGTTCCTTTTGTTCTTTCAACAATCTAGCAATTCGCCTGGTGCAGGCTGTTGCACAAAGGGAGTTGAAACGAAAAATGGAACTGTAAGGGGACTTAGAAGGGTTAACTATCTTTCTTTTTCGGTTCCATTCTTTTTACGACCTAAAACCGGCATCTACAAAGTAACGTCGCCATACACAGCTTGCTACATTGAACTTCACCTTGAAAGCCTCAATTATTAGGGCAGATCTATCTAACAATGTTGTAATACCTGAAATTCAAATAACATGTAAAAAGACCAAATTACCCCTAAAACTATAAAACCTAAATAAATAACTTATAAAATTCTGAAACAATTCCAAACTTCTGAAAACGATCTACATATCAAGTAAATAAATTTCTGGGACAACATTACATTATATTAAATGTCCAAAAATCACAAAATCACATATACATATATACATGATCCGAAATTAATTAAATAAACTTAATATATATATTTTGTAAAATCATTTTAATTAGATAAGTACCAAAACTAATTTAAGGAATTATACACAAAATAAAAGTGTGATATTGGGATAACCTTTGGGCCGAAAATCTGGATCTATATCCCCCTCCTAGTCGGTTTTGATAAGCTTAACACAAACACATTATTTTGCAAAACCCTAATTTCCGAAAACCCTAATATCGACACACACTAAATTCGACCAAGCCTCCATTCAATCTTCTAGACTTGAGCAAGCATTTTTCTGGAGTTCATCAAGGTGTAAAGGAGCTACGAAAAATAGGAGTCGAGTTGTGGAAGCCTTCGTTTGATCGTGGTGTTTTGTTTTGTTCGATCCTTTGCGCTCGATAGGTATAAAAATCCCACGACTAATTCTTACGTTGTATAATTGATCTAGCATTTTTCTAATGATCTTTATGTCGAATATAACTCAGTAAAAATGTTAAACATGAATCATGCAAGCTAAATCATGCGTACGAAATTACAAGAGATAAAACACACATAAATTCCAAATAGTGTCCTACGATTTTTCTGGAGTGTAACCATAATTTTTACATGTTCTATACTGATAATATAAGCTGTTGGGAATAAAATGATCAAAGTCAAAGAGCCTGCCAATGATGAGAAGAGCCTGCTAGTTGATTTTGAACAAGTATGAAGATGTTCTACCAGTACCTTCTGGGTAGAAGGTACTGCTGGTTGATGAAGAGCCTGCCAAGCTTATGTCAAGTCGATTAGATATTTTGTAATATATATTTAGTTGAATTATTAGTCTTTGTACAAAGTTATACGTTATGTAGAAGTAGATTAGTCTTCTGTGGTGACAGAGGAATATTATCAGAGTTGTACATGGGTAGTTGTATTTAATTGTAGGCGCACATAATAGTCAAAGTATAGTATAATACTCTTCCACTTGACAACATGTAATAAGATATCCTTATCTTATAAAAGGATATCTTAGTCACTACTTCATGCATGCATCTTTCACAACCAATAACCAAAAACAAACTATCTCTCAAGTAACTTAGTTACTTAAAATCACAAATCCTTTACAATCAAAGATTCAAGATTACTTTGTAATCCTGGTGATATTTTAGATCATCCGTATTATTTCATCAATAATATTGAATCGTTTTGTGTTAACCAAAGTTGTGTTATTTGTTCATTGCATTCTCACGTTTACTTAAACTCACCACCTTGTGTTCTTTTAAAGTGTGTTGTAGTAGATTCCGCATGCTAAACACATTCAATACATAAATATCTCTCAAACACATTACTAAGATTCATATCCCAAGTGTTTGAACTTCAAGAACAACAACGTTCCACAAGTGGTATCAGAGCTAGACTTGATATTTACTAATTTAAAAGAAAAATGGATGTTGAACATATTCAAACCAATGTTGCAGCTAAACTTCCATTACTCAAGCAAAACGAGTTTGAAATGTGGAGACTAAGGGTTGAACAATACTTTCAAGTGCAGGACTATGCACTTTGGGAGATCATTGAACAAGGCAATTCATTTAAACCCCAAATCACCACAACAACAGTAAATGATGCTCTTGTAACAAGAATACAAGACCAACCATCAAATGCAGATGAAAAAGTTCAGAAGAGAAATGATCTAAAGGCAAGGAGTATGTTACTGATGACTATTCCAAATGATCAACTTCTGATCTTTAACAAATACAAAGATGCCAAAACCCTTTTTGAAGCTATTGTGGCTAGGTTTGGTGGTAATGATGCTACCAAGAAAACACAGAAAACACTTCTCAAACAACAATTTGAGAACTTCACAGCCACAACCAATGAGTCTTTGGACAGTATGTTCAATAGACTTCAGAAGCTTGCAAGTCAGTTAGCCATCCATGAAGTGATGATAACTCAAGAAGACCTAAACTCTAAATTTCTTAGAAGTTTACCTTCAGAATGGTCTATGCATGTCATTGTATGGAAGAACAAGTCAGATATTGACCAGATGAGTCTCAATGATCTCTACAATAATTTCAAAATAGTAGAGCATGAAGTAAAGAAGACTACTGGGTCAAGTTCAGGAAATATGGCTTTTGTTTCATCCCCAAGCATCTCAAAGGTTGATAATGAAGATCAAGGTAGCAGAGAAGAAGGTACTGCCAATACAACCTTTGGTACTGCTAGTACTTCTGGTAGTACCAAATCCATATTAGATGAAACAATTGGGTGTGCTTTTCTTACATCTCAGCACAATGGGTCCGTATTATCATTTGAAGACCTTCAAGAGATTCATCCTGATGATCTTGAAGAAATGGACATAAAGTGGCAACTTTCACTTTTAAGCATTAGAGCCAAGAAGTTGATGATGAGGACTGGCAAGAAGATTCTGATAGATGGAAATGAGCCTGCTGGCTATGATAAGTCAAAGGTGGAGTGTTACAACTGCCACATGAAAGGTCACTACTCTAGAGAGTGTAGAAGACCTAAGAAGCAGGATAACAAGGGTAGAGGGTTTGACAACAGAAATAAAGAAAGCTTTGAGAAGAAAGGAAACTTTGAAAGCAAGAGTAAGGTTGTTGAAGTTGCTGAACCAAAAGCAATGGTTGCTATAGATGGCATGGGTTTTGATTGGAGTTTCATGGGTGAAGATGAGTCAACTTCTGATGAATTGGCTTTGATGGCATTCTCCACTCCTGAGGTACAAACTATCAAATGTTCTAATAATTGTGAATCTCTTAAAGAATTAGAAATCATAAGTAAAGCTTATGATACAGAAATTTTAGAACATAGAAAAACCAATCAAACCTTATTTGACCATAAGTGTGGTATGTCCAAGCTAGAAAAACAAATCATTCACTATAGAGAAAATGAACTCACATTTTCTGATGCTAAAGGTGCTCTTAATAGACAAATATATTTGAAAGATACAGAAATTGAAATGTTAAGGACTGAGTGCACAAAAGTGACTTTGGCTAGAGATAATATTCAACTGACTGTTACTAAATTGGAACTTGCTTCTGAGTGTACTAGGAGCATAGTAGAGAATCAGATGAATAAAAGAATAAAATCAGGGATAGGATACAATGAATGTCCACCTCCTTATAGAGGAATTCCATGTACTCAAGGTAGTGATCTTGCTGTATCAGGTTTACATGAATTTGTTAACAAACCATTGGCTAAACCTGTAGTGATAAGTGAACCTTCTGAGAGTGCTAAGAATGTTCCACTCTCTAAGGTGCTCACCGATAAGAGACCAGATGTCCTAATTATTGAGGATTGGGTATCTGATGATGATGAAGATCAGACTATTCCTATCAAAGGAATCAAAGTAGGACCAACTAGTCCTAAGAAAGTAGAAGTTAAAGCTAAGACTAAAGCTGTTTTGAAGACAGTTGAAAGTTGTGAAAAATGTAATAACAAACCTAGGGGAAGCCAAAGAAATTGGAACAACCTTAAGTCACAACAATTAGGTGATGACTTTGTTATGTTCAATAAGGCTTGTTATTATTATGGTAGCTTTAATCATCTTCATGCTTATTGTAATAAATGGGTTTCTGGGAGTAAAACAAAGTCTAAAACAAATGTTACTCACCCCAGAAAAAGTTTTGTTAAGTCTAACACTACAAAAGATAATCATACTGTTAGACAACATAAGCCTGTTATTACAAAACCAACTGAAAAGGGTACAAGAAACACTTTCAAAAGTGTACCAAAAGTTGAGAAAAGTCCTATTCAAAAGATAAATGTGGTTAAAACAAAAATTTGGACACCAAAAACCAAAGGTCCTGCTAGACCAAAAGGTCCTGCTAGACCAAATGGTACTGCCAAAATTGGTATTGCCAAAATTGGTACTGATAGACCAAAGACCACACAATGGATTAGAAGGGAAAGTGCTGTTAAGTCCTCAGCATGTTGGATTTGGAAACCAATCCAATCAAAAGGTGCATCAACAATCCTGAAAAGGTTTGATTTCATTGATGCAAGAGGCAAACCCAAGTCTGTCATGGCTTGGGTACCCCAAGGAAACTAATGTGTTTATTCATGTGCAGGAACATTCATCTGATATTGAAGATCAAGGATATGTTGATAGTGGATGTTCAAGGCACATGACAGGCAACATGTCATTCCTCTCAGACTTCAAAACATTTGATGGAGGATATGTTACCTTTGGGGGTGGAATAAAAGGAAAGATCACTGGTAAAGGTACTATCAAAACCAGTAAACTAGATTTTGAAAATGTGTATTTTGTGAAAGAACTTCAGTTTAATCTTCTTAGTGTCTCACAAATGTGTGACAAAAAGAACAATGTTCTATTTACTGACAATGAATGTATGGTTCTTTCTTCTAATTTTAAGATGCCTGATGAGAGTCAGATCCTTCTTAAAATTCCAAAAAGGAACAATATGTATAGTGTCAATTTAAAGAACATTGATCCAAAGGAAGGTTTAACTTGTTTGGTAGCAAAAGCCTCATTGGATGAATCTATGCTTTGGCATAGAAGGCTTGGTCATGTAAACTTTAAAACAATCAACACTATTGCAAAATATGATTTAGTAAGAGGTTTACCCAAAAAGATTTTCCAAAACGACCAAACTTGTGTTGACTGCCTAAAAGGCAAACAACATAGAGCTTCTTGTAAGCCCAAGACCCAAAACTCTATTACTCAGGCTTTACATATGCTTCATATGGATCTCTTTGGTCCTACTAATGTGTGCAGCTTGAATGGAAAAAAATATTGTCTGGTTGTTACTGATGACTATAGCAGATTTTCATGGGTTTTCTTTTTAAGATCTAAACATGAAACTAGTGAGATACTTAAAACCTATATCACTGAGGTAGAAAACCAATCTGATAAGAAGGTTAAGGTCATCAGATGTGACAATGGGACAGAGTTCAAGAATAGAGTTATGGATGACTTTTGCAGGGAAAAAGGCATAAAAAGAGAGTTTAGTGTAGCTAGAACACCTCAGCAAAATGGAATAGCAGAAAGAAAGAATAGAACACTTATAGAGGCTGCTAGAACTATGTTAGTAGACTCTAAGTTGCCTATTTCATTTTGGGCTGAAGCAGTTGGTACTGCTTGTTATGTACAAAACAGGGTTCTTGTGACAAAACCACATAGAAAAACACCTTATGAACTTTTCTTTGGTAGAAAACCATCATTAAGTTTTATGAGACCTTTTGGTTGTCATGTCACTATTCTCAATACCAAAGATCATTTAGGCAAATTTGATGGAAAAGCAGATGTTGGCTATTTGATAGGGTATTCCTTGCAGAGTAAGGCCTATAGAGTGTTTAACACTTGCACTAGGCTAGTAGAAGAGAATCTTCACATAGAGTTTCAAGAGAAACTAACAAATGTGAAAGGAGTTGGACCAGATTGGATGTTTGATGTTGATAGGCTTTCAGAATCTATGAATTATGTGCCTGTTACAGGTACAAATGCTAATGAAAATGCAGGTTTTGAAGACAATGTTGAAACTCCTAAAGATCAAGATTACATCTGGATGCCAATTTGGAAAAGTATGGATCTATCTTCAAGTCAAGAAGAACCTTCAAACACAATAAATGAGGGTAATGAAGAAGATCAAGGAACTCAGAATCAAGAGAATCAAGAAAGTGGTGCTAATGACAATGGTACTGCTAGTTCTTCAGATGGTCCTGCCAGTTCAAGTATTGGTACTGCTGAGCCATTGAATGTTCAAATAGATGATTCTTTTCAAGAAGAAGTTGGGATTAGCAATCTTCCAACTACATATGAAGTTCCTAAAACACCAAACACTAGAATTCTCAAAGATCACTCAACTGATGATGTGATTGGAAGCATAACTTCTGGTGTTAGAACAAGATCTCAAGTTGGTTTATCTCAAGTCTTATCTTCAGATGAAGAAGGGTTTATCTCCTCTATTTATGAAGAAAAGAAGAATGATAGTTCCAATATATGCTTGTTTTCATGTTTTCTATCTCAGGCTGAACCCATAAACATAAACAAAGCTTTGGATGATGCAAGTTGGGTGGAAGCAATGCAAGAAGAGCTTCTCCAATTCAAGATTCAGAAGGTTTGGATATTGGTTGATTTGCCTAAAGGTCATAAGGCAATTGGAACCAAATGGGTGTTCAGAAACAAGAAAGATGAAAGGGGTATAGTGATCAGAAACAAGGCTAGATTGGTAGCACAAGGATATACTCAAGAAGAAGGGGTAGATTATGAAGAAGTGTTTGCTCCAGTTGCAAGACTTGAAGCAATTAGGCTATTATTGGCTTATGCTTCATTCATAGGCTTCACTGTCTATCAAATGGATGTTAAGAGTGCATTTTTATATGGTGAGATTGAAGAACCAGTATATGTGTCTCAACCTCCAGGCTTCATTGATGCTGAGTATCCAGACAAAGTTTACAAGGTTACCAAGGCTTTGTATGGTCTACACCAAGCTCCTAGGGCATGGTATGAAACATTGGCTTGTTTTCTACTAGAAAGTAGATTCCAAAGAGGCAGGATTGATCCAACTTTGTTTATCAAAAGAACAAAGAAAGACATCTTGCTAGTGCAGATTTATGTTGATGACATAATCTTTGGATCAACAAACCAAGACTTGTGTGTAGAATTTGAAAAACTTATGCATAGTAAGTTTGAAATGAGTTCCATGGGGGAACTTACTTTCTTTTTGGGTCTCCAAGTGAAACAATCCAATGAAGGCATATTTATCAGCCAAGATAAATATGTAGCAGAGATCCTAAGAAAATTTAATTTTGCTGATTCTAAGGTTGCAAGTACACCAATGGATCCAGACAAAGGGCTACTCAAGGATGCTGAAGGAGAAGATATGGATTTGCACAATTATAGATCTATGATTGGGTCCTTGATGTATCTTACATCATCAAGACCTGATATCATGTTCTCAGTATGTGTGTGTGCAAGGTTTCAAATACATCCCAAGATCTCTCATCTCACAGCAGTCAAAAGAATCTTTAGATATCTTAAGGGTCAACCTAGGTTGGGTCTTTGGTATCCAAGGGAATCATCTTTTGAATTGGTGGCTTATTCGGATAGTGACTATGCTGGTGCAACACTAGACAGAAAATCCACAACTGGTGGATGTCAATTTCTTGGTTGCAGACTAATCTCTTGGCAATGCAAGAAACAAACAATGGTGGCCAATTCTACAACTGAAGCAGAATATGTTGCTGGTGCAAGTTGTTGTGGGCAAGTTCTTTGGATCCAAAATCAATTGCTTGACTATGGGTACAATTTTCTTAACACCATTATTTATATTGACAATAGCAGTACTATTTGTATCATTAAAAACCCAGTTCAACACTCAAAAACAAAACATATTGAAATCAGACACCATTTCATAAGGGATTGCAATGAGAAGAGGTTAATTCAAGTAGTTAAAATTGATTCTGAAAAGAATTATGCAGACCTTCTCACCAAAGCTTTTGATTTAGGTAGATTCAAATATCTTGTAGGAGGTATTGGAATGATAAATCTTTGAAAAACATGTGTTTTTGTTCATAAAATTAACTGGTATTGGATTTTAAACATGGTACTGCTAGTTAGTCAAAAGGTACTGTTAGTTCATAATTGGTCCTGCTGATACAAAATTGCTATGTTTTGTTCATATAAAGGCTTGAATGTTTAAAATGCTATAGATCAAGTGCTTTGCATCTTGTTCTTTTGGTTTGCAACTAACACATTTCAGGTTGATAACAAAACAAGAGTTCTTCCAAACAGAAAGGAGCAACAAAAGTTAAATTCATTTCAGGAGAGATAACAATCTCAGGGGAGGAATAAATAGCCCAGATTGGAAGAAAAACCAATTAGTGAAAGGATAGACAAGAGCATACAAGATGATGCAGAGTTGAAAAAGATAGAGTTAGATCACATATCTAGAAGGGATGAAGCATTTCTCAAAGGAGAAAGTTCTATCTAGATCAAACTAAGCAAGGTTTCAACTCAAAGGCATGACATTAGATGATTTCACTTGTTAAACCAATCATCCAAGATACACAGCATCATTGCCTTTCTAAATTTCCTCCATCCAAGGAAATTGCACCATCTTTGGGCCATCCTGGCTTTTGGTATTCAGCTCACCAAGTTTTCACAAACTTAAGAGTTGGCTAGTCCTTAAGCAAACGGCTTTTGGTAAAGACAAATCAAATCCGTTGATGGTTGATAGTTTACCAAAAACTATATGGTTGTTAACTAACCATACTTAATTGTAAATAGTTAGCTAGTCTATAAGCAAACGGCTTTTGGTAAAGACAACTCAAATCCGTTGATAGCTGGTAGTTTGCTAAAAACTATAAGGGATTTTTATAAAACTTTCAAAAGGTACTGGTAGTTCAAAATTGGTACTGCTAGTATAAAAAGGTACTGCTATATAGCCGTTGAGCCTGTCAGAAAAAGTTTTAGCCATTAGGCCTGGTAGTTAAAATTAGCCGTTGGGGTAGTTATGTAATTCACTGATGATTATATTATATTATATTTTACATATAAAAGATCTTTTTAACCGCCTTTTCATTTACTTATTTTAATCTTTCTTATTGTCGGTTAAAAGTAATTCTCTCATATCTTCTTTCATCAGTCACTATCATAATTCACATACACCTTTCATCTTCTACCAGTACTACCAACAAATCCCACCATCATATTCAAAATTTTCATTATGGCTTCCACAGTTGTTCTAGATTTTGTCCAACGTCACAATCAGTTAGCATTTTTGGAGAAGTCAGAGGATAATGCCTCATTTCATCAAGTAGTGGACTTTTTAAACAACTCCTACATCAGGTTTGCTTTGCTAGTCAATCCCACTATTTATGAAAATCAAATTTTGCAATTTTGGCAATCTGCTAAAATTAAAACTTCTGAAAATGGGGAACAAAGAATTAAGGCCAAAGTGGATGGTAAGCATTTGACTCTTACTGAGTCATCCATAAGAAGACATCTTCATTTGGATGATTCTGATGGTATTAGTCAATTACCAGATACTGAAATTTTTGAAAATTTACAAAGAATGGGGTATCATGCTGAGTCTAACAAACTTACTTTTCTGAAAAAGCATCTTACTCCACAATGGAGATTTTTGATTCACACAATCCTTCACTGTTTGAGCCAGAAGAAAACCTCTTGGGAGCAATTTAGTGGAAACATGGCTTCTGCTCTCATTTGCTTAGCCACAAACAGAAAATACAATTTTTCTAAATATATTTTTGAAGGATTGATAAACAATGTGAAAAGTAAAACAAAGTTTTTGATGTATCCAAGATTTATTGGATGCATCATTGGAAAACTACAACATGTGTTGCTTCCCACAGACTCAATTTATGAAACACCAAAACTTTCTCACAAAGTATTTTCAAATATGAGAATTGGTTTTAGAGGGGAGGAAGTTCCACTTTTTGATGAAATGGTACCACAACATCCAGAAGAACCAACACCATCTGCTGATACACAATCATCTAGTTCTTCACATGGTTTCATTTCACAAACACATCAACAATCACCAATACCATCTCCAGTACCATCAGCAACACCACCACCATCACCACATCATATATCACAAACCCAATCACCTCAGACAATGCAAGAACTGAAAGACAAGGTGAAGTTCTTAGAGAATGCTCTTAAAAGTCAAAATGAAAGGTTTTCTAAGATCAACATCAAATTGGTCAAGAGGGTCAAGAAATTGGAGGGTGAAGTGAAGAAGTTACAGGGTAAAAAGTCTGCAAAGGTTGTTTTATCTAGTTCTTCACAGTCAGATGCTGATAGGATAGATCACTCTTCCAAAAAAGGGAGGAAGGATAGGTCTGAAGATGAGGATGAAGAGGAGGAACAGGCTCAATTTGAATTCCATGATGGAACTCAAGTTTATGATGAAGAGCCTGTTGGAGCAGGGCAAGAGTCTGCTAGGGCAGAAGAAGAGTCTGCTAGGAGAGAAAGGCTATTGGCTATGGGGTATAAAGGGTCTGCTGAGAGAGTGTACAAGAGAAAGAGGGTTTTAATTGCTGATGAGCAATCTTCTGCTCCATCACAAGATTCAACTCCAAAGGATAAGGGCAAAGGTATTATGATTGAAGATGAGCCAAAGTCCAAGAAGTTGAAAAGAACTCAGCAAATTCAGATGGCTTTAGGAGAAGAAGAGGCCAAAAGGGTTCAACAAGAAGAGCTAGAAGCACTTGAAGCTTCAAGAATGCTTGCAGCAATGAAAGAGCAGAAAGATACTGAAGATGCTGCTCAAGATCTTCTTGATACTCAAATTGCTCAAGAGACCTTTGATGCACAGATGTTATGGATTATCAATAATGATCCAATTGTGAAAGGTCATGCAGCAAATATAGTAAATGACAAGACACTCAATTCTGATGAGAAGACTGAAGCACTTTGGCTGACATTTTTGAGAAGATGAAGGAAAGTCAGAAGAGAGGTTTTAAAGTGGGCCAAACTAACAAAGATCAAACAATCTTTATGAAGAAATTTTTGAAGAATCAGGCAAATTGGACTGATTATCAACTTAAGAAGAAATCTGCTGATGAAATCTTCTTTTTATATCTTCAAGCCTACAAGAGTCTTTACTATAATGTTCCATCTGATGTACACCCCTCAATGAAGAAGAAAGATGCTCAGAAGAAAGAAGTAGCAAAATTGGACACAGAGCAAGTAAGTAAAATGTTGATTACTTTACCTACTATCATACATGCTGATCCAATTAGGTCTAGACACCCTATAATTGATTGGGAAATACACCATGATAGATTTGGTAAGTCATGGAAAATATCAAGGGTTGGGGGACAGTCTGCTATCTTCAAGAATTTTGAAAATTTAGTTAGAGCATCTGATAGAGCAGATTTGGAAGAATTGTGGAATCTAGTGCAGATTAGGCTAGACACAACTTCTAGTACAGATGCTAAGGAACAAGAACTTTGGGTAGAATTCAATAGGATGTTTGATCCTGATCCCAAAGATGTTCATTGGAAATTTCCCTATTATGATCCTTCAACAACTTGGGAATTTCTAAGCCATAGCAATATTCATCACCTTTTCACACAGAGTGGGATAGAACTCTTTATGTTAGCTGAGAAAGAGTATCCACTTAGCTATGAAGTGCTTAAAGCTTTGATCTCCAATAGATTAAGGTGTGACAAGGATGAAGAAAACTCAGAAATTGTTCAGAGTTTGCTGAGGAGCATATCTGAGCAATATGAAAGAAAAAGGAAGGATAGAAAGTAAAGGTTTTTGGAAGAGTTCTCTCAAATCCTCAAGGTATGTATTTTATTCATCAGAAACTTGTGTATTTTAATGGAAATAACAAGTTTAGGGGAGGATTGTTGGGAATAAAATGATCAAAGTCAAAGAGCCTGCCAATGATGAGAAGAGCCTGCTAGTTGATTTTGAACAAGTATGAAGATGTTCTACCAGTACCTTCTGGGTAGAAGGTACTGCTGGTTGATGAAGAGCCTGCCAAGCTTATGTCAAGTCGATTAGATATTTTGTAATAGATATTTAGTTGAATTATTAGTCTTTGTACAAAGTTATACGTTATGTAGAAGTAGATTAGTCTTCTGTGGTGACAGAGGAATATTATCAGAGTTGTACATGGGTAGTTGTATTTAATTGTAGGCGCACATAATAGTCAAAGTATAGTATAATACTCTTCCACTTGACAACATGTAATAAGATATCCTTATCTTATAAAAGGATATCTTAGTCACTACTTCATGCATGCATCTTTCACAACCAATAACCAAAAACAAACTATCTCTCAAGTAACTTAGTTACTTAAAATCACAAATCCTTTACAATCAAAGATTCAAGATTACTTTGTAATCCTGGTGATATTTTAGATCATCCGTATTATTTCATCAATAATATTGAATCGTTTTGTGTTAACCAAAGTTGTGTTATTTGTTCATTGCATTCTCACGTTTACTTAAACTCACCACCTTGTGTTCTTTTAAAGTGTGTTGTAGTAGATTCCGCATGCTAAACACATTCAATACATAAATATCTCTCAAACACATTACTAAGATTCATATCCCAAGTGTTTGAACTTCAAGAACAACAACGTTCCACATAAGCCTATAAAAATAACCACATGATTTATAGAAGCTCAGAATAATTGATGCAAATTGTTGTTTATAATCGGATTTAAAGGAAAATAAAGAAAATTAAGAAGAAACCCTAGAATGCATTAGGGTTAGGGTTTATATTATTAGATCTAATGTAATTAATGCTTCAATGATGGTGTCATGATGGTTTAATGATTAGATGAAAGTAGGATTTGGCTTTGCAAATTAAAAGGCTATACGATTGGTATTTAAAAGTATAAGGGTTTGTTTTGCCATCTTTGAAACTTCTGAGATATTTTTGTAATGTCATATAAGTCAGTAGGAAGGTGGGAAAAATATAACTTGAGGGTCCTAAGTGTAAATGTTGCAAGAAAATGAATTAATTATATTTAAAAGGGTCGATTTGTAATTAATTAAAGTAGAGGGACTAAAAGTGTAAGTTCTGGAAACTTGAAATTATTTTGTGTAAATAATGTCATAAAGAGTATAATGTGTAATTTTGAGTATTTATGGGCTTGGTATGTAATTATAAATAAATTATGATTTAAATTGTAAGTTTTGTAAAGTTAAGGGACCAATTGCGTAATTACTAAATTCTAAGGGTCTAATTCGTACTTCATATAATTCTGAGGTGATGTTCTGTAAATTTGTAAAATAAAGTACTTGTTTGGTAAATATAAGTATCATAGGGATTAAAACATGAATTATGTATATGTAAGGTTTGTTTTGGTAAATTATATAACTAAAGGGTATAAACTGTAAACTGAGAAACTAAAGGGATTGAAATGTCATTCTGAATAATTTGAGTATTTAAATCAGTAACTTAAGGTATTTTCATTTTAAACCTTTGAATCTAATGAATTTACAATTAAAACCCTAAATTATGTAAAATTGTTATAATTAACCCTAAACTTTTGTAACTTGATAAAAGGTACCTTAATTCCATAATAATCTGGAAATAAAGACTTAACCTAATCTGGAATATTTATATCTTACTAAATATGGAAATCTATTAAATTAAAATAGGAAAGTTACTAAAATGAAAGTTACTAAAATAATAATGAAAGTTAACTATTAAAATTGATGTAATTGGTTCTACTTCTTGTGGGTTTTGAGAATATTGTAATTCTGCTTCGTTTGCTTTCTTTAGTGTGTAAAAGGTAAGCTATTCGTCTTTAGTAGGTTTTCATTTCCTTTTCTGTTCAAAATTACAATATTCCGTTTTTTATTTTATCCTTTTCTTTCGAATTCATTCCTTATTAGGATCCCATACCATGCTATGTTCCCTTTTGTTTGTGAACTTTCGATGTGATCTTTGATTTGAATCTTTTGCCATGTACCCTTAAGATATAACTTTTGATTATGCTAGTACATTTGACTTTTGACCTACAGTTTGATATTACGAGCCAATCACTAGGCATGAGGGTTTCATGTCCATGTCATTGACGCACCTTTGACATGACTCTAGGGCAGGAGAGTGATGACCTGTTCCGTCCCTTATTTATTATTTGCTATGGCCATTATGATTATTATTATTGATTTGTCTGCGGGGGCGTATGGGTGCATCCTAGATTTGACCTGTTATCTGTATATGTTATATGTTTATGGTTATTATATCTGGTGACTGATTGTGTGTGCGATACACGTCTTTCACTTTGTCTGAGAGCTGATCACTCTACACAGGTTTGTTTTATTATATTAGTAATGCTATGGTATTGTCAGTCATCTGGGCTCGTGATAGATTCCTGTGTTCCTGTTTTTCTTAAATCTTATTCACTTTTGTTCTTTTCTTTTATTCATGATCCATTTCTCATTCCTTTCATTTTGACTTCGTATCGGTATGATTTTGTATTTGCTTTTGTATTTGCTACCTGTTATTTGTTTCCGTTATCTATATATCTGTTCACTGAGCTTTTGAAGCTCAGCCGCATTTCTTTTCCTGCGGCAGGTACTTAAGCTAGGAGCTGGGTTTAGCTTTGGGATGAGAGCGATCTATTTCGGAGTTGACCTTAGTTATTTAGCTTTACCATTTGAACTTCTATTTATTTTGATATGCCATTGTTTAGGCATTTGAATATTGGATTTTGTACTTCAGTTATTTTGTCTTGCATTTTGATTTAAGTCATGTTGACTTATTTTGGATTTAATGTTAAGACTTATGATGTTTTTATTTATTGAATGTTCTGTGACTTCTGATATGCCACCATTGTTGTGATATCTTTACCCTTGTCGGGTTGGGGTGTTACAATTTATGGTATCAGAGACAGGCTTTCATGAAAACCTTAGAGCTTAGGCTATCGACCTGTGAGGATTGGGTAGACATTAGGTTTCCTTTCGCGTACTCTCTTTTCCTGTCCTGTTCTGCCATGTTTTTCTTTTGCTCTATCATTTCCTGTTCGATCTTTCTAATCGTTTGAAAATCCTGTAGATGGTTGTTACTCGTCGTGGTGACTATTCCGATGGGGAGGAGCAATTTGCTACCTGGGCTTAATGCTAACGAGGTGATCACTCGGATGATCAATGATTTCCGAAATGGAGCTGGTCCCTCTGGTGGTTCTGGTGGTGCTGGTCCCTCTAGTGGTGCTGGTGGTTCTGGTGGTACTGGTGGTGGGGGCCGACCCACTACCATTAATGGTTGGCTTGAGAGTTTCAATAAACTCAAACCGTTGTCTTTCAGTACTGCTTCTACTCCTCATGCTGCAGAGGACTGGATAACACACATGGAGAAGCTGTTTGAGGTACTGGGTTGTGAAGACGAGTTTAAGACTCGTCTGGCTGCGTTTAAGCTTGAGGGTGATGCGCTTAACTGGTGGAAGGCGCACAAGGAAGCTAAGGGAGGCGATACTTATGTTCTTGGTTGTACTTGGGCTAACTTTCGTACTACGTTCTATAATAGGTACTTCCCTGTGTCTAAGCAGCAGAGATTTATTCGGGAGTACAACACTATTGCCCAGCTAGATTCTGAGAATGCAGGGGAATTTCTGGAGCGATTCCAGAGATTGGTTAGCTTTGTGGGTCCGGTGGCTGGGGATGCTGAGCATCAGGCTAAGCATTATAAGTGGGCACTGAAGAGTTGGGTTTTAGATCGTCTTCTTAATCAGGAGTTCGCTGATCCGTCAGCATGTTGCGACGCAGCTCGCAACATCGAGATTTTTCATGAGAAGGTGGGTTACAAGCGAAACCGTGATGGCGACAGGATTCAGCAGCAGAGTTAGAATCGGGACAACAAGGGGTTTTCTGGTAAGGGCTTTGAACAGCGGGGTCAGTCAGACCGTGGTCGTGATTATCAGGGTCAGCCCGGTAGGAGCTATGATCAGCGGAGACCAGATTCGAGGGGTCAGGATTCTGGTTCGATTCCTAAGCAGGGTGATGAGCGCCAGGGGCGAAATAATGGTCAGAAGCTGTGGAAGGATCAGCCTTCTAAGGGTTTTCAGCAGCAGTCTTGTGGTTCTGGATCGAGTGCTCAGAAGGGTTCATCTGGGAACTTACCTCCACCTCCTATCTGTACTACTTGTGGGAAAAGTCATCCAGGAGAGTGTCGTAGAGCGTCTGGTGCGTGTTTCCGATGTGGGTCTGCTGATCATCGGGTGAAGGACTGCCCAAAGCAGAATCCTGCATCTGCCAGGAACTATCTTCTTCCTCCTCCTCCACCTCCGAATACTGGGCGTGTGTTTTCTACTACGCGGGATCAGGCGGCTAAGGCTACAGGTACCATTACCGGCTTTTTGTATATTGGTGATTTTACTGTCTTCGCGTTATTTGACACTGGAGCAACACATTCTATCATATCTATGAAATTGGCTAAGAAATTGAACATACCTTCAACACCATTAAATAACCCAATTGCTATATCTACCCCCATGAAAAACCACATTCTTATCAACCATGAATATTTGAATTGTCCGTTACGCTTCGATGATCGGGTTCGTCCGGCGAATTTACTTCCTCTGGACATGATTGACTTTGATGTCATCCTGGGTATGGATTGGTTGGCTTTCCATCGAGCAACCATTGACTGCCACGCCAGAAATGTGATTTTTGGTGACCTGAAAAATCCTGAATTCATTTACCATGAATCTCGTCCTCTTAGAACTGTTAAAATCATTTCTGCCTTGAAAGCTCGAACCTTGATGTCTCATGGTTGCCAAGGTTATCTAGCCTCGGTTAAGGATTCGTCTGTTGAGAGTCCGGATATTTCTAGTGTTCCCATTGTTCGGGATTTTGCTGACGTTTTTCCTGAAGTACTTCCTAGTCTTCCTCCGGCTAGAGAAGTGGAATTTTCTATTGATCTAATTCCCGGTGCCGAACCTATCTCTAAGGCTCCGTACCGGATGGCACCTGTTGAACTGAAAGAGTTGAAGGAGCAACTAGAAGAGTTGCTGGACTGTGGATTCATTCGACCTAGTGTTTCGCCATGGGGTGCTCCTGTACTTTTCGTGAAGAAGAAGGATGGGTCTATGCGTCTGTGTATTGATTATCGCGAGCTTAATCGCATTACCATTCGAAACCGTTATCCGCTTCCTCGCATTGATGACTTGTTTGATCAGTTGCAAGGAGCTAAAGTTTTCGCCAAAATCGACTTGCGATCTGGTTATCACCAATTGCGAGTTAAAGAGCAGGATGTATCTAAAACTGCTTTCCGCACCCGTTATGGACACTATGAGTTTCTGGTTATGCCTTTTGGCTTAACAAATGCTCCTGCTGTGTTTATGGATTTAATGAATCGGGTTTTCCATGAATTTCTTGATAAATTCGTCATCGTTTTCATCGATGATATCCTGGTATATTCTAAATCGTCCGAGGAGCACGAGCAACATTTGCGTATTGTGCTGGGTATCCTGAGGCAGCAGAAATTGTTCGCGAAATTTTCTAAGTGTAAGTTCTGGCTGAACCAAGTAGCTTTCCTTGGTCACATTGTGTCTGCAGATGGTATCACCATGGATCCATCTAAGGTTGAGGCTATCACCAAGTGGCCGAGACCTACCACTGTGACTGAAGTCAGGAGTTTTCTAGGATTAGCTGGCTACTACAGGCGTTTTGTGGAAGGATTTTCTAAGTTGGCTTTGCCATTGACTCAACTGATGCGGAAGGGTGAAAAGTTTGTCTGGACGGATGAACGTGAGCAGAGTTTTGAAGAGTTGAAAAGGCGATTGGTGTCTGCACCTATTCTAACTTTACCATCGGGTTCTGGAGGTTTCCAAATTTATAGTGATGCTTCTAAGAAGGGTTTGGGCTGTGTGCTTATGCAAAACGGCAAGGTGATTGCCTACGCTTCGAGGCAATTGAAACCCTATGAGGAAAATTATCCAACTCATGATCTAGAATTGGCAGCTGTAGTTTTTGCATTGAAGATCTGGAGACATTACTTGTATGGCGAATCATGTGATATCTTCATTGATCACAAGAGCCTCAAATACATCTTTGCTCAGAAGGAGCTTAATATGAGACAGAGGCGATGGCTAGAGCTTCTGAAGGATTATGACACGAACATCCAGTATCATCCAGGTAAGGCTAATGTGGTTGCTGATGCACTTAGTCGGAAATCTAGATTGATTGCAAGTTTGGAGATTGATCCGCGTGTCCTCAAGGACTTGGAGCGTTTGGATGTTGAGTTGTGTGTTCGGCGTGATGTTGGTTACTGGGCTAGTTTAAAGATTGAGTCAAATCTGATGTTGCGTATTAAAGAGGCTCAGAAAGATGATGGTGAACTCTGGGCTATTGTTCAGAATATTGAAGAGGGTAAGCAAACTGAATTTAGAGTTGATGATGATGGAGTTGTCTGGTATGAGGATCGTTTATGTGTGCCTAATGATTTCGACTTGCGTGAGGCTGTGTTGACTGAGGCTCACAGTTCTCCTTTCGCTATCCATCCTGGTTCTACCAAGATGTATCGGGATCTTAAGCAACATTTATGGTGGAATGGTATGAAGCAAGACGTGGCGTTATTTGTTTGCTAGATGCATGACCTGCCAGCAAGTTAAGATTGAGCATCAGCGAGCGAGTGGTCTATTACAACCTTTGGAGATTCCTACATGGAAATGGGATGAGATTTCCATGGACTTCGTTTGTGGTCTGCCTGTTACTCGTAAAAGACATGATGCGATTTGGGTGGTCGTTGATCGGCTAACTAAATATGCTCATTTCTTACCTATCCGTATGACGTATAGTGTCAGTAAGTTGGCGGAAGTTTTTTAGCAAGAGATTGTTCGATTGCATGGTATGCCTTCGTCTATTGTTTCAGATCGTGATCCTCGTTTCACTTCTCGTTTTTGGAAGGGACTTCATAAAGCTTGGGGCGCTCGCCTTAAGTTCAGTACTGCATTTCATCCCCAAACTGATGGTCAGTCTGAGAGGACCATTCAGACTTTGGAAGACATGTTAAGGGCTTGTGCGTTGGAATGGACAGGTAGTTGGGATGAGTACTTATGTTTGGTAGAGTTTGCGTATAATAACAGTTGGCATGCGAGTATCCGAATGGCTCCCTTCGAGATGTTGTATGGTAGGAAATGTAGGGCTCCTGTTTGTTGGAATGAAGTAGGTGAACGTCTGATTGAAGGACCTGAGATGATTGAGATCACAAATGAAAAGGTAGCTATTGCTAGAGAGAAACTGAAAGAGTCGCGTGCGCGCCAGAAAAGTTATGCTGATAAGCACCGTCGGGATCTAGAATTTAATGTAGGTGATCGGGTATTCCTGAAAGTATCTCCTTTTCGTGGTGTCAGGCGTTTTGGAATCAAGGGCAAGTTGAGTCCTCGATTTATTGGACCGTTTGAAATCCTGGAGCGTATTGGGGAGGTCTCTTATCGTTTGGCCTTACCTCCTCAGCTATCTCATGTGCATAATGTTTTCCATGTATCTCTTCTGAGGGGATACAATTATCATCCACTGCATGTTGTATCTTATCCACTTGATCAGATCCGGCCTGATATGTCCTTGTCTGAAGAACCGGAAGCGGTTCTGGACCGTTAGGAACGAGTCATGAGAAATAAAGTTATTCCATTCGTAAAGATTCTTTGGAGGAATCACCCGGAGCGTGAGGCTACCTGGGAAACCGAGGAATCGATACGAGCTAGTTATCCGCAATTCTCGTTCTAGTCGGGTATGTCTTGTTTTGTTTTTCTACTCTCTTTTCTTTCTACTTCCTGCAAATTTCGAGGACGAAATTTTTTTGTTAGTGGGGAAGAAGTTGTAATACCTGAAATTCAGATAACCTGTAAAAAGACCAAATTACCCCTGAAACTATAAAACCTAAATAAATAACTTATAAAATTCTGAAACAATTCCAAACTTCTGAAAATGATCTACATATCAAGTAAATAAATTTCTGGGACAACATTACATTATATTAAATGTCCAAAAATCACAAAATCACATATACATATATACATGATCCGAAATTAATTAAATAAACTTAATATATATATTTTGTAAAATCATTTTAATTAGATAAGTACCAAAACTAATTTAAGGAATTATACACAAAATAAAAGTGTGATATTGGGATAACCTTTGGGCCGAAAATCTGGATCTATATCCCCCTCCTAGTCGGTTTTGATAAGCTTAACACAAACACATTATTTTGCAAAACCCTAATTTCCGAAAACCCTAATATCGACACACACTAAATTCGACCAAGCCTCCATTCGATCTTCTGGACTTGAGCAAGCATTTTTCTGGAGTTCATCAAGGTGTAAAGGAGCTACGAAAAATAGGAGTCGAGTTGTGGAAGCCTTCGTTTGATCGTGGTGTTTTGTTTTGTTCGATCCTTTGCGCTCGATAGGTATAAAAATCCCACGACTAATTCTTACGTTGTATAATTGATCTAGCATTTTTCTAATGATCTTTATGTCGAATATAACTCAGTAAAAATGTTAAACATGAATCATGCAAGCTAAATCATGCGTACGAAATTACAAGAGATAAAACACACATAAATTCCAAATAGTGTCATACGATTTTTATGGAGTGTAACCATAATTTTCACATGTTCTATACTGATAATATAAGCCTATAAAAATAGCCACATGATTTATAGAAGCTCAGAATAATTGATGCAAATTGTTGTTTATAATCGGATTTAAAGGAAAATAAAGAAAATTAAGAAGAAACCCTAGAATGCATTAGGGTTAGGGTTTATATTATTAGATCTGATGTAATTAATGCTTCAATGATGGTGTCATGATGGTTTAATGATTAGATGAAAGTAGGATTTGGTTTTGCAAATTAAAAGGCTATACGATTGGTATTTAAAAGTATAAGGGTTTGTTTTGCCAACTTTGAAACTTCTGGGATATTTTTGTAATGTCATATAAGTCAGTAGGAAGGTGGGAAAAATATAACTTGAGGGTCCTAAGTGTAAATTTTGCAAGAAAATGAATTAATTATATTTTTAAGGGTCGATTTGTAATTAATTAAAGTAGAGGGACTAAAGTGTAAGTTCTGGAAACTTGAAGTTATTTTGCGTAAATAATGTCATAAAGAGTATAATGTGTAATTTTGAGTATTTATGGGCTTGGTATGTAATTATAAATAAATTATGATTTAAATTGTAAGTTTTGTAAAGTTAAGGGACCAATTGCGTAATTACTAAATTCTAAGGGTCTAATTTGTACTTCATATAATTCTGAGGTGATGTTCTGTAAATTTTTAAAATAAAGTACTTGTTTGGTAAATATAAGTATCATAGGGATTAAAACGTGAATTATGTATATGTAGGGTTTGTTTTGGTAAATTATATAACTAAAGGGTATAAACTGTAAACTGGGAAACTAAAGGGATTAAAATGTCATTCTGAATAATATGAGTATTTAAATCAGTAACTTAAGTTATTTTCATTTTAAACCTTTGAATCTAATGAATTTACAATTAAAACCCTAAATTATGTAAAATTGTTATAATTAACCCTAAACTTTTGTAACTTGATAAAAGGTACCTTAATTCCATAATAATCTGGAAATAAAGACTTAACCTAATCAGGAATATTTATATCTTACTAAATATGGAAATCTATTAATTATAGAAAGTTACTAAATCTGGAAAGTTACTAAAAATAGAAAGTTACTTAAAATGGAAAAGTAAACTTGAAGTAATAATCTGAGTTTGAATATTTTGTAATTCGTCTTCTACTTCTTTAGGTGTGAAGAAGGAGAAGCCCTAATTTCTGGTTCGTGTTTGCTTTCTTTCTGCTGTGCTAATAAGGTACAGATATTCCGTCCTTTCAGTATGGGCTTTTCATTCCCTTTTTCTTTCAGAATTCATTTCCTTATTAGGATTCCCTATACCACTGCTATGTTCCCTTTTGTTTGTGAACTTTCGATGTGATCTTTGATTTGAATCTTTTGCCATGTACCCTTAAGATATAACTTTTGATTATGCTAGTACATTTGACTTTTGACCTACAGTTTGATATTACGAGCCAATCACTAGGCATGAGGGTTTCATGTCCATGTCATTGACGCACCTCTGACATGACTCTCGGGCAGGAGAGTGATGACCTGTTCCGTCCCTTATTTGTTATTTGCTATGGCCATTATGATTATTATTATTGATTTGTCTGCGGGGGCGTATGGGTGCATCCTAGATTTGACCTGTTATCTGTATATGTTATATGTTTATGGTTATTATATCTGGTGACTGATTGTGTGTGCGATACACGTCTTTCACTTTGTCTGAGAGCTGATCACTCTACACAGGTTTGTTTTATTATATTAGTAATGCTATGGTATTGTCAGTCATCTGGGCTCGTGATAGATTCCTGTGTTCCTGTTTTTCTTAAATCTTATTCACTTTTGTGCTTTTCTTTTATTCATGATCCATTTCTCATTCCTTTCATTTTGACTTCGTATCGGTATGATTTTGTATTTGCTACCTGTTATTTGTTTCCGTTATCTATATATCTGTTCACTGAGCTTTTGAAGCTCAGCCGCATTTCTTTTCCTGCGGCAGGTACTTAAGCTAGGAGCTGGGTTTAGCTTTGGGATGAGAGCGATCTATTTCGGAGTTGACCTTAGTTATTTAGCTTTACCATTTGAACTTCTATTTATTTTGATATGCCATTGTTTAGGCATTTGAATATTGGATTTTGTACTTCAGTTATTTTGTCTTGCATTTTGATTTAAGTCATGTTGACTTATTTTGGATTTAATGTTAAGACTTATGATGTTTTTATTTATTGAATGTTCTGTGACTTCTGATATGCCACCATTGTTGTGATATCTTTACCCTTGTCGGGTTGGGGTGTTACAAGCCTCATGTATCTCGGTTCCATTGCTTAAATTGACCGAGTTCCCTAAAACCAGTTGTCTATCAAGCACACCAATAGTTCTAGGGAGCTCTGTCAAATTAAGCAATGGAACTCATATACATCGTTCGATAGATGGGCTCTAATAACTGAGGCGTGTTGATTGTGATAATGATATAGTGTGTATTGTTCATGACAGGCCACACTTCTTCATTATCCCATTCAACACGAGTCCTAATACTCACATGCTTTTCTAGAATCGACAATTTCTTCTACGACACACCTTTGTATTCCTATATCACAGTCATTGCAATCGTAGTTTCTGGTGCGAGATATATGTATATATATATGTATATATATATGTATATACATATATACATGTATGTATATATGTATATATATATATATATATATGCAAAAAAGAAGTGGAAAGTAACGAACTGTGTATTGGATACCCACATTACTTAGTCGATAAATGGTTTAACTTAATAAATCAGTCTGGAACTTGAACATAGTTACTCATTTTAAGTTCCCATACAGTTCCTTTTGTTCTTTCAACAATCTAGCAATTCGCTTGATGCAGACTGTTGCACAAAGGGAGTTGAAACGACAAATGGAACTGTAAGGGGACTTAGAAGGGTTAACTATGTTTCTTTTTCGGTTCCATTCTTTTTTACGACCTAAAACTGGCATCTACAAAGTAACGTCTCCATACACAGCTTCCTACATTGAACTTCACCTTGAAAGCCTCAATTATAGACATATATATATATATATATATATATATATATATATATATATATATATAATATTTTATATATATAGCCTCAATTATATATATATATATATATATCCATTTCATCCGTTTTATTATAACAAAATTTCTATACTACGTTATACTGTATTTAAAAGTAATTGTTCTCTTTTATGTTTGTGTTTCTTGATATCAAATACTGGTAACAGGCCACACTCCTTTATTATCCCATTCAACACGAGTCCTAATAATCGCACGCTTTTCTAGAGTCGACAATTTCATCTACGACACACCTTTGTATTCCTATGTAACTGTCATTGCAATCGTAGTCATAATCAGTGTCTTAATACAAAGATTTATATATCGGACTTTTGAATCAAATTATTATACTACATTTAAAAGTAACTGTTCTCTTTTATGTTTGTGTTTCTTGATATCAAATACTGGTAGCCTGGTGGATTGGATGAATTGTGAACGCATGCTGTCGTTTATGGTCGCCTCATACTAGCTGGCCGATTCCATGGAGTTCATGGTTAGTACAAAATACATTTATTTATCTAATGCCTTTGTATGAATCTTAAGTTAAGCGTATTATTTCCTGCAAGATTACTGTTGGTGATATTCGGCTTAAGTTTGGAAATGACGAGTCTACCAAGGAATTCTGACGTAGTTTGCAGAAATGTTATACGATTTTGTACAGCCTTTAGGAGTTGTTTAGTTGCGCTCCTTCTTTCCCAGGTAAACAAACACCTCAGCTGACGCTTAAAAAACTGAACTTTATACTCACTCTGATCAATTTTATGCTCGCATGGTCATACGTGTGCAGGTATATCGATTCTTGCCAGTCACTTACCTTGGGGTAAATGTCACGTTATCTGTGGCTATATATGATTTCCTGACAGGAGCACATGATGTTCAATGTAGCTGCCTGGTCTTACCTTTCTTCTCCAGTTCCTTTTGTTACTCCATTGGGCTAGCAATGCGTCTGGTGCAGATTATTATGTAAAGTTTAACTGAGGTAGCAAAAGGAACTGGAAAGAGAGATAAGAACTTCCAGCTATGTTGAATATTGCGTATATGAGATGAGGACCGGATGCTAACTCCAATGTTGGTTGCAAAAGGTAACTATAAAAGGTGACGATAAACTTTCTACTCATTAACTGTTTCATGAGTATGGCCGCCTGTTACAAGTAAATCCGGCAATAAAAGTTGTTGCCTATTGGGCTCAAGTTTGGAAATGACGAATCTACTAAGAAATCCTGTCATCATCTGCAGAAATGTTATACGATTTTGTACAACCTTTAGGAGTTGTTTATTTGCTTAATTTTTGGTCGACACATCCATTTTAAAAGGGTGGTCGGCCGCCCAATGTTTTTAATTTTCGTGAATTTAAAGCATTCAAACTTTTATGTATATTGAATTAACCAGACGGCTAAATTTGCTGCAAGATCATCGCCCCGCCGCAACGCGGCGGCTCACAGCCGTACTCGTTGTATTTCAATTAGCATCTACCCTTATTTGCAAAGGAGGTGTACTTATACCAAGATCTAATCCTGAATAATTTTCGGTCTTAAGCTTCTGAAAAGAGTGTTGGAATATGTTTGGCTTTATATATGACCTTTTATTTGGATGTTTTATATCATGGCAATTAAATGAATTCTTTAAGCATACAAAAAAATTATTGTTATTTAATGTTTAGAAACATGGATAGACTTCACAGATTAATATGCTATTGTGAAGAATACAATGCAAGTATTGTATACACTTTATTATGGACAAAATCCATTCATTTGGATGATCTAACTTAGTTAACGCATATTCTTATGAATAAAAGGGATTTTATTTTTGTAGTAACCTTCACAATCTAGCAAATATTTCGACAAACTGTATAACTTGACAAAAACCATGTTAACTTTAGTTACTTTTTTTTTGGGTAAACAGATAAAACTTTCCCTAGTTAGCTTATCTGGGGAGGGTGAGTATTTTTACTTAGATGTATGCGGTTTAACCAGAGTAACACATATGGCCGTTTCCCACCCTTCCATAGTCAGCCCTAAAGGATCGCTAAGCCATTTAACGTTGGTTAATCATAATCACTCTTTTCAAACTTCACAATCCTCACCTTAAATAAAACTTAGAGTAAATTGCATTTTTGGTCCCTAAAGTTTGGCCAATTTGCATGTTTGGTCCATAAGGTTTGAAAAGTGCAATGGTGGTCCTCATTTTGAAGTTTTTGCTGCATGTTTGGTCCCTAGGTACAAACGACGTTAGTCTGCGTCCGTTAGTACATATCCCACGAGGGTATTTTAGTCTTTTTGTGTCACTACATTACAAAACCACTTAAATAAATCCCCCCAACCCCACCAGATCTTACTTTAACCCACCCATTGACTTTCAATCCTTATTTACTAAACCCTAATTTCACTCTCTACTTTAATCCTTTTTTTTTATCACTGCAAAAATCATCCTTGAAGATTGATAGTAAAAAAAATGGTTAGGGGAGTCCAGGTGTGGCGTTTTCGACCGCATAATATGATGGATTATGATCCTTATACGCAATATGTTAAGAACTTATTTAATCTGTTTTTGGTTGAGTAAATTCCATATTTTGGTAACAATAATTCTGATAATGGTTTTTGTTTATTAAACAGCAAATTCTCCCCACATATTCTCAATGAAGGTGCATCATGGTGGAAGGTTCACTAACATGTCTTATAGGAAGTACATTAGTGGTAAGGTTCAATTCGTGGATTTAGTGGATAGTGAGCTCTTTACTGTAGAAGTGCTTAATAACATTGTTAAGATGTTAAAATATCATCCTAAGCAAATCATGTATTACCATTTTAAGTTACCTAGGAAAAGCTTAGACTGGGGACTTAGAGCACTGGCATCTGATGATGATATTGTTAACATGATTAAACGGCGACCTGTATTCACATTAGTCCATGATGTGCGAATGGCACATTGGAAACTACAGAAACAATTCACCATTTTAACTTAATTTGGCTTTGAACAAATTAGGGTTGATTTAAAAATTAAGGGTTTTTTAATTGGTAAAGTGAAGTGATGGTGGGGGTGGCAGGAGTATTTAAATAGATTTGGTAGGGTTGGGGGGATTTATTTAAGTGGTTTTGTATTGTAGTGACACAAAAAGACTAAAATACCCTCGTGGGATATGTACTAACGGACGCAGACTAACGTCATTTGTACCCAGGGACCAAACATGCAGCAAAAACTTCAAAATGAGGACCACCATTGCACTTTCCAAACCTTAAGGACCAAACATGCAATTTGGCCAAACCTTAGGGACCAAAAATGCAATTTACTCTAAAACTTATTAACCAAATAAAAACACCCTAAACATTTAGGCATATTTCAAAAAAATAGCCATATTATAAGGACCAAAAGTTAAAAAAGGTACATACATGATTTCCCTCTAACAAACTGTTTAATAAAGCGTAGACATCCGTCAAGAAAATTGGGAGGATTCGAGAAACAGGGAAAGGAAAAGTAGAGTTACAAGGACGGTTTTCTAAGCCGTTGAATCTTCTTTTCTCTTCATTTCATGAACCCAAATTTCTCGCAACAAGAAAAAGATTCATATCCTCCTTCATGCTATTACATGTATGTTAATTTTTTCTTTTACATGATCATCGTATTTGAATTTGTGTTTCTGTTATGAGGATGGACAGAACCAAGGGTTCCCGCGGGTGCCCGGGAATTTTTTTTGATGTAGGGTTAATTTTTGAAAAAACATCAATTTTTCCAAAATGCATTTTAAATGAACCCGGTCTATCGAAATGTGTTTCTATATTATGGTTCCAAAATATTTGTGCACCCGGTCATATTTGGTCCTGGTTACGTCCCTGGTTATGAATCGTTTGATAGGTTTATATTTGTTTGTTTGGTCGTAAAATTTATGAGAAGATGCTTATAATTTAAAAGAAGAACGATTTTTATTTTTTGTGTTCTATGTGATTGTTTCTTATACAATATTGATATGGATTGATTTATGGTTGTGATGAACATTCTTGGCTTCTTGTTATCGATCTTTATTGGTAAGTTGTCTGTTTTTGTTTCTTTATAAATTAATTTTGGAGTTCTAAATGATTCTAGTATTTGTTAGCCTAGCCCGTATTATGTCTATTGTAATGGGCTCTAGACCATAATCTAGAATAGTCGGTATATGGTTATATATGTACGATGTAATGTTACTTTGGAGAATCAATCAAATCACAATATTCGGTACCATAATCATTCTCATAACTGTCATGGTATCACAGCCTCCCAAATCGATCCTCAAAGAAAAACCCTAATAACTCCCATTTTTTTTAAACCCATTAACGAATCCCTCACAAATTAATCACACCCGTATACGTGTTGGTGATCGGTGCTAGGTCATTGATCCACACTACTTTCTGCTTGTTGTCGTGCTAGGTCACGATTATGTTTACGTGTTGGTGATCGGTGCTAGTTCATTGATCCACACTACTTTCTGCTTGTTGTCGTGCTAGGTCACGATTGTGTTTCTTTTTAATGTTAAACATGCTAGGTCACGTTTTGGTTCGTTTCGTTTGTGCAAAGGTCACAAGCAATCTCCATTATCTTGCTATTGTTATATTGTTACGTTTTCATTATCACTGGAAATACTGAAAAGGTAGTACTTAGGCCTTTGAGTAAACTGAACATCACAGGGTCACAAAATACGCCTACTGGAAACATTGCAAACACCCGTAATACAACAAACAGGCCCTCGGCTTATTTTACCATACATGGCCCAACTCACCAAACTTATTACAACCCACACCCAAGCCCACCCACCGCCCTTTGTCCCCCACCAGGCTTTGGTCACCTTCTAGCCCAATCCAATAACTCTACACACCCTCTTGGACCACCTGGACTAATTAATAATGCCACTACATTTGTTAGTCCACTCAGTTATGTAAATCAGGCTCAACAGCCCATTACTACTGTTCACCAGACTCACGTAGGACCCACAGCCCCCTGTCCCGGTTACTGTTCATCAGACGCAGCACGCACCAATAGGCCCTCTGGGACAAGAGACTATTTTACCTCATGCTTTCACTACCAGGACCCTTCATGAACCCGCCACAGGTGCATGGAACATGGACACAGGTGCGAGCTCACACCTTAATGCTTCAGTTAATAGTCTTAGTCATGTTTTTAATACGTGCATGTATTCGTCCATCTCGGTTGGTGATGGGCATTCTATTCCTATCACCAATACGGGTCATAGTATTTTGCCAATTCCCTTTCAAACTCTTCACCTAAATAATGTTCTTATTACCCCGCATATTGTCAAAAATTTAACATATGTTCGTCAATTTGTTCGTGAAAATAACTGCACTGTTGAATTTGATCCTTTTGAATTTTCTGTTAAAGATTTCATGACACATCGGGTGCTTCTCCGATGTGATAGCACGTGGGACCTTTATCCTGTCACACCTCCGTCTCCCATTCCTCAAGCTCTCTTAGTCAGTCAGCATGTGTGGCATCAGCGTCTTGGACATCCAGGAAGCGAAGTGTTACGTCATCTAGTTTCAAATAATTTCATTTCATGTAATAAAGAGAAGCCTCCCGTGCTTTGTCATGCCTGCCAGCTTGGCAAACACGTTAGACTTCCATTTGCTAGTTCCAATACTGTTGTTAATGCTTGTTTTGACATCATTCACTCTGATGTATGGACTTCACAAATTCCGAGTCTTTCGGGTTTCAAATATTATGTATTATTGTTGGATCATTATTCTCATTTTGTTTGGGTCTATCCGTTATTTAACAAATCTGACGTTTTGTCTAAATTTGTATTATTCCGTAAATATGTTCACACTCAATTCAAGTGTGAAATCAAGTCCTTCCAGTGTGACCATGGCGGTGAATTTGACAACCGTACCATACATAAACTATTTTCCGACAATGGCATTTAGTTTCGTTTCTCATGCCCCAAAACATCATCAACAAAATGGCAAGTCCGAACGGATGATTCGCACTATCAACAATCTTATTCGAACCTTGCTTTTTCATGCCAACATCCAAAACATCACCAACATTTTAGGTTGAAGCTCTAGACATGGTTGTCCACTTAATTAATATATTACCCTCTACAGCTATCACCAACGAAATCCCCTATACCCAAATCTTTGGCCAAAATCTAGATTATAGCCTTATATGCACATTTGGCTGCTTATGTTATGTTGTTCCCTTAACACGCTTAGAGTTAACTAGAAAGTTAATCTATTCGTGTTTATGACTAATACAATGTTTTGATTAATTCTAACAAATTAATGAAAACGTTAAAGTAAAAACACATAAGTATTTTTCAACGTTTAAATTCTTATTAGAAATGAATCAAAGAATCTATTACCCAAGTGTTTTGCGGAACAAACACTTGGGATTGAACAGACAAGGTATGGTGGTGTCTCCTATCTAAACTCAAGCTTTGCTTTGAGTGGTAACAATATGCCTCACTGAGCTATCTCAGGGACTGGTTACTCTTTGTAGGAGAGAAGTTGCTTTGTAAAAGTCTAAGCTTTCAATGTACAAAACACACACAACTTCTCTCCTTTTGAACCTATTTATACACAAGTATAAAAGAGTAAAAGTGATTAAAAAACTACAACTTGTTGAAGCAAGCGTGTCTGACAATTACAACAATAATTGTCATTTCCAAGAACCAATGGGAATGGACTATAAAGTCTTTAGGAGTGGTTGGTCTGACACTCCATGACTTTTAGCCGTCTTAGGGAAAGTTTCTTCCTGACAAGATAAGATTTGATCTTATCTTAAACTCTTCCCAGATCTTCCCGCCTTTCTTTCAGGCGTTGAGTTCTTCAGTCTTCAATCACTTAATGTTGTTGAGGGAACTGGGGTTCAGTGAGTTCTTGTCCAACACTCACTGAACCATCATCTTCTTCTTTGGCTTAAGTCCTACTCAGGGAGTACCGCCTTCCTGAGTAGTGAATCCTTCGTTTTGAATTCGCCTTAAGCATCCTGAAGATGACTCACTGAGTGACTGTTCACTCAGTGACTTGAATTGTTCTCGGTTTAATTTACACTTAGTTAATTTGTGTCCAATTCTTGTTTTAAGTATTCTTGGGTACTGATGGACCCAACAATCTCCCCCTATTTGGATATAAATTATTCCTAAGTGTTTTGATCAGTTATGAGTGATCTAATGACTTCTACTCATACTGAATGTACTAGAATGTAAATAAGGACACTGAAATAATAAAAACATCATCTTATTAATATCATTACAAGTCCTATCAAAACTAAGTACAAAAAGGTAGTGGCGGCATTCAGGCAGATTCATCAGTTCAACTTAATACCAAGGGCTTCAAGCTTAGGCTTCTTTGACTGCAGCTCATGTTGGTCAGGGTGCTCTCGGATTTTTCTTTTCAGATCTTGACAAAACCTCACATTCTCAGGACTCTTGATTGGAGAGGCCATCATGAGGAAACCCATCATTGCCTTGATTCCTGATAGATCAATATCATTCCACCTTTAGAAGGCTGGGTCTCCGAACTCATCAGTGAAGAACAACCCTCTTTCAGGTTGTTCGATGACCACATTCCTCCTGAATGGAACACCTTCAGGGAGAGCTCTGTTGCAGTCCAGACCAGGGACCTTGATCTCAGGCTCTGCTTCAACCTTCTTTCTTTTTCTTGAAGAAGACTGAGAAGGGGCAGGCTGTTCGGCTGAAGCAGGAAGAAGAGAGGGAATGCCAAGTTCCTGAGGTGTTGCAGCCAACTTTTTATACCTCAGACTGAGGGATTTCATCAGGTTTGGCACAACAACATTTTGCTTCTTCTCAATTAGTGGACCCAGTTCATCCAGTTCTGAGATCCCAAAGTCTGCGAATCTGAAAGGGTCATGAACCTCAAAGACTCTCTTGTCATTACTTATGTAGACAGTTAGAATTGCAGGCTTGGAGTTTTTATGAATCTTGACATCAATGATTGGTTCTGGCTTTAACCTGTTTGTCATGACCCACTGATATCTTGCAATCCTGTTCTGCCTAATCTCTTCAGTCCTTTTCATTCTTTCTTCCCTTCTCTGCCTGAGGGCAGTCATTTCAGCATTCTGAGCTTCCACAAAGCTCTTACCACCTTCCCTTTTAGCAAGGTATTTTGCCTCAATCCCAATCTTCTCAGCCTCTTCTCTTGCAACCTGAATGAGAGCAAGCTTGTTCTGCCTTTCATCTTCAGTAGCTTTCTTCACTGCCTTCTCTTTCTCTATATGATCCTGAATTTCCTTTTTAGTGAGAAGTTTCATCACCCCATTGATTTCATAAGGAACCCTGACTGGTTCATCAGGGTCTGGCCTTCTTTCCTTGGAGGCAGGTACCAAGATTGTGGGCTCAGGCTCAATGGTTGTGAGAATGCCCTTACCTTTGTCTTGGTAGGATGAAGATGAGGTGGCTTCAGGATTCTCCCCCTCAGTGTGAGAAGGAGGTTATTCTTGTTCAGGTTGTGGAGGTTCGTCTTCAGTGACTTTCTCCCCCTCAACTGTTGCTTGACCCATAGTGAGATCAAGAGTTGGTTCGCTCACTGAAGTTGAGGGAGCTTGACCTTTGAAGGCCTGATAGATCTCAGTCATCATGGACTTGATGTCTGATGTGTCCTTCTGAAGAGTTGAGACCTGAGTCTCAAGAGAAGCCTGAGAAGCCTCTAATGTTGTCATCCTTGGCCCAAGAGTCCAAGCCAGAGAGGAAGAAGAAGATGCCAAAGATGCCATGTGGGACTCCATAAGACCCAGGGAAGATCGGATGGAGTCCACTGAAGAGTTGAGTCCCTGAAGATTGGAGGATTTCAGCACAGTTACCAGCTCAGCCAACTGAGAAGTTTGTTGCTGGTAAGTTTCTGAAGCCTGAAGAATTTTCCTGTTTAGCTCAGGGTCATCTTTCACTGACTCTTGAATAGTGTCAACGCTCTTTTTTAAGTTGGTGAGAGACTCGTTGAACATTTTAAAGTTGTAATCAAGATTTGTCAGGGAGAAGGAGATAGATGACTTGTGCTCATTTACATCATCATGATAGGATTCCACTGATTCCTTCAGATTGACATAATGAATAGCTGCTTCAGTGTGCTGGTCAAACATTTCTTCAGTCAGACCTTGGAAGAGAGCCTTGTTGGTCTTTAGCAGGAACTTAACCAATTGTCTCTCAGTGAGAGGAAGAATGTTGTCATACTTGCTGAGGATGTTGTCAGTATCCGAAGAACCAGCAGCTTGAGATTCTGATTCTTCACTTGGATGTGGAGATGACTGATGTTGTTAGGATTGGACACACGGTTAAGGTGGTTAAACCTTTTGTTCTTTGTGTGTATGATATATTGAGTGAATATGATTAAGTATGCGGAATCTATTTAATCACACTTAGAAGGTTATTTGTGTTGTGGAAATGGAATGGTTGTGTTTGTTATATGACAAGGAACAATGAAAGATTAACACCAAACGATTCAATATTATTAATGATAATAATACGAGTGATCTTGAAATATCACTAGGGTTACAACCTTGAATCTTATGTTCTTACAACTTGTGATATTCTTTTGTTTGTTCTATGTCTTAACAGTTATGAGTTCTAATAATAACATATAACTATTCGACTTATGCACTCCGACACATAATATCGAGTCTAAGATCTTCTTTTATAGTCCAAGAAGATCTTTACAATATTGCTTAAAGTCTAGTCGAACTACTTGCTAACTTATCTTGAGTGTGTCTGTCACAACCCGCATTTTCAGGATATTTTCCATATTCACTATTCATCTCGGGAAATTACTATTCATCATTTACTATTCACCGATCACTATTCATCATTTTACTATTCATCATTTTCGGAGTCAATTTGAGATTCTGAGAAGCGTTCAGAAATTTTACTATTCACATGACACTATTCATTCCCGGAAGAATTCACTATTCATGGTTATCGTTCATCACTTCGTAAACTAGGTTTACGGGTATTCAAATACGCGTAACCGGTAAGGTTTAGCGGCGTATTCATGCATCATCAGTGAGGACCCGTCATATAGACTAGAAGTAGTCTGCATATCATCAGTAACATTTTCAGTATCATTGGTCATGCACGGAAATGCATTATTTCTATTTACGTATGCTTAATTTGTAATTAACGTTACCACTCAGTTTTTACTACTAATAATATACCCGATACTCCCGACAATGATCCTAACATATTTCATACTTATTATAATGATATAAAAATTATATTATTAATTTACCCGGTGTTTTAAAACCATTTACTATATTTTCCGGAAAACGCCTATAACAGCGTCGGTTTGCGAATTTTCAACTCGATAATTATTTTAACACCCGATTCTCATCAGGAATACAATTTCATAATTTTTACAAGATCGTCATATTTTATTTCACCTCGTCACGATTTATTTCAAGACAACTCGGTACCCGATAACACTCAATGTATACTCAAAACTAGCTATATCTAATTAAATGGGAGACATATCTTTGATTAAACATCAAATCCATCCTAATCTACCCACATGTGCCGCCCCTCCCTAACCCCCCATTTAGCTAATACTCCAAAATGCATTAAATGAATTTTTGGTCTTTTAATTCTCATCCCACTAACATAAACACACACACTAACTTACCAACTAGCTAGAAAAAGATCAAACCCTCCCATCTTCATCTCCTAGAATCGGCCACACCCAAGAACCCAACCATAATTCATCACTTTTTCAAGAACAAGTCATAATCACACTCCATTTACCTTCCTAGTTAAGGATTTGTGATCAAACTTCAAGATTTCTACTCATTTCTTATCAAATCTCATCCAATCATCAAGTAAGTTTCAAAGTTATGTTTTGATCATTTTTATCCTTTCATTTGATGTATATGTTCATGTATTTACAAGTTTTATTGATCATCCATGCAAGATACTAAAGTTATACATACCACTTTTGAACATAAACTTCCTAAATCACTAGATCCATAAGTTTTCCCTAATGATCTCATGAAATCCACCATGATTGGTGATGTTTAGGACCCCATGACACCCTAAGAAGGTGTATGGTAGGATTTGCGAACTTGTGGAGTTGATTTGAAGAGATTTGAGTAAGTTTAGAACCTTAAAAATGGATTTTAAACATTATAGATAAGGGTCTGTCCTTAATCGGCAGATCTGGAATTTTCAGTAACTGATGGGTCATTTTGGCCTTCATATTTAGAAAGTACTTTCAAAAACGAAACCGTGGGCGCCGGAATCACTAAAATCCGACTTATAACGAAGAAGTTATGAATTATTTAAGTTACGCGACGAAAACTATATTTTTCAGAAAAACTGTTGCTGATTGCCGAACTTTAAGGGGCAAAACGAGTCGTTAGCCGTGATCTAGATGAGCCGAGCCATTGAAAATATGTTAGTTTATATTTATACGAAACCGTGGATATAAAGAACGTAGAAAACGAGCTTATAACGACCGAGATATACACGTTTAAAGCCCGACAATTCATCACTTATTTTGACAGCCCACTTTTATAAAGTGTTTTAAGTATGAAAACTAGTATTTTTACAAGTCACTAAGTTGATAGCCGATTATCTAATTGATCGAGACATAATTGGTCAAAAGTTGAATATAACGATATTTAGATATTGTTACAAGGTTTACAAAAACATCGAGTTTTGTCACTAACACTTATCGAGCTATATTTCACGGCTAGTTTTACAAGGCCGTTCGGGCATATTTTCAAAAGTTGTAAAAAGAGTTATTTTGCGACGAAAACATTATATTAACCAATATAACACCAAACAAAGATCGTGGAGTACCGTTTCAACATATTTACACGAAAAGTAGTATTTAACTTAACGAGACGTCAAAAATGTATTTTTCGACGATAAACGTTATTTTCCAAAATCATCAAGTGGTATCGATAACATACGTATTTGCATGTGCAGCATCATTTCATTTCTTACATTAGATTCCATCATTCATATTAGGTTGCGGTTAGAGATCGTGCCTCATTTCAGTGTATTCACTTTTGTCATCGTAGCTATCGCATCAGGTGAGTTTCATAGCCCCTACTTTCGTACGTTTTGAATAACTGTTTTGGGGGAGAATACATGCTCATTTTCATCCAAATGTATACATGATTTACTTGATTATGCCACTTGTTTCATCAAGTCATTACTTGCTCCAATTATGAATTTGTTATTCATCCGAATGTATTGTGTATTCACTAGTATTGCACTAAATTCTTATTACTCATGGACACAAGCACTTCAAACATTATGCATACTTAACCGAATGAACCGGCTCCACCACTATGTACATACATGACAAAATGAATGGGTCACATAACCGAATGTACGGGTATTATGACCGAATGAACGGGTCACATGACGAATGAACTGGTCACACAACCGAATGAATTGGTCACATCATCGAATGTATTGATCAACCAAATGTACTGTGAATCTTGTGGTCCACATATTACTTTTATTCACCAAACCAAAACTCATTTGGCAGTGGGTTGTAAACACACAGGTTGCAAGTCTTGTTATGGCCAAGGCTTGGGACTGAGTGGATTTACAATGCCTTTGCTGGGAAATCATTATTCAAAGGCATTACATTTTACAACAACTCTATGAACTCACCAACCTCGTGTTGACGTTTTAGCATGTATTTTCAGGTATTTAGCAAAGGCACGCCACTGGAGACTTTGGCAGGGCATGGCATGGTCATAGAAGACTCTGATATTTATACAGGGACCGTTTTACTTATTTTAAAGGGCCTACTTCCGCACTACATTTAACAATGTAAATTCAACATTTTTGTTAAGCAATTTTATTCTAAACGGTTGAGATGAAAAACCGTTCTTTACGCTTGTGTTGTGATACCAATTGAGTTACACCCCAGCGACATGTAAGTTTCCGCTGGACCCGATTTTGGGGGTGTGACAGATTGGTATCAGAGCCTAGGCTATAGAGAACTGGGTGATTTTAAAACCTAGACTATAGCTACATTCACAAAAACTTAACCCTATGACCGCCACGTGCCTGCCTGCCAAGCTGATGCCTCATTTGTGGTTTGTTGCTGACATAATTGATGAGATTTGTATCTCATTATCAGATAGATTACACTCACTTATTCTAGTTGATTACCATACTTGTCTTCCATATTAGTATGCTTACATATCATATGCGTTTCATTGTTACGCCTTTTTCCTTGCGTAGTTTCATTATTCGACCTCGAGATTGGTCATTTACATTAGTCTTTCAGAACATCTTTTCATATGTGAAGGACATAGTATTAGTATGACTGAGCTGAGTATTTCAAAATTCATGGAACCTCGGTAGAATATAGACTGGTCATCTATATTCGACCCGGGATAGTGGGACATAGGCTGACCACCTATATCCGACTCAGAGATGAATTTTGCAATACTGAGAATGGTTATAATAAAATTTTGTCCAGATCAATTCCCTACCCAATTTCCAAATGTTTCATTCATGTGTGCGTACTCAAACGTTGCAAGAACATTTCACACCTACACCACTTCGGTTACCACTGAGTGGAAGTACGCCGATAAATCATTGCATCTCATGGACATTCCCATTGTGCACCATACATTTACATCACCGTACTCTCTTTCATCACTGTTATGTGAATTCCTCATCATTGTTATTTGACTTCCTCACCAAGAAACATTTATAGGGATGAATCCAACCTCCTAACCAAGATTATAGAACATTCATGCCTTCATTTCCCTCGTGAACCACCGCCTAGAAGCATGTCAACTAATCATAACGACTTCAAGTTTTCATTTTATGACAAGCCACTCAGAACATCTACTTCTAGAAAACGTCTTATTTACGCTTCACCCTCCTTTTCTTGTTTTGAAGAGTTATGCCGCGAAAGAAAGCTACTTCAACTATGACACCAGCTGCTATTCAGAAGCTTGTTGCGGATAGTATAGAGGCAGCACTAGTAGTTGAAAGGGAGGCCGTAGCTGCACGGGCTGCTGAAGCCGCTTCTCGGGCAGAAACCGCAGGAGTTGCCGGAATGGCTGCTAATGGTACTAATGGTCGTAAATGTACATACAAGGACTTTAAGAGTGGAGATCCCCCAAAATTCAAGGGCACTGAAGGAGCCACTGCTATGATCCGTTGGTATGAAGGGATAGAATCTGTGTTTCTTCTATGTAACTGTCCAGAGGAATACAAGGTAAAGTTTGCTGCTAGTACACTTGTTGAGGAAGCTATGTCGTGGTGGAATTCTTATGCAAAACCCATGGGAATGGAAAATGCTCACAAAGCTTACGTGGGATGAATTCAAGAAGTTGCTGACTAAGAAGTTCTGTCCACGCACTGAAATAAAGAAGCTGGAAACAGAGTTTTACGAGCTAGTGACAACAGGTAATGATATCGAAACATACATCAGGAGATTTCAAGAATTGGCTGTGCTATGTCCAACTATGGTTCCAGATAATGAAAAGCTGCTAGAAAATTTCACTGGTGGACTACCTCACAACATCCAAGGAGATGTGATTTCCTCTGAACCACACACACTGGACGAGGCTATCAGAATGTCTCAAAAGCTTATGGCTCAAGTAGTGAAGCAAGAAACTACTGTCAACAACAACAACAACCACAACAACAACGAAAACAAGAGGAAAAGGGATGGCAACCAACGAGATGATCAAGTATGGCAGCCAAACAAAGGACATGAAATGGTTAAGGCCTACGTTGCAGGACCAAGTAAAAGGAAAGGATATGCCGGGACTTTGCCCAAGTGCCACAAGTGCCGGTTTCACCACGAGGGACCTTGCCCCACTCAATGTGGAAACTGCCAAAAGGTCGGACACAAAGCCAAGGATTGCAAGGCTCCCACCCTCGTAATGCATCAGAAAGTCACGGTAACCTGCCACGAGTGTGGAGTAATTGGACACTTCAAGAGTGAATGTCCAGAGCTGAGAAACCAGAATGGAGGAAGAGTTCGTTGAAGTGCGAAGCTCGTCAGGACAACAACAACAATGACAATGGTTAAGAAGAGAACTTCTGCCTTATCTATTTTAACGGAAGCGTAAACCCTCTAGTGTTGTATTTCTTTTGTGTCCACTTTGTGTTCTATCGTACGAACTTCATGTACTATTACGATTCCGATCTAATGAATGTTTCATCTTTTATCACCGCAATGTGACTCATATATCCACGTCTCTTCACCGAGTACCCTCCAGAGACCAACGCTAACTGAATTCAGGGACTGAATTCCTTTAACGGGTGGAGACTGTCACAACCCGCATTTTCAGGATATTTTCCATATTCACTATTCATCTCGGGAAATTACTATTCATCATTTACTATTCACCGATCACTATTCATCATTTTACTATTCATCATTTTCGGAGTCAATTTGAGATTCTGAGAAGCGTTCAGAAATTTTACTATTCACATGACACTATTCATTCCCGGAAGAATTCACTATTCATGGTTATCGTTCATCACTTCGTAAACTAGGTTTACGGGTATTCAAATACGCGTAACCGGTAAGGTTTAGCGGCGTATTCATGCATCATCAGTGAGGACCCGTCATATAGACTAGAAGTAGTCTACATATCATCAGTAACATTTTCAGTATCATTGGTCATGCACGGAAATGCATTATTTCTATTTACGTATGCTTAATTTGTAATTAACGTTACCACTCAGTTTTTACTACTAATAATATACCCGATACTCCCGACAATGATCCTAACATATTTCATACTTATTATAATGATATAAAAATTATATTATTAATTTACCCGGTGTTTTAAAACCATTTGCTATATTTTCCGGAAAACGCCTATAACAGCGTCGGTTTGCGAATTTTCAACTCGATAATTATTTTAACACCCGATTCTCATCAGGAATACAATTTCATAATTTTTTCAAGATCGTCATATTTTATTTCACCTCGTCACGATTTATTTCAAGACAACTCGGTACCCGATAACACTCAATGTATACTCAAAACTAGCTATATCTAATTAAATGGGAGACATATCTTTGATTAAACATCAAATCCATCCTAATCTACCCACATGTGCCGCCCCTCCCTAACCCCCCATTTAGCTAATACTCCAAAATGCATTAAATGAATTTTTGGTCTTTTAATTCTCATCCCACTAACATAAACACACACACTAACTTACCAACTAGCTAGAAAAAGATCAAACCCTCCCATCTTCATCTCCTAGAATCGGCCACACCCAAGAACCCAACCATAATTCATCACTTTTTCAAGAACAAGTCATAATCACACTCCATTTACCTTCCTAGTTAAGGATTTGTGATCAAACTTCAAGATTTCTACTCATTTCTTATCAAATCTCATCCAATCATCAAGTAAGTTTCAAAGTTATGTTTTGATCATTTTTATCCTTTCATTTGATGTATATGTTCATGTATTTACAAGTTTTATTGATCATCCATGCAAGATACTAAAGTTATACATACCACTTTTGAACATAAACTTCCTAAATCACTAGATCCATAAGTTTTCCCTAATGATCTCATGAAATCCACCATGATTGGTGATGTTTAGGACCCCATGACACCCTAAGAAGGTGTATGGTAGGATTTGCGAACTTGTGGAGTTGATTTGAAGAGATTTGAGTAAGTTTAGAACCTTAAAAATGGATTTTAAACATTATAGATAAGGGTCTGTCCTTAATCGGCAGATCTGGAATTTTCAGTAACTGATGGGTCATTTTGGCCTTCATATTTAGAAAGTACTTTCAAAAACGAAACCGTGGGCGCCGGAATCACTAAAATCCGACTTATAACGAAGAAGTTATGAATTATTTAAGTTACGCGACGAAAACTATATTTTTCAGAAAAACTGTTGCTGATTGCCGAACTTTAAGGGGCAAAACGAGTCGTTAGCCGTGATCTAGATGAGCCGAGCCATTGAAAATATGTTAGTTTATATTTATACGAAACCGTGGATATAAAGAACGTAGAAAACGAGCTTATAACGACCGAGATATACACGTTTAAAGCCCGACAATTCATCACTTATTTTGACAGCCCACTTTTATAAAGTGTTTTAAGTATGAAAACTAGTATTTTTACAAGTCACTAAGTTGATAGCCGATTATCTAATTGATCGAGACATAATTGGTCAAAAGTTGAATATAACGATATTTAGATATTGTTACAAGGTTTACAAAAACATCGAGTTTTGTCACTAACACTTATCGAGCTATATTTCACGGCTAGTTTTACAAGGCCGTTCGGGCATATTTTCAAAAGTTGTAAAAAGAGTTATTTTGCGACGAAAACATTATATTAACCAATATAACACCAAACAAAGATCGTGGAGTACCGTTTCAACATATTTACACGAAAAGTAGTATTTAACTTAACGAGACGTCAAAAATGTATTTTTCGACGATAAACGTTATTTTCCAAAATCATCAAGTGGTATCGATAACATACGTATTTGCATGTGCAGCATCATTTCATTTCTTACATTAGATTCCATCATTCATATTAGGTTGCGGTTAGAGATCGTGCCTCATTTCAGTGTATTCACTTTTGTCATCGTAGCTATCGCATCAGGTGAGTTTCATAGCCCCTACTTTCGTACGTTTTGAATAACTGTTTTGGGGGAGAATACATGCTCATTTTCATCCAAATGTATACATGATTTACTTGATTATGCCACTTGTTTCATCAAGTCATTACTTGCTCCAATTATGAATTTGTTATTCATCCGAATGTATTGTGTATTCACTAGTATTGCACTAAATTCTTATTACTCATGGACACAAGCACTTCAAACATTATGCATACTTAACCGAATGAACCGGCTCCACCACTATGTACATACATGACAAAATGAATGGGTCACATAACCGAATGTACGGGTATTATGACCGAATGAACGGGTCACATGACGAATGAACTGGTCACACAACCGAATGAATTGGTCACATCATCGAATGTATTGATCAACCAAATGTACTGTGAATCTTGTGGTCCACATATTACTTTTATTCACCAAACCAAAACTCATTTGGCAGTGGGTTGTAAACACACAGGTTGCAAGTCTTGTTATGGCCAAGGCTTGGGACTGAGTGGATTTACAATGCCTTTGCTGGGAAATCATTATTCAAAGGCATTACATTTTACAACAACTCTATGAACTCACCAACCTCGTGTTGACGTTTTAGCATGTATTTTCAGGTATTTAGCAAAGGCACGCCACTGGAGACTTTGGCAGGGCATGGCATGGTCATAGAAGACTCTGATATTTATACAGGGACCGTTTTACTTATTTTAAAGGGCCTACTTCCGCACTACATTTAACAATGTAAATTCAACATTTTTGTTAAGCAATTTTATTCTAAACGGTTGAGATGAAAAACCGTTCTTTACGCTTGTGTTGTGATACCAATTGAGTTACACCCCAGCGACATGTAAGTTTCCGCTGGACCCGATTTTGGGGTTGTGACAGTGTCAGTACATAAGATACAACATGTATCTGTGTACACAACTTGTTAACTAAGCACATGGGGTAAGATATTATCTACCGTATATTGTTGACCAAAATACAAATAATATCTTTTCATACTTATCCACTTAGCAGCAGAATGTACATTAGCAGCAGCAATGTTAACACTAGCAGCAGAATCCTTCAGCAGCAGAATGTTAAGCCTAGCAGCAGAATCATTTATCGCTAGCAGCAGAATCAAATGTTCTAGCAGCAGGAACAAACATTAACAGCAGGAACTAAATGCACTAGCAGCAGAATCACACTTAACGTTTTTCTTTGAATAGAATCCGATATTAAACTTCTTGAATATTTAATTCCCAACAATCCTCCCCTAAACATGTGAATCCATTTCAACATGTTTCTGAATTAAATTATGGATTGTGAAGATCTTTCAAACACTTCTGTTCTTCAAGATTGAATATCTTTCTCAGTAATTTATCTGCTTTGTTCTTTGACTTTAACAATATCAACACATTGCTCCAATCTTGGACTAAAAGATGGTGCAATTTCCTTGGATGGAGGAATTATAAGAGGCAATGATGCTGTGTATCTTGGATGCTTGTTTCAACAAGTGAAATCATCTATCAGCATGTCTTTGCAAGTGATGAACAAACGTGGTAAACTGAAATTGAAACTTTTCTTCGTTTGACCTAGATAGAACTTTCTCCTTTGGAATGTTCTTGTCATTTTCAACCTCCATGTCATCATCTTGTATGCTCTTGTCTTTTCCTTCCTTTCATTGGGATTGTCTTCCTTTCTTGGGCTTTTATTTCCTCCTTTGAAGCAAATAAAATTTTATCCTCCCCTGTTTGGAAGATCTCTCACCATCATCCCATCATTATTTGATCTACCAATGTGAACTTGTTTTCAGACAATGTTGTACATGAAGCCATCAATTCCTTAAGAGTTTAAGTTGCTGCCCTCATCACTTCTAGGTGTGTTAACTCCTATGAGAGGTGAATCAGTGGACATTTGACTCATGGTCCATCAATGGATGGTTTTTGTGAATCCTTTGAAAATTCTTGTTTAAGAAATTGTTTGACTTAGCAGTATGCATATGATTTTATTATGAAAAACCATACTGCTTTCAACCATTTTGAAGGGATCAAGTGTATAACAGACACTTAATCAAAATTTTGGTTTAATGCAACCTCTGGTTGTGTGAGAACCAATGTTTTCAGTTATAAATAACTGCCTGTGTAAAGATAAACCTATTCAAAAGGCTTTCTTGACAGGGTTTCCAGCTCATAGTAATTGTTACCTCTAACACAAGTGTTAGATTCACTTTTACTAGCTGTTCTTTCTATCAGATGTCCTTAGACTTGCTCATTATACTTGAAAGTATAAAATGATAGAAAGTGAGCTGCATCAGTTACTATCTGATCAACTAAGTCATCAATTCAATGTGAAATTTCATACTTAGGTTTCAAGAAAGAAGTTTTAAGGATTTTTAAATTCCCAAACTCAGTCCATCATAAACCTAATATGTCAGCAACTAATATAATCATTCTGCTGCTTCCATTTCACTTGAAACATCCTTTTGTGTTCACATGATCATACCTGAAATTGTTAGTCTAAAACCAAAAGAACAATGTACAAAGTACTTTTCTTGTATTAGAATAATCATAGGACTAACTGTATGAATAACACAATTTAAATTTGTACTAGAAGCACAAACTTTTGTAATAGCAGTAGTATCTTTTAAAACTAGCAGCACAATCAAAAATTTATTTACAAAAACACATCAGATTGAAAATTCAAAGATTAAGCATTCCAATACTTGCTACCAAGTACTGAAACCTTCCAACATCAAAAGCTTTGGTTAGCAGATCTGCAAAATTAAGTTCTGAAGCAATTTTAAGTACTTGAATTAATCTTTTCTCATTGCAGTCTCTTATAAAGTGATGTCTAATTTCAATGTGTTTTGTTTTAGAATGTTGCACTGGATTTTTAATAATACAAATTGTACTACTATTATCAATATGAATAACAGTGTTTAAGAAATTGTACCCATAGTCAAGGAGTTGGTTTTGAAGCCATAGAACCTGACCACAGCAACTTGCAGCAACTATATATTCAGCTTCAGTTGTTGAATTTGCCACACTTGTTTGCTTCTTACACTGCCATGAGACAAGTCTACACCCAAGGAATTGACATCCTCCAGTTGTTGACTTTCTGTCCAAGCTAGCACCAGCATAATCACTATCCGAAAATGCTACCAAGTCAAAAGGAGATTCCCTTGAATACCATAGACCCAACCTTGGTTGACCCTTGAGATATCTAAAAATTCTCTTGACTGCAGTTAAATGAGAAACCTTTGGAGTAACTTGAAATCTTGCACAAGCACAAACAGAGAACATGATATCAGGTCTAGATGATGTAAGATACATCAAGGAGCCTATCATAGATCTGTAAGTGTGTACATCCACATTTTCTCCATCTAAGTCTTTAAGAAGTGGCTTCTTAGAGTCCATTAGTGTGCTTGCCACTTTTGAATCAGCAAATTGAAATTTTCTAAGTATCTCTGCAACATATTTGTCTTGACTAATAAATATGCCTTCAGATGATTGCTTAACTTGCAAACCCAAAAAGAATGTAAGTTCTCCCATAGAACTCATCTGAAACTTATCATGCATAAGTTTCTCAAACTCTAAACACATCTCCTTCCTAGTAGATCCAAAGATAATGTCATCCACATATACCTGCACTAACAGAAGATCCTTCTTGTGCTGTTTGATGAAAAATGTCTGATCAATCTTTCCTCTTTGAAATCCATTTTCTAATAAGTAGGAAGCAAGTGTTGCATACCAAGCTCTTGGTGCCTGATGAAGGCCATATAGAGCTTTCACTATTCTGTACACTTTGTTTGGATGTTGTGGGTCAATGAAGCCTGGAGGTTGTGTAACATACACCTCTTCTTCAATTTTACCATATAAAAATGCACCCTTGACATCCATTTGGTAGACTGTGAAGCCTAAAAATGAAGCATAAGCTATAAACAGCCTAATTGCCTCAATCCTTGCTACTGGAGCATAAACCTCATCATAGTCTATCCCTTCTTCTTGTGTGTACCCTTGGGCTACTAATCTAGCCTTATTTCGAATCACTATTCCCTTTTCATCCCTTTTGTTCTTGAAAACCCATCTAGTGCCAATTACCTTTGCATTCTTAGGTAAATCAACTAGCACCCATACTTTCTGAATCTTGAACTGAAGAAGCTCCTCTTGCATAGCTTCTACCCAACTTGAATTATCTAAGGCTTTCAGAATGTTCTTTGGTTCATCTTGTGAGAGAAAACATACAAACTAGCAAGAGTTTGAAAACTTATGCTGCTTTGAAGCATAAAGGGCATCAAGAAGCCCTTGTTGGTCTGAAGACATCAGTTGTTGTCTTGTCTTCACACCTGACTGTACATCTCCAATCACATTATCTAGGGAGTGGACTTTGTGAATTCTTGTTTGTGGAGTAGAAGGAACTTGATAATTTGATGGAAGATTGTTGAAATCCACCTCATTATGTGAGAATTCTGCTTCTTTTGTTTCTGAAGGGCCAGCAGCAGAATCAGTTGGCCGAACAGCAGAATTAGTAAGCTTAGCAGCAGAATCACCAGCAGAAACAGATACACTACCAGCAGCAACAGAAATGCTATCAGCAGAAACATTTTGTTGTTCCTGAGTTCCATTTTCTTTGCTTTCATCTTCAACACCTTCTTTAGCTTTGCTAGAAGAAGATTCATCAGTTGTTGAAGTTGATTCCACACTTGTACTTGACCATATTGGCATCCAAACATGATCTTGGTTTGTCTCCTTTTCTAACCTTGCCTCATCTGTTGCTTGTGAACCTGAAAATTCATTAGTTTTTGCAACAACAGGCACATAATTCATTGATTTGGTTAGAGATTCAAGATCAAATAGCCATTTTGGTCCTTGACCTTCTACATTGGATTTTTCCTCTAAAAACTCCACATGTAGATTTTCTTCTAAAATCATAGTTCTTATGTTGTATACTCTAAATGCTTTGCTATTAAGAGAATATCCAACAAAGAAACCTTCATCTGCTTTACCATCGAATTTTCCTAAATGGTCTAAGGTATTGAGAATTGTCACATGACATCCAAAAGGTCTAAGAAATCCTATTGCAGGAGTTCTACCTCTAAAAAGTTCATATGATGTCTTATTGTGAGGCTGAATAACTAAAACTCTATTTTGAACATAGCAAGCAGTATTGACTGCTTCAGCCCAAAAAGTTATAGGTAGCTTAGAATCAGCTAACATTGTTCTAGCAGCTTCAATTAGTGTTCTATTCTTTCTCTCAACAACACCATTCTGTTGTGGTGTTCTAGCAACACTAAATTTTCTCCGAATACCTTTTTGTTTGCAGAAATCATCCATAACTCTATTCTTGAACTCTGTCCCATTATCACATCTAATGACCTTCACTTTCTTGTCTACTTGGTTTTCTATCTGTGTAATGAATGTCTTAAGGATGCTTGTAGTCTCATCCTTAGTAGATAGAAAGAAAACCCATGTAAATCTAGTATAGTCATCAATTATAACAAGACAATATCTCTTATGCATTATACTACTTACTGAAACAGGTCCAAATAAGTCCATATGCAGCATAAACAATTATTGATTGATAGAGTTAAAAATCTTGGGCTTACAAGTGGCTTTGTGTTGTTTGCCTTTAAGACAAGCAATGCATGTTTGATCATTTTCAAATCTTTTGTGAGGTAAACCTCTTACCAAACCATTCTTAACAATTTTATTTATGGTTTTGAAGTTAATATGACCAAGCCTTTTATGCCATTTCATTGATTCATCCAATGTGGCCTTTGCAACAAGGCAAGTTAAATTCTTTTTAGGAACAATGTTCTTCATGTCTACACTGTACATATTGCCCTTTCTAGGAATTCTAAGAAGTACTTGACTTTCATCAGGCATCTTAAAATCAGGAGAAAGTACAAGACATTCAGTCTCACAGAAAAGTACATTGTTCTTTTTGTCACACATTTGTGAGACACTAAAAAGATTATAATTTAGCTCTTTTACATAGAACACATCTTCAAAATCTAAATTTCCAGTTTTAATGGTACCTTTACCGGAAATTTTACCACCAACACCTCCTCCAAAGGTAACATAGCCTCCATCTATTGATTGAAAATCTGAGAGATAAGACTTGTTGCCTGTCATGTGCCTAGAACATCCACTATCTGAGTATCCTTGATCCTCTTGCTGATCATTTGAATGTTCCTGCACATAAATGAGAAGTATTAGTTTCTTTTGGGGACCCAAGCCATTACTGACTTGGATCTGCCTCTTGCATCAATGTAATTTAATCTTTTAAGGACAGTTGATGCAACATTGGATTTTAAAATCCAACATGCTGAGGCCTTAACAGCATTTGCCCTGTTTCCCTTAGCAGTAGGATGAACCACATGCTTAGCAGCAGAATCAGCTAACTTTGTAGTTATACCCTTTGGTCTCCAAACTTGTTTGTGGACCACTGCCTTTGATTGAATGGGCCTTAAAACAGTCTTTGGTGCATGTTTGAAAAATGTTTTTGCACCCTTAGATGTTGATTTTGGGTTAACAGTCATCAATGGTTTAGCAGCAGAATGAACTTGTTTAGCAGCAGAACCATTTGGTCTAGCAGCAGGATCTGTTTTTGAGCCAGACTTGTGTGTGACTGTTCTGGGTTTTGTTCTATTAACTCTAGACCTAGAGTGAAAGTGAGTTTTAGGTGTTTGCCTTTTGTGGTTCACTCTATTGTTTTCATACCCAGTTACCCAATGGTTGCAGAAAGCTGCAAGATGGTCAAAACTACCACATGTGTAACAAGCTTTGTTATAAAAAGCAAAGTCATCACCTAATTGGTTAGACTTGAGGTTGTTCCAATTCCTTTGGTTACCTTGGGCTTGTTGGTGGTTCTATATTGCTCACAATATCTAATTGGTTGCCTAGCATGCTTAATGTTTGATTTAGGCCTATCAGTATTGTGTTTGACTATCTTAGGAACATTTGTTCCTACTTTTTTAACCACTTCAGGTTTAGACATAACCTGTTCTTCTTCATCACTATCAGTTGTGCAATCCTCAACAACTATAGCATCTAAGTTCTTAAACAAAGGACACCTTGTCCTGATAAAGTAAAGTTTTATCTAAACTTTTACTTACTTTTTCTACCTTAAGACTCTCAGTAGTCTTAGAACCATATTCCATTATTGGTTTTTGAAACTCAGGTAAACCTGAATTTCCTAGGTCAATCCCTAGGGGTTTTGGGATGCCTCTATAAGGAGGTGGGACACTCTTATATCCTACTCCTGACTTAGCTCTATTAATCACCTGACATTCTACTATGTTGTGCACACTTCTAGAAGCATGTTCTAGTGCCTGTGTAGTCAAGTGAATATTTTCATTTTCCTTTTTGACCCTATCATAAGCTTCTCTCAAAAGCTTAATTTCAGCATCTCTAAAGAATATGTCCTGTCTTAGGAGAGCTTTGTCATCAGAAAAAGCTAATTCATTTTCCTTATAGTGTGTGATTTGTTTCTCTACCTTTTCTAATCCACACTTATAGTTTATAAAGTTTTGAAAAGTGCTGCTTAGCTCTTTCTTTTGATCATCATATTGTTTCATTAAAACCTGTAGAGCATTAAGAGCAGTGCAAGTATTAGAACAAGCTTTATGATTTTGTACCTCAGTAGCAGAAAAAGCCATAAGTGCCATTTGAGCAGGAGTTTCTTCTTCATCTGCCATGAAGCTCCAGTCAAAACCTAAGCCATCAATAGCTACCATAGCTTTTGGCTCAATAACCTCCTCTGTTTTGGATTTGCTTCCAAAACCTCTATTCTTGCTATCTTGCTGCCTTGGTCTTCTGCACTCTCTTGAGAAATGACCCATCATGTGACAGTTATAGCACTCTATCTTTGACTTATCAAAACCAGCAGCATCAGTGTTGCTGATTATGAGCTTCTTCCCCGTCTTGTGATAGAACTTCTTGGCTCTCATGCTAAGAAGAGAAATTTGCCATTTTAGATCCATTTCCCCCAGATCATCTTCATGGATCTCTTGGAGGTCTTCATAGGAGAGCATGGACCTATTGTTTTGACTTGTAAGAAAGGCACAACAAGTCTTTTCATCCAAAATACTAAAGGTACTGCTTGATGAACTAGCAGCACCAACATCATCAACAACTTTCACCTCTTCACTTGATTTTGAGGTACTAGGAGTTGACATAAATGCCTTGTTCCCAGTATTAGAACTAGTACCTCTATTCTTCTTCAAATCTTGCTCCACAATCTTGAAGTTGCTATACAAGTCCATCAGTTCCATGGTGTCTAAGTCTGGCTTGTTCTTCTAGACAACAACATGCATAGCCCACTCTTCTGGTAAGTTTCTCAGAAATTTTGAGTTCAAATCTTCTTGAGGCATTTCAATCCCAAGAATAGCAAGTTGGCTCACAATATTCTGAAGCCTATTAAACATGTGGTCAAGAGATTCATTGTATGTAGAGGAGAAGTTTTCAAACTGCTGCTTGAGCAGTGTCTTGTGGGTTTTCTTGGTGGCTTCATTTCCACCAAACCTGGAAATAATAGCTTCAAATAATGACTTGGCATCTTTGAACTTGCTGAAGTTTAGAAGTTGATCATTAGGAATGGTCATCATCAGCATGCTTCTTGCCTTCAAGTCATTTTTCTTCTCTATTCTATCTTCTGCAGATGATGGCTTTGTCTGCAGAGTTGACACCACTTTGCCGTCCACTGTTGATGTAGTGGTGGTAGGCTGGTAAGAGTTTCCATCTTCAATGATTTCCCAAAGTGCATAATCTTGCACTTGGAAATATTGCTCTATCCTCAGCCTCCACATCTCAAACTCATTTTGTTTGAGCATGGGAATCTTTGCATCAACATTTGTCTGAATAGATTCAACATCCATTTCTTCAGCTTCTTCTTCTAAATCAATAATATCAGCCTGACGCTCTGATACCACTTGTTAGGATTGGACACACGGTTAAGGTGGTTAAACCTTTTGTTCTTTGTGTGTATGATATATTGAGTGAATATGATTAAGTATGCGGAATCTACTTAATCACACTTAGAAGGTTATTTATGTTGTGGAAATGGAATGGTTGTGTTTGTTATATGACAAGGAACAATGAAAGATTAACACCAAATGATTCAATATTATTAATGATAATAATACGAGTGATCTTGAAATATCACTAGGGTTACAACCTTGAATCTTATATTCTTACAACTTGTGATATTCTTTTGTTTGTTCTATGTCTTAACAGTTATGAGTTCTAATAATAACATATAACTATTCGACTTATGCACTCCGACACATAATATCGAGTCTAAGATCTTCTTTTATAGTCCAAGAAGATCTTTATAATATTGCTTGAAGTCTAGTTGAACTACTTGCTAACTTATCTTGAGTGTGTCAGTACATAAGATACAACATGTATCTGTGTACACAACTTGTTAACTAAGCACATGGGGTAAGATATTATCTACCGTATATTGTTGACCAAAATACAAATAATATCTTTTCATACTTATCCACTTAGCAGCAGAATGTACATTAGCAGCAGCAATGTTAACACTAGCAGCAGAATCCTTCAGCAGCAGAATGTTAAGCCTAGCAGCAGAATCATTTATCGCTAGCAGCAGAATCAAATGTTCTAGCAGCAGGAACAAACATTAACAGCAGAAACTAAATGCACTAGCAGCAGAATCACACTTAACATTTTTCTTTGAATAGAATCCGATATTAAACTTCTTGAATATTTAATTCCCAACAGATGTGATTGTTCAGGTTGTACATCAGTTTCCATATCCTCACCAGCCTCAAAGATTTCTTCCTCACTCTCTTCCTTGAGCTCATTATCAGAATCTTCAGAATCAAGAAGAGCCTGAACATGCCCCATAAACTCGAACTCCAAAAGGTTAACCGGCTCCTCCTCATAAAAGGACTTGCCTTGGTTTTGGCCAGGTCCTGACCCCGCCATAATAACTGATTTGGTTTTATCAGCCTGGCTAGTCATAATAACTGATTTCTCAGCCTGACTTTTGGTGGCAGTTCCTGAGAGAATGGATCCGCCTGAGGTGGTTGTGGGTTCCGTATCAGCGGGTGGTTTATATCCCTCTGAGTCTTTGTCCCCCTGAGCGCCTTCAACTACTGACGGGTGTTTTCCAGTAGTATCACGAGGCACTTTTTGTGATGGTTGGTGGTCCCCCTTCCCATCAGGGTTGAACTGCCCTTTTGGGGATTTAGGGTCCTTGACTCTCTTGGGTCCTGACTGTGATTTGTCAGTACCTTCATCGGGATATGATTGGGTGTGGGTCCCCTTCTCAGTTGAGTAGTGCTGCCCAACCGAGGATATAGGACCCTTTCCTCCCTCAGGCTCTGATTGTGATTTATCAGTGCCTTCATCGGGATGTGAATGGGTTGAGGTTCCTGACTCCAATGACTTGTTTATGTCAGTGGAATCATGAGGAAGAGGAGGTTTGCCCGAGGACACTGAGGATGATTGCTCAGTGCCCTCCATTGGCCTTTGTTTTGTGGTCAGGAGGGTCTCTGTAGTGGGTGTCTCAGAGGTCTGGGCCACATTCAACCCCTTTTTAAGGTTGAGTTAGTTCTGGGCATCAGTCTCAGTGGCGAGTGGTTTGGGTTTAACCACCTTACTGGACTGACCCTTCTTTGTCTTCTTCACCTTCTTTGTTGGTGAAGGTACTGGAGAAACAACGTTCTCCCCCTGAATAACCTCCATCATGTAGTTAGTCAGGGCAATGGGTTGTACCTCAGTGATGCCACTAGTGAAATTGGTCTTATGTAAGACGTCAGGTTTCATACCTACGATGTCAGGCCTCACATAGTCAGAACCAAAAAGGTCCTGAAGCACACAGGAAATAAACCTAGGATAAGACAAGTGTTTTTGCCTAGATTTTCCTGAGAGCTTAGCAACAAGGTCACGGAAGATAATACCTCCGATATCTATTTTTCTACCCTCCAAGAGACTGAACAACATCAATTGTTGTGATGAGTTCAATTGCTCAGTGGAGGATTTATTCCCCCCAAGGACCTGAATGACGAATGTCATCAGGATCCTCCAGACTGGGTGGAACCAGGTTTTGACAATTGGAGCCTTTTCTAATAAGGCTCCAGTGGACTCCTTAGGACGTTTAGGGTCATGAGGTCCTAAGAAGATCAACTCTCCCTTGACCTCTTGGTCAGTTGGATTGGGCTCAAAAGCCTCAGCAAAATCAAGACCAGTGGCCTTGATGAAGTCATTGTAACCCAGGGAGAGGGTCCTTCTCCCATTCATCACTGTGAAAGTGATGATGGATTCTTTGGTGTCTTTTGGGCTAGTAGCCACAGCAGTACACCAGAATTCCCTCAAGTAGTCATGGTAGATGACTGAGGGGGTCTTGGTAAATGCTTTAGCAAGAAAACAGTTTTGAAGATATTTCATCACATTCTTGTAAGCATGGAACTTTTGTGGATAGGAAAAGTTTCCCACCACATTGTTCTTTGTGAGGTCTACGCCCTCCAATGTGAATTCCACATTAGGGGCGTATGTCACAGCTTTAGAGGAAGCCATATTTGTTGGTAAGTCTGGGTAACAAAGATGGTTGGGATTTCTTACAGCTAAGAACACACACACTATTAGTTTTGAGAGAAAAATGGGCAGAATTTGCTTAAGATTTCTAATAGACGTGTGTGTTGTTATTTTGGTTGGGGTATTTATAGGGAAGTGAAGTGGAGGGTATTTTAGGCATTAAGCGGATTTTATTTATTCAAAAAGAATTTTTTTTGGAAACTGTTTTGAATAAAATGTTTTGGGATCCGCATTTAATGCCACCACTCCACTTTCCTTGGTTTGGCGCAACAGTCAAGGTGAACAGTTGAGCAGTTCTGCAAAAGTATAATTTGTAGAGATGAGTCATCACATATCTGTAATGTGATTGGAGAGGCATTTAATGCCAAGTGGGAATGTGGGGGCCCAGAGGTGGAAGCCAGAAAGGCAAAAGAACAAATATTCTTAAATTAAATATGAGTTCAGTTACCAACCTCATACATTTACTAACTAGATACTTAGAGCATTTAAGTTAGTATTTAATGTCTCTTGAGGACCCTGAATGACTTTTCATTCAGTGAACCTGATTGTCAGGACTTGGGTTTAGTCACTGATGGTTCTAATGTTCAGGAATTTGGGTTTAATTCCTGAGGTTCAAGGGTTCAGGAACTTGGGTCTAGTTCCTGAGGACCAAGAATTCAGGAACTTGGGTTTACTTCCTGAGGATTAAGGGTTCAGGAACTTGGGTTTTAGTTCCTGAAGTTCAGTGACCTTTCTCACTGAAGAGCACATTGAGTCAGGGACTTGGGTTTATCAGAATTTACACATATTTGGATGGAGTCAATCAGTGGACTGATTCTCAATATCCAACATTCCTAGTTCAGCTTTCAGTCTGGTGAAAGTTGGTTCATCCAATGGCTTGGTGAATATATCAGCTAGCTTGTAGGGTATTCACAATGCAAGAAACACTTGTTTGAGGCTTGATTAAGGATCAAATGAACAAGAAGCTAGAGAGAGAGAGATGGGAACTTCTAGTGAGAGAAAACTATGTGTATTAGCTTGAATGTAATGAGAGTTCCAACCCTTCCCTTGCTAGGGAAGGGGTATTTATACTTACTACATATTATGCCCCTAGCGGGCTGTAGAGTGAGCTGACAGAGGGTAAAGACCCGACCCACTCCACAATACTAATAATAATAACTAAGATACTAATACTATTACTGATAATCCTATGAGCTATGATGTACTAATAATTACTCGGGGTGACCGAGTCTTCAGCTGAATATTCATATTCCTAACAATCTCCCCCTAAGGGAGGTCACCCCAGAAGTAATGTTCTGAATTTCAGCACTTCTTCCTTGGATCTTGACATCATAGCTCGTAATCATTGAATCTTCAATGTCATAGATTGTTGTGCAAACATCAGTGATCAGAATATGACTTCTCTTTTGTCTTGGATGAACTTTGAGTAATCTTTGAAAGTATCATCCCACTTGAGTCTCCAAGTCATCTTTCAGTAGTAAGACTCCATGTGATGAAATATACTTAGAGCCGACATGCTCACACTAATCAGGGTCATGATCTTCAGCATCAGAGTTAGCAGAAGCTGTGTTGAAGGTCTTTTGGTTGATCATGACTTCTTTGATGATGATGTGGTAGAGTGAACATGTGGTGATGGATTGGCATCTTTACTGCAACCAGCTACAACAGCAACCAGCTACAGCATTCCACTGCTACAACCGCCAGAGATTCCTGCATACGACAGTTAGCAATAATTCAACCGGTACTTACAAGTTTGGACTTCGAGATAGTCAACAGCATAGTGTGAAAACTCTCTCTAATCCTTACCATGACCGTTCCTAATCGAAAACCCACAGAGGGCTTTTTAAGATTTTACCGTAGTAAATCAACGATTAGGTGAGTCGCTGGAGATCACTCCACAACTGTAGACCGGTTGAAACCACCGTGACCACTAAGCGTAATCCACGAGGAATTACCGAAGTGACCTGCTTTCAGGGCTGCTTGATGTTGACCCTGGCAGGAATTTCCATTCAATCATTGAGAATTACATTAGTAAATTCTCTCATAAATGTTCTGGCAGATTGCTAAGATCTGCGTAGGACTCATGAGTTTACAACTGGTGTCCTTAATGTTGAACAACCAGTGTAGAAATAATTCGTGTCCCTATGAGATCTTAATATGCATCTCGTGGCTCTAGACTCGATAGTGCGATTTGATTTAGTGAGCGAAGGCTGGAGAGGACTGCCACCTTTTCAATATCATCTAACTCGGAGTGAGAGAGACGATAGAAATGTATTGAACTCTGTGACAATTGAAACAAGAGTCCTTTGAGGGACCTTGAGTGGCTAGGGAGGGACGTGCAGCGTATCACTGGGTCCATGATACTTTGTCTTCAATGCCAGCAATCAACTAAGTGATTCTGACAGCATATGTATTGACCCGGTTTCTGCCTAAGTTGTAAGGAGGGCTATTTCTTTTCACCCTTTCTCTTTACAATTCTTTTTCATTCTTCAACCCCTTCAGTGCTTACCGAGACTTCATAACTAACACCTTGTTGGGTTTGTTCCAGTGTTAGCTCCATCTCAGTCGGCACTATTCCCTCATTCACTTTTCTCCTTTTTAATCATACCTAAGGACTTCTACACTAACTAGTGGATTGTCCCTGGGTAGATCCCTCCGGCTCTGGCGGGATCGTGGGAACTTGTACCTAACCTTACCATCCTTATAACTCCATTATATGAAATACAATGGTCGGTCTTTGGTGTTCTTCCACAATTGCCAAACCAAATCTTTGAAAAAATCTCTCAAAGTGTTCATGATTACGAAACACATTTTTGCAAACACTTGAGAGTTTTATATTTTTCAAATGCTCCCCCTCAACATGTGCTCGAGTGATAGTTTTATAAATTTGCACATGTTAGGTAAAGCTCGCACTTTTAGAATTGATCAACTTTCAGTGAACATGACCGATTCGAGACACGCTTACATCACTAGTTAGACTAGCTTGAAATTATTACCCGGCCTGGTCAAGTCCACAGAAAGTTTCTCGAAACGGTACACTCTACTCAGATACATCTTTTTCGAGACACGCTTACATCACTGGTTAGACCAGCTTGAAATTATTACCCGGCCAAGACGTATCCTTTCGATTGATGGCAATTCAAGTTTCGTCAATTCATTGGTGAAGTCTGAGCCTTGCTCACGTGAGATGCCAAATCCTTTGTTTTGTTAAAACCATTTGCTCCCCCTCAATATGTGCATTGATATAAGAAAGATTTTCGCACATATGGAAGAGCTTACTTTTATGCCCAAAAGATTTTGCTCCCCCTCAATATGTGCCTTGATATACAAAATGGTTTAGCACATACGGGAGAGCTTACATTATCTTCCAAATCATCACATTTTATCAGAATATCCTATTTAAATCACATTCTCTCCCCCGATCAAAAATTTCAAACCATTTGAGATTTGTGATCCCAAGTGATTTAAATAAGTTTAGCAAATTTGGGAGAAAATGTGGTCAGGTTTAAATGTACTCTGATTTTGAAGCATACTATGCTTCCCTTGAAACACCGAGAGAGTGTCACTGCTGATGTTGCACAAATTTGGCATGGTGTCGGAAATTTGAACAAATATGCCCCCCTCAATTAATGACCCGTTTTCCATTAAAGGAGCTGTAGTCTTTCAATTGAGCGACGGGAATTTGTGAAAATTTTAATGCAATTTACCACCTTGTGAAACATCAAGACTCTCTTGAAGAATCAAACAAAATAAAGAATCTGATGTAAAGAAGACTTCTCTTCTTATACACGAAATGACGCACTGAAACGTACATCAAGTCGGGGAAACATGGATATAAAGTAATCCATGCCCAGGTGAACATCACCTAGTTGGAGGAACAGCCGTCTTTTTGGCGACGTGCTTTCCTCATTCTGAAGCGCGGGTTGCTATCTAAAGTAATAGCAAGCCACTTAGACATGTTTTAATCCTCCATTTTAACTTCTGCTCGAGCTTCATTTAAAGACCCGTGCCATTATTGAATGACATTTCTAAGTCCGTAAATGTTATCGATAAACAGAAGACATGCCTAGGTGAAACTATTTTTGGTATTTTCTATTTTTTGATTTTTTATGGTTTTTCTGATTTTACGATTCTCTATTTACAATTATCTGGTATTATAATTTTCTATATACAGTATGGTATAAGATATGTATAAAGTATATAATTCAATTTAAGACAATGTTGACATTAATACCGAAATAAGGATACGTTCAGTATGTTGAAGAAATCAGTAGTCAACATCTCTTAAACTTTCACCACCAAAGATTTTAAGGCTCCCGAATAATCGACTGAACTTGAGCCTTCTCAATGTGAAGCTTTGATGGCTTCCCCCTAAACCGACAATCTTCCTTTTGAGCAGATTCCAAGCTCTCTTTCAAGCTTACATTAGGTAAGTGTACAGCGGAAACCGTAGCAAACCACATCGAATATCGAATATTACTGCTCCTTATAAGAATAACCATCGTGATTCTCCAGTCGGGGGACCATGAAATAAATCAGCTGTGTATCATCTCACACTTGAATAATACTTCTCACATTTCTTCCTGCTGAAGCCTGAAGTAACACATACCAACAGTATCCAGAGACCACTTCCCCCAAGTAGTTGAAGTGATGCAGCCAGTCTCATTATATGAAGCCCAAAAACCCGAAGTACACACTTAATCCCGTTAATAAAGTCGAAAACGTAACATCAAGATCAATTAAGACCCGAAAATTCCCTTTTCTCCCTTCAGGAAATTGCAGATGAGAATTGTTACACCAAATTCAACTAAGTCCCATGTTTAAGCAATTTATCCCATATGTGGTCGACATGATAATACCAAGACATTACCATAACAGCAACTGAATCCCGGATGCACACATTTCCTTCAATAGGATACCGACTAACCATAGGAACCATTTTACAATAATGCGTGTGACTCTTCATATATATTTTCTTGCTTTTCACGGTGTATGAAACAGCAAGCATATTGGAAATGTGTCCTAATGAGATTAATTGATGATCTCTTGGCTCTAGACTCAATAGTGCATTTTGATTTAGTGATCGGAGGCTGGAGAGGACTGCCACCTTTTCAATATCATCTAACTCGGAGTGAGAGAGACGATAGCAATGTATTGATCTCCGTGACAAGTGAAACAAGAGTCCTTTGAGGGACCTTGAGTGGCTAGGGAGGGTTGTGCAGCGTATCACTGGGTCCATGATACTTTGTCTTCAATGTCAGCAATCAACTAAGTGATTCTGACAGCATATGTATTGACCCGGTTTCTGCCTAAGATGTAAGGAGGGCTTCTTTCTTTTCACCCTTTATCTTTACATTTCTTTTTCATTCTTCAACCCCTTCAGTGCTTACCGAGACTTCATAACTAGCACCTTGTTGGGTTTGTTCCAGTGCTAGCTCCATCTCAGTCGGCACTCTTCCCTTATTCACTTTTCTCCTTTTTAATCATTCCTAAGGACTTCTATTCTAACTAGAGGATTGTCCCTGGGAAGATCCCTCCGGTTCTGGCTGGATCATGGGAACAAATACCTAACCTCACCATCCTTATAACTCCAATGCATTAAAATAAGATTGGTCGGTCTTTGGTATTCTTCCACAGTTGCCATCATGAATCATTCGCTCCCCCTCAATATGTGCATCGATATACGAAAAGGTTTAGCACATACGGGAGAGCCTACACTTGAGTTCCAAAAGATCACATTTTTATCAGACTTTCATATTTAAATCACATTCTCTCCCCCGATCAAAAATTTCAAACCATTTGAGATTTGTGATCCCAATTGATTTAAATATGTTTAGAAAATTTGGGAGAAAATGTGGCCAGGTTTAATATATTCTGATTACGAAGCATACAATGCTCCCCCTCAAACCAAGAGAGAGTGTCACTGCTGATGTTGCACAATGTTTAAAAAAGGTGTCCAAATTTGAACAAATAAACTCCCCCTCAATTAATGACCCGTTTTCTATTTAAAGAGCTGTAGTCATTCAATTGAGTGATAAGTATTTGTGAAATTTAAGTCCATTTACTACCTTGTGAAACACCAAAACTCTCTTGAAGAATCATAGAACTGAAAGAGTTCATGGTGCAAAGAAGACTTCTCTTCTTATACGTGAAATGATGCACTGAACCGTACATCAAATCGGGGAAACATGGATATAAAGTAATCCATGCCCAGGTGAACATCACCCGGTTGGAGGAACAGCTGTCTTTTTGGTGACATGCTTTCCCCATTGTACAGCGCGGGTTGCAGTATGAAGTAACTGCAAGCCATTTAGACATGTTTTAACAATTAGTATAACTTCTGCTCGAGCTTCATTTAAAGACCCGTGCCATTATTGAATGACATTTCTAAGTCCGTAAATGTTATCGATAAACAGAAGACATGCCTAGGTGAAACTCTATTTTTGGTATTTTCTATTTTTTAATTTTTATGGTTTTTCTTGGTTTTAATATTTTTCTATATACAATTTTCTGGTTCTATAATTTTCTATTTACAGTATGTTTTAAGATATGTACAAACTATATTATTCAGTTTAAGACGATGATGAAATGAATACCAAAATGAGGATACGTTCAGTATGTTGTAGAAATCTGTGGTCAATCATCTCTTAAACTTTCACCACCAAAGCTTTCGAGGCTCCTGTACAGACGACGGAACTTGAGCCTTCCCAATGTACAGCTTTGATAGCTTCCCCCCAAACCGACAATCTTTATACTGAGCAGATTCTAAGCTCTCATTCAAGCTTACATAAGGTAAGCGTACAGCGGAAACCGTAGCAAACCACATTAAGTATTGCTGCTCCCTTTTAAGAATAATCATCGTGATTCTCCGTTCGGGGATCCTCAAATAGATCAGCAACGAATCATCTCACATTTGAATAATTCTTCTCACATTTCTTCCCGCTGAAGACTGAAGAAATGCCTACCAAAAGTATCCAGAGACCACTTTCCCCCAAGTAGTTGAAGAGATGCAGCCAGTCTCGATATATGAAGCCCAAAAACCCGAAGTACACACTCAATCCCATTAATGAAGTCGACAATGCATCATCAAGATCAATTAAGACCCGAAAATCCCCTTATCTCCTTTCAGGACATTGCAGATGAGAATTGTTACACCAAATTCAGCTAAGTCCCGAGTGTAAGCAATTTATCCCGTATGTAGTCGACATGATAACACCAAGACAGTACCATAATAGCTACTGAGTACTGGATGTACACATTTCCTTCAGTAGGATACCGACTAACCATAGGAACCATCATACAATTGTGTACCTCTTTTATCATCAGAAACTGACTTTCTCTTCCCCCACGTAGTTGGAGTGATACACCATAAGGAACGAGTTAGAACACTGATTTTCTCTGCGGTTATGACATTTGTCTTCCCGGAATAATCTTCAATTGAGAAGAAGTATAAAGTTCATCACGTGTATTCGTTGTGCATTCAGATGTATGTCTCCTTCCCCCTTGCTGGTTTTGATACCTCAGAATCAGCAACACATATTACGCACATATTCTTGAGATCTTGTGAGAAGAACAAAATTGGCTCAAGTGAGAGTCAACCGCTACCAAAACTGTCTCTGACTATCTTTACCAACCCTCAAGTAGGCAACTTTACATGATGACTGATGGAGCAAACCCGATATACCAAACTTGAATCTGAAGATAGACTTCCCCATTCTTGTGACTTACGCTTGCACTAATGTTGGAAGAACAGTGTAGAGAATTAGTGCTCCAAGCAAATCTCTAAGTACTCAATACCCAACCAAGGTATGAGACATTAACACCTCTTACGATTATCCACAACGACATCGGCGTGTGACACTGAGTACTACAACGTAACTCCTTTAAGTGATAGTTACCCCGACTACTGGTAACTAGATAACCTAAGTCTTCAACTTAAATCTTAAGCACGAGCAAGTTATCATAGAAAGTCATGCATCCAACCAACCCCGACTTCAAGATAGGATAAGATCACGCCTTTGAGGAAGTCAACTTCAATCTCGAATAAGTGATACCTAATCAACTCCATGGTCACAATTAGATGCCCAGCTCAAGTGAGTGAACCAACAACCAAATGTACATCGAATCACTTGTTCACACTTCTCCCCCTCAAAGATTGCATACGAGGATGCCATTTTTGATTGAGTGAATAAACGTCCAATCGGATGGAAGTAGATCCACTTGATATCTGAATGAGCATGGAGCAAGTATGAAGCCTTTATATGAGAAAAGTCAGAAACATGGAGAGTCGTATGACCACTTCTCAAATCTCAATCACCATGTAGTTTATTCACCTTTCTCCCCCTCAAAAATTGCACATGACGACTAACTGCCATTTTTGATAGAGCAGGTGAATAAGAATATACTCCAATGTACTTTTATCCCCTTTGGTGACTAAATGAGCATTTGAAGAACATGAAGCTTGATGAGAATGGTCATAAATAAGAAGATTCCTCTTCTTCCGAAGATAAAGCGCACTCAAGCGTACGCCTTTCTTTTCTTTGATGAACGGGGCCTGAAGAGATGTCAGCAGACGCCATTGTCATTGAAGAGCGAGGCCTGAACTGATGTGTACAGACGTCATAATGATGAAGAGCGAGGCCTGCACTGACGTGTACAGACGTCATTATGATGAAGAGCGAGGCCTGCACTGATGTGTACAGACGTCATTATGATTCCCCTCATATGTTGCGAGCAGCCTGTGTCCAAATGTCAAAGGACGATCCGTACGACCTGCATTTGAAAACAGATGAAAGAAGAGAATTTGGAGAGCCGGATCCCCAATTAAGGTTGGGTTCCAGTTGGTTAGTGCAAACAATCTTTGGGGCTGCTGAAACCATAGGTGCCTTGGTTTTAACAATAGGGGCAACACTAGTAGATGCAATGGACCTAGTTAAGGGACATTGTGTATCTAAAGGGATAACTCTACCAGTAGGCTTCCATTCCTTAACAGGCACTACTCTAGGAATTGTAATCCTTGTTAAAGGGCAATGTTCCCCTAGTGTGAATGTTCGGCCCGTGGGCTTCCACTGAAAGCCCACATTGGTAAACATTTTCCCTGTGGGTTTCCAAGATTGCTTAATTTGTCTAGCTCTCCAAACTTTCCTAACTGGGGGTTTGTTGGACGACTTCAGAAATTTCTTAACACATTTATCATGATTACACGAAATTATGCATTCATTACATGTTTTGCAAAGTGAATTTGGATTCGAATTATGATTCCTTTTGTTCAAATCTGACTTGTTGTTTCTCATGTGGTCTTCTACTTTCCTTTTAGGATTTTGTGTGACAACTTCAGAAATTCTTTACTTTATCCCAGGTTTTACTCGAAGCTTTATGCATTTATTAACTCCTTAGAAGACTGATGGAATCTTCTTTTCACTTAGTTGTGAATGTTTTGATGTTGCTGAGTTTCAAATACTCAAGGTTACATGCTTGTTCTAATGTGGATGATATGTACTCCCTAAACTCTATTTAGACTAGGAACGTGCCAATCATTTAACTATCGAATCTTTTTTGAAATGATACGTTCCTATGGTTGGCTTCCCATTCTGATCCTTCAACAAATCCTTACGAAGTATATTAGCTTCCCTTAAGCGTATCGACTATTTATGTTTGGATGGGTTCCAAGACCTATTATTCTAAGGGGAAATGGAACTAACCTATCTTTAGTTGGAACTTAGACACTCCAAATGCATATTTTAACATTAAACCTTTGTGGGCACACAGTGACAAGTGCGCTACATCGCTTTTCCTATTGTCGCCTTAAGACTTCCAATTTCATTTGACAAGAGGTATCTGATCATATGATTGTTTCTTGTAAACTTTTAGGAATCATAAACTCTTTTGTAATGTTGTTTAATCTTGAATTTTCTTCTCGAAACCACTCATTTTCATGATGTAACTTATTTATGGTGTTTTTATGATATTTGAAAATTCTGAGAATCTAAAGGCGAAGGTTTATTGGAACCATACACATCACACTTGTTGGATTTCAATTGGGCAACTTGGGCCCTCAAAAGTCGAATCGTGTTTGTGTGAGCTTGAATTTTTTCATCACGTTTGCTTAATTCAAAATATGTATCAAACTCAGGAGCATCCGAGGATGTCTTGACATTTGATATTTTGCATTTTTCTTCTAAGTGTTGATGTTTGAGTTGCAAATTCAGATAATCAACTTCTAGTTTTGAAAAACGTTTAACCATGTTATCATGGTCATCATTTTGAATTTTTTCAAGCAATTTCAAATTCTCCCCCTCAAGCTCAACAACACGATTCTGGGTGACATTTAACGCAATAGCATACTCATTAAATTGACAAGCAGACAATGCAGAATCAGTAGCGGTGTAAAATACATCTTGTGCAATACATTTAGCAATCAAGTTGTCATTAGTGATGAGTATGTTTTTTCTTTCAATCTCTCGACTCTTAAGTTCTATTGCATATTCATTCACCTCATTTTCCATGTCTTTAAACACTACTTCCATTTCTTTTATTTCGGCTTTAAGGGCAGTTTGCAACCCTTCAAAGTGTTCTTTAAGTAGTTTAAAGAATGGCATGACCTCAGTTAAGTAACACCTTTTTGCATGTTCAAAACCCTTTCCCCCTCAGTAATACCGGAGGGTGTGATTCTCTTCTTACATGTTTTATCGAAATCAGCAAACAGTTGCCAAAGCACATATAAGCTAATAAAAGTTTTGCATTCAGTGGGAAGAGACAAAGGCACTAAATTCCTAGGTGTATTGGGAGGATACACCGTTATGGACGGAACTTTTCTAATAAGGGGGGTGTTGGCCTTAAGTTTTTCTACCTTAAGTTTTTCATTATCTTGTTTCCAGAAAATCTGTTCAGGTGTTAACTTCTTTTGAGGAGCAAACACAGTCAAACGATTTTCCTCATAATAATCATGGGGCTTGATTATTATTCGTCTGACTATGCACTCGGGATCCCTCATTTTCTCATTCATTTTTTCCCTCGTTCTATCACTTATCTCATCCTCTTCATTTGTGTAGATATGCTCAGGTTGGTCATGAATAGGCATAAGCATCACATTACCATCATATAGGGCTGGTTGAAGTACTTTCATGTCCCTAAGGATGGTTGACTTAGGTTCACCTATCATGATTTTACTATGCTTATCACTCAACTTTCTGTGCTTATGAATCATTTGAGCAGTTTGTATGGTTTGATTTTGTGTGTACAACTTATCTTCAAGCTTATTTTTTAACGTCTTGAGTCTAGAGAAATCATTTAAAAGAGTTGTTTCTTTTTGTTTGAATTCTTGCTTAAGTGTAGTTACACACTTTTGTGCTTCCTGTTTTTGTTTGACTGACTGTTCTAGCTGACTTTTCAAAGAACTCAACTCTAATTTTAATGTTTCTTCTCTCACTCTAGACTCTTTAATAAGTGTACTCATTTGACCTTCTAATTTCTGCTCACGATCATTAAGCTCAAACTTAGCACGCTGTTCATACATAGCCACTTGTTCTTTATAAATGTTTAGTCTAGTGATCAAGTCATCATCAGGGACAGGCAATTTGTTCTCATGCAGCACATAATCATCATTTAGAACAGAAGATGCACAACTAGGTACAACAGACGCTTCGTTGTGATTCACATATTGTTCATATGGGATAACATCGCTATTTCCCATATTAGCAATATCTGACTCAACAATGTTTGTCTGTTGTACTTTGACGGGAATCTTTTGTTCATGCAACACATTATCATTATTAATGACAGAAGATACCCCATTTGGTTCAGCCGACGCTTCGTTGTGTTTCTCATGTTGCACGTTGTTCCTAGCAGTATCTGACTCAACAACGTTTGTCTGTGGCTGATGAAGCTTGTTTTCTTGAGAATTCGGGCACACAAAGTCTCTATTGGCACCAACATAGTCAAACACGTTTATCTGTCGAACATCTTTGGGAATCTTTTGTTTGTCAATCATGTTGTACAATCTGAGAATCTCTGATATAGCAGAATCTGAAGTATTTGACATGATATTAACGTGCACGGGATTTTACAATTCTATGATTTAAACCGAGAAATAGATTCTTTCGCGGGGTTTTACAAAATCAAGAATAAACCGTGGAATGATGCTTGATATGTGTTATGATGACTGTTGGATTGTTGCACTATTGTTAAGTTGTGATTTGGATTGGTTGATGCAAGTTGTTACAGCGAAATTTTGGTCTGAAAACTTAGAAACTCAATAACTTCATTCTGGAGCGATTTCAGGCTTCGAAAGTTGGGTTGAATGAATAAATTAATTCAATGTGTCCTTCTCCTCGGTCTCACGGTCGTTTTGACAGGTGTTTCGCTGAAAACGGAGTTACGGTTCAAAAGTTATGGCCGTTTGAAGTTTTGACGTAAAAATAGCACCTCTGTGGATACAAACCGCCTAGACAAACCGCATACACGCCGCAGAGACAAACCGCGTAGACACAAACCGAGTACACGATGCAGAGACAAACCGCGTAGACACAAACCGCGTACGCACCTCAGAGACAAACCGCGTAGACACAAACCGAGTTCACGCTGCAGAGACAAACCGCGTAGACACAAACCGAGTTCACGCTGGATAGACAAACCGCGTAGACACAAACCGAGTTCACGCTGGAGAGACAAACCGCGTAGACACAAACCGAGTTCACGCTGGAGAGACAAACCGCGTTGATACAAACCGAGTTCACACTGCAGAGACAAACCGAGTTGACACAAACCGCGTTCGCGCCTTATAGACAAACCGCGTTGGCACAAACTTCCAAACACGTCACTTTCAATGCTGTTTGTCCTTTTGCCTAAACTAGTAATAGGACAAACCGCGTACCCGATGTGACACAAACCGCGTTCAAGAACGTCCAAAATACACAAACCGCATCCAAGAACACTTGGATAAAAACCACTCGAATCACCCAAAAACACCACACAAACCTTAAATCTGTGAATCCAAGCACTAAATACTACTCTTATACTATTCCTAAGCTAGAAAGTACAAGGTATAACAACTTTTAATCACTAAACAAAGCACAAAATGAAATAAATGTAACTTAACAAATCGAACCAAAAAAAAACCTCAAAAACTACACAAATCCGTGAATACCAACTCTCATGGACCTAACCATGGCTCTTGATACCAATTGTAGGGTATTCACAATGCAAGAAACACTTGTTTGAGGCTTGATTAAGGATCGAATGAACAAGAAGCTAGAGAGAGAGAGAAGGGAACTTCTAGTGAGAGAAAACTATGTGTATTAGCTTGAATGTAATGAGAGTTCCAACCCTTCCCTTGCTAGGGAAGGGGTATTTATACTTACTACATATTATGCCCCTAGCGGGCTGTAGAGTGAGCTGACAGAGGGTAAAGACCCGACCCACTCCACAATACTAATAATAATAACTAAGATACTAATACTATTACTGATAATCCTATGAGCTATGATGTACTAATAATTACTCGGGGTGACCGAGTCTTCAGCTGAATATTCATATTCCTAACATAGCTGATATTCAGTAGGAATGAAGTGTAATTCTATGTCACCATTCATGACATGGTCCCTGATGAAGTGATATCTAATATCAATGTATTTTGTTCTCTGATGAAGAACTGGGTTATTTGAAATGGCAATTGCACTTGTGTTATCACAAAAGATGGGAACCATCTTGTACTGAATTCCATAGTCACTGAGTTGACTTTTCATCCAGAGTACATTTGCACAACAACTTGCTGCTGCAATATATTCAGCTTCAGCTGAGGACATGGCAACTGATTGTTGCTTCTTAGTACTCCAACAGACTAGTTTTCCACAAGAATTTGGCAGGAGCCTGAGGTGCTTTTCCTGTCCATGTTGCATCCAGCATAGTCAGAATCTGAGTATCCTTTAAGATCAAGGCCTGAACATTTTGGATAATATAATCCAAGGTTTGGAGTACCTTTCAGGTACCTGAATATCCTTTTCACAGCAGTGATATGAGTCTCTCTTGGGTCAGATTGATATCTGGCACATAAGCAGACTGAGAATTGGATATTAGGCCTTGATGCAAGTAAATACATCAGTGATCCTATCATTCCTCTAAAAAGAGTTTGATTCACTGGTTTTCCAGTAAGATCAGGACCAAGGTTATTTGGGGGTACCATGGGAGTCTTGACTGAGGCACAGTCACTGAGCTCAAACTTCTTCAGTAGGCTTTTGACATACTTCTCTTGACTGATAGAGGTTCCTTTATCAGTCTGCTTGATTTGTAGACCAAGGAAGTAAGTCAGTTCTCCCATCATGCACATTTCAAATTTCTTTTCCATTAGTTTTTCAAACTGTTTTCAAAGTTTATAATTTGTTGAGCTAAAGATGATGTCATCAACATACACTTGTACAAGTGATGTGCGTGTGTATTGCTCTAATTCTTTTATATCCACGGTAGCGGCGCCAAAGACTTGGTGAGCGCGTGATGTGTCGTTGTGGTTTAGCAGAATTAATGCCTACTCAAGTTTTAAATTTATATTTAGCCGACTTATCAATAAAACACACACTTTAAAGAGCAGTGTACCCGGTTAGTATGAATATAATGGTAAGTAGAGTGTCGATCACTAAGAGTGGAACGTATTATCTAGTTATTCTAATCAGTATTTTAATATCCTAAATTAGCTATATAACCTAATCTAACTCAAGGGGGTTCAGCCTGAGAGACTGGCACGGTTTGGTTATGATTAAATAGAAAACTAAACTAATGAGCACGAATCAGCGATTAGCACACACGTACACAGATAGATACTTGAGACAATAAGAAGATCTGTCCTGATAATTAAGTAGTTTGTCACTTGTTTTATTGCTAGTTTTATATGAAGTGTATATAATTAACCCTTTCTCGTTGGCTCTAATCTTATCGGCAAGTAAACCCTTAATGATTACTTATGTCTATCCTATTTATTTAGCGTCTCTTAAATAGGCGAGGAAGGGGCATGGCGACCCAAGCAATGCTCAGCTAGACACAGAGGTTATCAATGCACTAATAAAAGTCACCAAAGACATCAACATATAAACTTTAATTAATGGGAAAGCAATTTTAAGGGGTGCCCATGATTTTCCGTAGTCACATGGAATCGGCCCATCAATCCTGATGAATTAAAGTGTACTAATACAATAAAACAAAACTACTTAATGAATTGAATACATGCAGGACCTTCTTACAGCTCTTGTATCTTCGTTCAGGGTGTGTCTTGTGCTGCTAATACGTCTGAATTCGGCTCTAGGGTTTCTTCGGTCTTCGAAAGCTTAGTGTGTAGGATCCCGAAATTCGTCTGGCCTTGGGGTATTTATAGTTTCTGTCTGAGGGTTAGATGCGGCGCATAGGATAAGTAGATGCGGCACATTGACTTAACTTCGCGTGGGGTCCAAGATTAATATATTCAGGAATATTCATACACCGCCTTAAGATGCGGCGTAACTCCATTTCTCTATGCGGCGCATGTCCTTTGCCGTCTTGGATTGTAACTTGTGAAATCTTGATAGTGATGCGCCGTATGTAAGAAGTATGATGCGGCGTATCTGGAGCAGAATGATCTTGATCTTGTACATTTCAGTAGACTCTTAACATTTCGCTTGTTTTGCTCCATAATTAGTCTAAAATCGCCAAGTTTCACATAATACTTGTTTTTACCTGAGAATTACAAAAGTAAACATTAACGTATCAATTCTCATATATAATATAATAAAACAAGTCAAATAAATAGGATAAATGATGATAATAAAATGTACTTATTTGAGTTCATCAAATATCCCCCCACTTGAACTTTACTTGTCCCCAAGTAAACCTTAGAATTAATCTTATGAAAATGTATCCTAAAAGATATTAGGATTTATTTTTATATTTAAGCATGTATTCGTTTTGTCATAATTGCACAACCAAACACTTAACGAATTAGAAATAAAATAAAATATTTCGATAAAAGCAAATCTAATCGTTTAACTGTCCAGTCGTGACGAATATTCTATCATAAGCTTGGCAAGTATACGCATCTCCCCCACTAAAGCCAAGGAATAACAAGTCTAAAGCGGTAAAAAGGGTTTGTTGGTTAAGGGTTAATCATTCTTCTTAATCTCTATCGATCTCAAATTCCAGAAAAGGCGACAAAATCACAAATACATGATCGAATCCACGACCACGATACTTGCAATTGCTCAAATCCTTAACTCGAATAGGCTAAAGATAGGACCAAGTAATCTTTACCAATAATATTATATCAAAAAGGGCGACAAAATCATAAATACATAGCCGAATCCACGACTACGATACTTAAGATTGCTCAAATCCCTAATCTCAATAAATCAAAGGTTTGGATAAAGAATGATATAGGGTATGGATAATATTTGGGATACAAATTGGTGTAAAATGAAAAATAAACAAAACAGATAAATTAAAATCCTAAGTGTGGTTAATCACTATCCCAACCATCCCATGAATAAGACTCATATCATTGAATAACTCATGCTTTAACACTTGAAACACACGCTTGAGGTAGACACGAATTATACTCAACAAGATCTCAATCAAAGAATAATCCTAGTTGGCGTTCCCATAACGGCCAACTCCCATTCAATCCATAAATATAATATACAACAAAAAATAGTGGTGATATCGCCCACTTAATACAAAACTTTACATAAGTTGGTTAAAACAAACGTCCAACTTTTCCTTTTTCTTTTTTTTTTTTTTTTTTTTTTTTTTTTTTTTTTTTTTTTTTTTTTTTTTGATTTCAACATATATGTGTAAAATTTCACAACTTTTCTATCACTATTTTTCCGGATAATTTTTCCATACTTTTCATACTTTCAGAAATAACTATAATAGTGAAAGTAGTAAACACACGAAAAATAAACTCAAAGATATACAATATTTACTTTCATACCAATTGCATTGTGCAATTTCCTGACTCAACCAAAGATAATGAATTACGCACGCGAACACAGGTAATGTAAGGAAACACACTTTGCCTAAAGCAATTAACCAACCACGGATTTTAATCTACAGGGTAGGCTAAGGTGTAAGGGTGTAACGAAACATTATAACAAAGGTGTAAGAAACGAAAGGAATGGCTCTGAGTGTTTTTCTAGGGGTATCTTACTCTAAAAGTGAGAGTAACAAAAGGGTTTATACGGGGGTTAACTAACCAGTGTAGTTAGTTAATATCACATAACATATAAAGGCTATTTGGGTGTAATCCTAGAAATTTACCAATTTAGACAAGTCATTCCAATTATATAGATAATACTTATTATGGTGGTCTCGAATAGTATATAAGCCAAGTTCTAAAGTTTACAAGTCACCGGCACACTCATAGATTTGTGAATTTTGAAAAGTTCACAATTTTTGAAAATAATGTTATGTGTGCAGCTATGTAATTTAGACTTTAAACAAAAACATGCTAGAAAAATTTTAAATTTTGATATATTATGCACATCTTAAGCTTATTTTAAAAAAGTTTAGGACAAGTAAGTGTTCTAATTCTTCAATCCCCCCACTTAAGTTAAACAACGTCCTCGTTGTTTGTGTCAAAGGTTAAAAACTGGAAAATAAAATAATTAGAACAGAAAAACTCCCCTGAGATTTGCTCGGTATGATCCTCCATTATTCGTATAAGAGCAAAAATCAACTTTCTTGTGGATGAGAACGTTTAATCTTCATAGATGATGTATCCACAGAAATGCAGGAATCTATAATACCATTCAGACTTTAACACACCTGAGTTAAGAAAGTTCAAACTTGCATAATACATTAGTAGTTAGTAAAAATAAAACTAAAAAAATTAAAATGAAAATCATCAGGTCAGTCGATACGCCGTATCTTATGGAAAAAGATACGCCGTATCAAGCCTGGAATAAGTACGAATCAGAATATAAGATGCGTCGCATCCTTAACCAGGGATGCGCCGCATTAAATAAACTGACAGAAAGTTTTAAAGTTAAAAATAAAAATGCAGAAAATTAAATAAGATATGACCAGTGCAGGCGATGCGTCGCATCTTAAGATTGAGATGCGCCGTATCTTCTGCAGGTTTGACAGACTCGACACAGAACAGAATGTAAAAATTCTCCGGGTTGTCTCCCGGTCAGCACTTGTCTTTATTCCAGAGTCTTCAAGTTAGACTCACGTTCAGCTCCTTAATATCGATCACTGAAAGAGTCGGAAGCATCGCGCTCCCTCATCGCCAGTCCAGTAATATTGAACACTCCTTGCTCGTCCTTAATTTCCACGCCATTCTTCTTTAATATCTGTATAAACAAAGTTCTGTCCCTTTCGGGCAGAGATGACAAAATGATAGACGGGAAATTCTTATTATTATATAGGCATAAATATGCAAGGTGGGGTGGTAGTTCAATAAACACATCATTATTCAAATTTGTATTCTCAACTATTCTCCTACGTTTGTTAATTACTTCACAATCATACCACTCATCATCAGAATCATTAACAATATCGCGCCTAAGTTCGGTAGGTACATTAAGGTCAATAAATTCCTCGAAGTTCTCATGATTAGGATTAGTTGAGTTGTTTTGAATCAATGTTTCTCCCATAAGCCTAGCTTCAAGATCGAGGTCCATACGTTCTCTTAATCCTAGCACATAGACGCCTCTAATTATGCTTTTAACAGGATTTTGGCACTTATAGACTAGTTTATTATTCCCTACCTTTAATGAGATTTTTCTTTTAAACACATCAATCTTAGCATGGGCGGTAGACAAGAAAGGTCTTCCAAGGATTAAAGGAATCTTAACATCCTCGGGCATATCTAATATAACAAAGTCTACGGGGAAAACAAACTTCTCAATCTTAACTAGCACATTTTCAGCAATCCCTTCAGGTCGTTTTACCGTTTTATCAGCCAATTCAATAAGCAGCTTAGTTGGTGCTAATTTTCCTAGTCCTAGGGTAGTGAATGTCTTAAGGGGCATAACACTAACGCTAGCTCCTAAGTCAGCTAATGCATTATTGAAAGATATATCATTAATTAAACAAGGTAAAGTAAAACTTCCTGGGTCCTTTTCTTTATGAGGCAAGGCATGTAAGTCGGTTGCAGAGCTCTCTTCTTTCATTGTAGCCTTGATCTCCTCTTCAATCTTTGCCTTCTCTTTGAGTAATCTCCTTAAACTGATTGAAGAATTAAAGAAAAATTCGGGCTTTGCAGCATCATTACCATTCATCAATCTTCTAGGTATGTTAGGTGTGACTTCCTCAGTGGTGCTTATGGCCTTAACATGATCTCTTGGGTTGGTTTCAGTTGAGCTAGGTAAACTTCCGTATCCCCTTTCTTGAAGAACTTTGCTCATTTGTCCAATTTGTTGTTCCAATGCTTTGATCGAAGCTCCTTGATTTCTTGTTATAGTATCCGTTGAGGCTCGGATTTCTTTGATCATAGCAGTGTTCTCTTCATGTCTTTTAGCAGCATCGGCCATAATTTGCTTTAAAGTGTCATCTAAAGTCTGCCTCCTTTCTTGATAAGTGGGATTAAAGTTTTTCTTTTGATAGTATCCCGGAGTAGCTTCCCTAAATCTTCCTGAAGGTCGGAATGGTTGTCCAAATTGTGTGTAGTATGCTTCTTCAAAAGTCTCACTTTCATTCTTATTAGGGCAATCTTTAGTGTAGTGAGGTCCTTCGCATTTTTCACATCCAACTTGGGCAGCATAAACTTTCTCATCACGCTTCTTCATCTCTCTACTAATTTTATCCAATTGATCTTGAATAGCAGCAAACCCGTCAAAATTAGTGCTGCTCTTAGATCTAGTAGAGGTTCCATCGTGCCATTTTTGAGAATGATCAGCAACTTCTTGGATAGCTTTTCTAGCATTGGCTGCACTCATTTGAGGCACAGCTCCCTTAGCATCCAAGATTTGTCTAGTAGGCATGTCCAATCCTTGATAGAACAATATTATCTCCTGCATTGGACTTAGATAATGTTGAGGGCATTTCATCAACAAGTCTTTAAATCGTTCCCAGGCTTGATAAAGAGTTTCATCAGGCTCTTGCTTGAAACTGTTGATAGCCTCCATATTTTTAGCAGTTTTAGCAGGTGGACAATATCTTTGCAGGAATTTTCTCTTAAAATCTTCCCATGTTGTGATTGAACTAGCAGGTTCATTCCTTAGCCACTTATTAGCAGCTCCTTTACGCGAAATTGGAAAGATTCTTAGCATAAGTTGATCGTCAGAGACTCCTTCTGTAGTAAACAAATCTGCAATCTCGAGGACTTTTTCAACATGTTCATTAGCATCTTCATGTTCTGTCCCACTGAAAGCATTTTCTCTTAGCTCCTTGAGAAACTGACCCTTCAACTCAAACTTTTACTTTTCATCAAACTTTGGTCTAGCAACTCCTGAACTGTAATCAGCACGGGTTTTTTTCATGTATTCCTCCATTGTAGTGTTTTCCGCCATTGTTTCTGTTTCTTCTTCCTCTTTTTCTTCAGAAAAGTAATCAAGCTCGAATGAACTTGAAATTTCAAAGCTTTTTGTGTAGAAAAGCCTTTTAAGTGAATGTAAGGCTCGTTCAGGATCTTCGAAAGGTGTAATCAAGTTCTTAGTTGAACTCCTGGTCATGCACTTCCTGAAACTATCACAAAAGCATCAGTAGGGTATGTTCAAGGAAGTAGTATATCAGAAAATTAACAACGAAAACGGAATACGAAAAATAAAAGTTACTGATATCTGCAGATGATGCGCCGTATCCAGAAAGTTGGATACGCCGTATCTTATTTCGTTAAAATTTAATCAGACTTTTATTCAGAAAATAGATACGCCGCTTATAATTTTAGAATGCGCCGTATCAGTTTAATTTATCAAAAATCGTTTATATTAATTAAAATTAAATGCGTCGTATTAACAGAAGCTAATGTGCCGTATTTTCGTTACGTTTCAAAATACAAGATTTTTGATTCAGAAGATGCGCCGTATCGATAAAAATCGATGCGTCGTATCTGTTTAATAATTCGAAATTTTTTTTTAATCTAAATAATAAATACGCCGTATCTGTTAAAACAGATGCGTCGTATGGCGTTATCGTTTAGAAAAATTTCTTATTAAAAACAGAATACGCCGTATCTTGGGGAAAGATGCGTCGTACTCGAATTTATTAAACGCGTTGTATTTTATAAAAATTAAACGCAATACGCCGTATCTATGAAAATAGATGCGCCGTATCGTTTGTATTAGCACAGTACAACGATACAGAAAAAAATAAAAAGAAAAACAAAAGTAAAATCAAACAAAAAGAAACAAAAATTAAAGAAAATAAAAACACACAAAAACAGAAAATATGCAAATAATACAATGAATGCAATTTAACTAATATACAATGGGGTTAGCGGTTAGAATCTAAAAATTAAAACGAAAAACCTAATTAAAATACTAATCAAATTAACAGATAATAACAATTCACTCCCCGGCAACGGCGCCAAAAACTTGATGTGCGTGTGTATTGCTCTAATTCTTTTATATCCACGGTAGCGGCGCCAAAGACTTGGTGCGCGCGTGATGTGTCGTTGTGGTTTAGCAGTATTAATGCCTACTCAAAGTTTTAAATTTATATTTAGCCGACTTATCAATAAAACACACACTTTAACGAGCAGTGTACCCGGTCAGTATGAATATAATGGTAAGTAGAGTGTCGATCACTAAGAGTGGAACGTATTATCTAGTTATTCTAATCAGTATTTTAATATCCTAAATTAGCTATACAACCTAATCTAACGCAAGGGGGTTCAGCCTGAGAGACTGGCACGGTTTGGTTATGATTAAATAGAAAACTAAACTAATGAGCACGAATCAGCGATTAGCACACACGTACACAGATAGATACTTGAGACAATAAGAAGACCTGTCCTGATAATTAAGTAGCTTGTCACTTGTTTTATTGCTAGTTTTATATGAAGTGTATATAATTAAACCTTTCTCGTTGGCTCTAATCTTATCGGCGAGTAAACCCTTAATGATTACTTATGTCTATCCTATTTATTTAGCGTCTCTTAAATAGGTGAGGAAGGGGCATGGCGACCCAAGCAATGCTCAGCTAGACACAGAGGTTATCAATGCACTAATAAAAGTCACCAAAGACATCAACATATAAACTTTAATTAATGGGAAAGCAATTTTAAGGGGTGCCCATGATTTTCCGTAGTCACATGGAATCGGCCCATCAATCCTGATGAATTAAAGTGTACTAATACAATAAAACAAAACTACTTAATGAATTGAATACATGCAGGACCTTCTTACAGCTCTTGTATCTTCGTTTAGGGTGTGTCTTGTGCTGCTAATACGTCTGAATTCGGCTCTAGGGTTTCTTCGGTCTTCGAAAGCTTAGTGTGTAGGGTTTCGAAATTCGTCTGGCCTTGGGGTATTTATAGTTTCTGTCTGAGGGTTAGATGCGGCGCATAGGATAAGTAGATGCGGCGCATTGACTTAACTTCGCGGTGGGGTCCAAGATTAATATTTTCAGGAATATTCATACACCGCCTTAAGATGCGGCGTAACTCCATTTCTCTATGCGGCGCATGTCCTTTGCCGTCTTGGATTGTAACATGTGAAATCTTGATAGTGATGCGCCGTATGTAAGAAGTATGATGCGGCGTATCTGGAGCAGAATGATCTTGATCTTGTACATTTCAGTAGACTCTTAACTTCTTGCTTGTTTTGCTCCATAATTAGTCCAAAATCGCCAAGTTTCACATAATACTTGTTTTTACCTGAGAATTACAAAAGTAAACATTAACGTATCAATTCTCATATATAATATAATAAAACAAGTCAAATAAATAGGATAAATGATGATAATAAAATGTACTTATTTGAGTTCATCAACATACACTTGTACAAGTATGACATCATTATTTGCCTTGTAGATAAACAATGTGTTGTCTATCTTGCCTCTGACAAATTTGTTTTGGATCAGGAAGGCTGAAAGAGTCTCATACCATGCCCTGGGAGCTTGTTTCAGTCCATAAAGGGCTTTGTTAAGCTTGCAGACATGGTCAGGAAACTCATGGCTTTCAAATCTAGGAGGTTGCTGAACATAAACTTCTTCTTTCAGTGAGCCATTTAAGAATGCACTTTTAACATCCATTTGGTGCACCTTGAAGTTCATGTATGTAGCAAAAGAAAAGAAGATCCCGATGGCTTCCATCCTTGCTACTGGTGCAAATGTTTCTTCATAGTCAATGCCTTCTTGTTGATTATAGCCTTTGGCTACAAGTCTGGCTTTATTTTTAATGACTATGCCATTTTCATCAGATTTGTTTTTAAATACCCATTTCATGCCAATTACTGAAACATCTTCAGGACATTTGACCAAGGTCATTACCTTGTTTCTGTCAAATTGTTCTAGTTCATCATTCATGGCTTGAACCCAACTTGGATGTTTTAGTGCTTCCTTAACACTTTTGGGTTCAATTGTGGAAATGAAGTCCACAAATAGGCATTCATTGGCTGAGGCTGCTCTTAGTTCAGCAGCCATGATTCTTATGAGCATGCCTTCAGTAGGCTCACCAATTATATTGACAAGTTCTATATCCTGAGACCTAGTCCAACTGTCCTGAGGTCTTGGAAACTGATTAGAACTTGTAGAGGCCTGATGGGTAGGATCAGGATCAGACACATGATGTTCTTCAGCATCATGAGTGTCTGAGTGGGTTGACTCATCACTGTGATTGTTTAGTACCTGAGCACTTTGTACTGACTGAATGAATTCATCAGTATTCTGTGCTTCAATAAACTCAGTGATGGTTGGGTAAGGAAGGTTGTGGGGAATGATGTAATAGGAGATGTCAGCATTTGCATGGTACTGAGTGGAAGGACCATTATCAGCATGATGTTCATCAGGAGGATATCTTGATGATTCATTAATACCTATCTCTTCTACTGAGTTGTTAGAGACACTGATTGCATCAGTGCTCTCGTCAAAGGTAACATGAAATGTTTCCTCAGCATGCTGTCTCCTAGTGTTGAACACCCTGAAGGCCTTTGAGACAAGTGAGTATCCTAGGAAGTATCCATCATCAGCTTTAGCATCAAATTTTCCTAAGTGATCCTTGTTATTATGAATAAACACAGGACACCCAAAGACATGAAAGTAGCTGATGTCAGGGATTCTTCCCTTGAATAACTCATAAGGAGTTTTGCTATGTCTCTTGACAATGATGGATCTGTTTTGTGTGTAACAGGCAGTCTTTACTGCTTCAGTCCAAAAGTGTTTGGAAAGGACTGATCCATTTAGCATTGTTCTAGTTGCTTCAATGAGTGTTCTATTTTTCCTTTCAGCCACCCCATTTTGTTTCAGGTGTGTAGGGTGAGGAAATTTTTTGTGAAATACCTTTCTCATCACAAAAACATTCAAGTTCATAATTTTTGAACTCTGTTCCATTGTCAGTCCTAATCTGTTTGACTTTGATGTCATTTTGATTTTCAATGTTCCTGACAAAGGACATAATTGTTTCAGCTGCCTGACTCTTTTTGATCAGGAAGTATACCCAAGTGTATCTTGAGTATTCATCCACAATGACCAGAGTATACTTCTCATGGTTAATGGATCTAGGACTAATTGGTCCAAATAGATCCATATGGTCCTAGATCCATATGGAGAAGATGTAGGCAGTTCCTGATGGAAAATTTGGTTTTGGTTTTAAAGGATGCTCTGTGATGTTTACCTTTTTCACAAGCTGAGCATGGTTTGTGCTTTGAAAACACAAGAGATGGTAAGCTAAGGACCTTGTTTTGTTTTACAAGGTTGTTTATGTTTTTGAAGTTCAGGTGGGAGAGTCTCTTATGCCAAAGCCAGTTGAGTGTATCAGTGGCCTTGGTAAAGAGACAAGTTCCATTCTGAGTCAGACTGGACATGTCTAACACATAAACATCATGTCTTCTTGGTGCAATAAGGACAACTTCCTTATTAGCATTGAAGATGATTCCTTGTTTATCATCAAACTGAACTATGTATTTAGCATCACATAGTTGACTGACACTTATCAAATTGTATTTTAGACCATTTACATAAGCTATCCTAGTAAAGACTATACCATTGCAGTTTACTGAACCATAACCTTCAGTGAGACATGATGAGTTATCAGCAAATATCACTTTGGGTCCTGATTCATCCACATACTTGTGCAGATACTCCTTCACACCAGTCATGCTCCTTGAACATCCACTATCAAGATGCCAAACAGGATCCCTGGCATGTTTCTGCACAAATGGTAAACTGGGTCAGTTCTTTCTAGGACTCCACTTCTTGGAGGGCTTAGCTTTGAGGGTCTTATTAACATTTTCAAGTGATTTATGGTCAGTGGTGGAGTGGACTGAGCTACCACATATTATGCATTTGATTGCTGATGTAGACTCAGTGGACTGAGAGGCTGACTTTGTCATACCTCTACTGGCCTGAATGGCCTTACCACGTCCTGAGGTGTTATGAGTGGAACTTCCACTATTTTCACAACAATTGTCAATTTGACAATCCTTAGGATGGTGGTCATTGAACCGACAGTAAGGGCAAGGTGCAAAAGGCTTTGCCTTTTGTTTCTGTTTCTGTTTAGAATCAGAAGGATAGTTTAAAGACTGAGCTTTAAGACTTGCCATGTTTGATGTGACTGAATATGTTTTGTGAACAGAGGTCCTGTGATCATCCTTTTTGCAAACCATACAATAAAGGATTCTATAGCAATCGTCAGTGACATGATTGGTATAGTTACACAGTTCACATCTTTAAGGGGTTTTGAGGGTTTGGGTTTGGTTCTTGAGGAAGTTGGTTTTTGTTCCTTCTTGGATTGAGAAGATTTCTCTGAAGATGCAATCTTCTCACCAAGCTTCCTGACCATTTCAGCCAACTGATCAAATTTTGAGTCAGGGCTTTGAGTTGTTACTTCAGAAGGGACTGAAGTTGATGAGTCATCAGTATTTACTGAGACTTCAAGGGTTGGTCTCTTCAGGATGGTTGTTCCCATTCCTGATCTCTCCTTTGGAGAGTGTGGTGAGAAGACCATTGGTGGGAGGCCTGAGTTTGGTGCAGCACCCTGAAGGGTATTCAGTGGAGGAAGTGGTGGATATGATTCTGATTCAGACTCATTCACAGACTCAGTATTGCTGACTTGTTCAGTAAGTTCAAGCTTACTGAGTTGTTCAGTAAGTCCAAGCATATTTTTCAAGGCCTGACTTTCAGGAAGCAAGATCTTTCCAGTCTCAAAGTTTGGTAACTTACTGACTGGGTTGTCCCTGACAATCCAGTCATTATACTTGGAAAGCATTTCTTGCTCAAAAGATATGCCAGCTGGAACAAAGGTTAATTCACTGTGACTCACATTGGGATCAACCATAAGAGGGTCAATTCCAATGGTTTTCTTAGAGCTTAATCCCACAGTGTCAAAGACCTTGGGGTTCTTTTTGGTCCAGCCTTGGATGACAGCTTTTTCTTTGTTAAGTTCAGTTTGTAGGGCTTGGTTTTGTTTCAAAATTTCAGTGTTCTGAATTTGTAGAGTTATTGTTTCTAATTTGGCTTGCTTTAGTACAAGCAGTTCATCTCTACATTTATTCAATTCTGACACTATATTGTTATATTTTGAGAACATGTTAAGCCTTTGTTCCTCAACAAATTTAAGATCTACACAAATATAATTCATGTAAGACTGCCAATCAGAATCATCATCCATAGAAAGTAAAGTGTTTACCTTTTTCATGGTGATGTTCACCCACTCTCCATTCCTTGCATGGCTTTTCCCAACAGCCACTTGATCACCTTCAGAGAGTGCCATCAGTGCACTCACTCTTATTTCCTCATCTGAGGATACCTCTTCTTCATCCCAATCATAAGCTTCAGCTACTAAAACCTTATTCTTTTCCTGAACAGGTTTGGATGTTTGAGCAGCCTGAGACATAGAGGGATTAGTTTCAAGATTGCAAGTTTAGCCTTGGCTTTCCTATATTTTGCTTCAAAGTCTTTTTTACCCTTGTTTTGAAATTGTTGGGTCGACTGAAACATTCTAGGTTGAAACTTGCTAGTTCCTGAGGAACTATTTCCTGAAAATTTGTAAGAGGGTTCTGAGGTGGTTTTAGAATAACAGTCCCTAGCAAAATGACCCTTTTTACCACAATTAAAGCATTCAGTGGTTTCATTTGCTTTTCCGTTAGAAAAGTTGGACTGGTTTCTTTTGATGAAACGTTTTGAACTAGCAAGGAGTGCCCTCTTTTGGAATTCCAAGTTTAAATCTTTTAGGTACTCATCACTAGTCCTTTCATCAATTTCATCCTCAAAATCTTCTTGGAAATCCTGCACAACACCATTAGTATAGAAAGCAGTTGAAATGGGTGTGGAGGTTAAGGCCTTTTTGGACTCAAGAGCTTTTGAGTCAGGATATCTCCTTGAGATCAAGTTGTCCTCATAGACAAATTTCCCATAGATTTCAGGGAGCTCAAGGGTCTGAATGTGATTAGCATTCCTCAGGCCTTGTGAGAAGTTTAGCCACTTCTCAGGGAGACTGTTGACAAAGCCAACATTTGTCTCATGCTTAGATAATACTACACCATCATTTGATAGTTCGTTTATCAAAGTCTTGTATCTGGTATAAGTCTGAGAGAGACTTTCAGAGTCTTTTAACCTGAAAGTATTATACTCAAGTTTCAGGTCCATGACCCTGTTTTCCTTGGTATCTGAGGGGCCCTCAAAGCTATTAACCAAGTCATCCCAAGTTTGCTTGGCTGTTAAACAGTTGATGACTGATTCCATTATATCGTCAGGAAGACAAGATATAAGGATGCTTTTAAGGCGTTGGTCTTGATTGACCACCCTCCTCTCATCAATGGTCCATTGTGCCTCAGGCTTGTTTAGCCCTTCAGTAGTCTTAGGGACAAATGGGCCATCCCTGATACAGGTGATGTAGTAAGGTTCCATACCAGTTAAATAGCAAATCATACATTTTTTCCATTTGCTAAATTTTCCAGCTTCTAGTCTGGGTGCAACAGCAGAATAGCTGCCACCCTTTTTATCGACCAGCTGGGGTACATTAATATCAGCCATAGTAGGATCTTGGTTTTAAAAACCTTGAGCACTCTTGGTTAGTTTTAAAGATTTTATAAACCAGAGGCTCTGATACCACTTGTTGTTCCCTTAACACGCTTAGAGTTAACTAGAAAGTTAATCTATTCGTGTTTATGACTAATACAATGTTATGATTAATTCTAACAGATTAATGAAAACGTAAAAGTAAAAACACATAAGTATTTTTCAACGTTTAAATTCTTATTAGAAATGAATCAAAGAATCCATTACCCAAGTGTTTTGCGGAACAAACACTTGGGATTGAACAGACAAGGTATGGTGGTGTCTCCTATCTAAACTCAAGCTTTGCTTTGAGTGGTAACAATATGCCTCACTGAGCTATCTCAGGGACTGGTTACTCTTTGTAGGAGAGAAGTTGCTTTGTAAAAGTCTAAGCTTTCAATGTACAAAACACACACAACTTCTCTCCTTTTGAACCTATTTATACACAAGTATAAAAGAGTAAAAGTGATTAAAAAACTACAACTTGTTGAAGCAAGCGTGTCTGACAATTACAACAGTAATTGTCATTTCCAAGAACCAATGGGAATGGACTATAAAGTCTTTAGGAGTGGTTGGTCTGACACTCCATGACTTTTAGCCGTCTTAGGGAAAGTTTCTTCCTGACAAGATAAGATTTGATCTTATCTTAAACTCTTCCCAGATCTTCCCGCCTTTCTTTCAGGCGTTGAGTTCTTCAGTCTTCAATCACTTAATGTTGTTGAGGAGACTGGGGTTCAGTGAGTTCTTGTCCAACACTCACTGAACCATCATCTTCTTTTTTGGCTTAAGTCCTACTCAGGGAGTACCGCCTTCCTGAGTAGTGAATCTTTCTTTTTGAATTCGCCTTAAGCATCCTGAAGATGACTCACTGAGTGACTGTTCACTCAGTGACTTGAATTGTTCTCGATTTAATTTACACTTAGTTAATTTGTGTCCAAATCTTGTTTTAAGTATTCTTGGGTACTGATGGACCCAACATGTTACCCCCTAATCACAAGCTTGAACCACGCGCCACACTCTCCATCTATTTGGGTCAAGCTTCAAATCATCGTGGGTATTGTTGCCTCGAATAAAACACTGATAAAATCATCATTTCTCGCCATGTAACCTTTGATGAAGCTGTTTTTCCATATGGTACTTCTAAACCAACATCGGCACCCAACTACAATTTCTTGGATGACTCACCCGATATAAACCCTCCATTCATTCCATCCGCCCCCGTTGTGCCTCAACCCACAAACGAATCAACAACACCAACTACCACCAGTCCCACAAACGAACCAACAACACCAACTACCACCGGTCCCAAAACGGCCCATCGCGACACAGCCCACGACCCATCACCATCCCCACCCGCCGCCCAACAACATATCCTAAATCCATCACCACCCGCGAATCACCATCCACAAATTATCCCAGACCTTCCTCACAACCTAAACCTTGTCTCGATTCATCCCATGGTCACACGATTTCGTGTCGGGACTAATCGTCCTACTGAGCGTCTCAATATGCATCTGTCTTCGGTCTCACCATTACCAAAAACCTATCGTGATGCGTTTACTGATCCTAATTGGCAAAATGCTATGCGTGATGAATACACTGTACTTATTAAGAACGGAACTTGGACTTTTGTGCCTAGACCCACGGACACCAACATTATTCGCTCTATGTGGCTTTTTCGCCACAAGTATTTGGATGATGGCACTCTTAGTCGCTACAAGGCTCGTCTTGAGGCCAACGGTAGTAATCAATTGGAGGGGGTTGATGTGGATGAGACGTTTAGTCTGGTGGTTAAACCGGGCACTATTCAGACTGTACTGAGTTTAGCTACTTCTCGACATTGGCCGATTCACCAGCTTGATGTCAAGAATGCTTTCTTACATGGAGATTTGAACGAGAATGTTTATATGCACCAGCCTCCGGGCTTTCGAGACTCTGTGCACCCTGATTATGTGTGTTTATTGAAGCTGTCTCTATATGGGCTCAAGCAGGCCCCTAGAGCATGGTTTCAGCGATTTGCATCTTATATCACTCGGGTTGGATTTTGTAACACCCCCAATTTCGTGATGTGCAGCGGAATTTAATTTGGGTGTTACTTCATGGCACAACAGTTGAATAGTAGAAAACGATCACCAATTTGGTCGTTTTAAAAGATTTATCATTCGAATATCAGAGTTTACAAAGTAAGGTCCCCGTGGTTTCAAAGTTTATTAAATAGGTTTTCGAATGATATTTATGGCCTTCATAATTGTCCGTGCTCCTTCGTGCCATCCGTGCTTATTGTGAACCTGAGATAAACACATGCTTAAAATATCAATACATTGGTTGGTGAGTTCGTGGAGTTTGATAGAAAATAACTTCTTTCAATGAATTTAAAAGGTGTATAGCGGTTGTCGAAATGAATAATAGTTTTTTCATGAAATCAGTAATAAGGTGAGTTGAATAAAAATCCACTAATGATTCATGTATGATCTCAGGTGATCATAAGTTTCAAGTTCCTAAACGAAGATGAGCTACATTGTTATACGCTCGAAATGACGTGTTGGGTCAACTTTTAGTAGTAACGATATACTAAGCAATTTGAGTTGTCTTTTATAGAGTTCACGATTTAGTCGCATATGGTAACAGTTAAAGTTCAAGTACATGATTCATAATCATAACATATCGTGAAAATAATAATCTAGAATCTGAAATCTATTAGTGTAAAGTGGTGGTTTACTAATACAGCTGTATCCTAGGATATATATGAAACATTCATATATTCATAAAGTTATATTGCCCTAAGCCTCATGACACGCAAAACGTTAACAGTGTACCGGAAGACGGAGTGTTCCCCAAATTAATGACGAAAGTTTTGCCCTCATGTAATAGGTGACTTGCCAATTCCTATTTTTCTCAAATATAGTGCATCGCGACTAAATACGACTAACCATGTAGGCATTCCGTCCAAGTATTTAGTGGGATAGGTCGTCAGCCTCTAACAGGTTTCGAAGTTGTTCACTATATTCGCGCTCACCGTAGTGATTAATGGCTCATGATCAAGGGACTTTATGGCAATAAAGTAAACTTAGGCAATACAGGTTTCTGGGTGCATGAATTATGCGTAATTTTAGTCTTGGCAATTATTTCTAGTGAAATGTAGAAATATCATAATAAAGTAACATTACATTCATTTGTTATATGAATGCATACAATGAGTCTCAGTATCATGTTACATCAAGTAGTTTAAAGTTGTTATCTTTCGAATTCAGTGTTTATGCTAAGCAAGCAATTTGTACATATAACGAACATATATTCCTCTCAAAGGTGATTCAAACATGTAAAGCATAGTGGATGATTTTGAGTAAATCATGAGAGTTTTATATAAGTAACTTAAAACAGTTAAAGCATGTATCTCCCCCAAAAGAGTTATTAAAACAAATATTAAAATAAGAGGGGCCACGACTCACGGTAAGTCATAATAGTTTTCATAGTACTTATAAAAGTATTGTATTGCAAAACAAATCATATATTTGATAAATGAGTAAAATATTTCGAAGCATGTATCTCCCCCAAAAATAGTTAGAAAATCGGTAAAAGTAGGGGCCATGAACTCACCTGGAGCGCATCTGGCAAGATATAATTATTAGATCTATGGAAACGATCACGGAAACGTCTTCGATACGAAACCTGAATATAAGGGGAGTCTAAGATTCTGACTTACTACTAATAACGAATGTGGAGAGGATAAATCGTGTAACGATTTGATCGGTGTTATGAGTGTGATATGCTTAAAATGCCTCAAGTTAAAAATATAATATATCTATAATATTATCTTGATTCTTATGTCAATCGATCCAAAATATTACTTTCTCAAAATATGCTGAAATAATATGCAAGTGAAGTTACTAAATTTCTAATAACGAAACTTTAAATAATGCATAACTTAAAATGTAAAATGCATATGAAGTGAAGGGTGCAAAATGAAAATAAACTAAGAATGTCAAGTGAAATTAAATAGGTCCTTGTCCTTTCCAGATTTTATACTTTTTATCCTAACTGTGTTGTGTTACGTCGTTAGTCCTCGGTTAAGTCCATAGTCCAATAATAGTCCAATAATTGTCCAAATATCTATGTAAGGCTTGGAGTTCAATGATATGTCATTCTAGGTCCTCTATAAACTGTTTTCACAGCTTCAGTCCACAAGTTTCACAGTTTGGCAGTTTTAGTCATTCCAGTTAGTTCGCGTTACATTTTTAGTCCAAAAGTATAAAAATGATAAGGAAAAGTTATGCGACTTTTTATAATTTATATTTAAGATTTTTTAAAGCTTATTTTACTAGCTTATTTGGTTGTTTGCTTATTTTCTACACATTGGGCCTGTTAACGAGCCACACTCTAGGCCCAATATTACCTTTAGTTATTTCTTAACATGGTTTTATGCGACTTGTTTAGGCTGTTTTAAAAAGTCGTAACTTGCTTATTTTTACAAGGTTTCTAAACGAAAAGTGTAGTTAGTTACTTGGCGTAATAGGTCGTGTAAAAAGAGGGCATGGTTATTAAATTATATCGCGAGATATGAAGTCAATTTGAAGGCTACTTGGGACTGTTTACCTACGTATAAAACACTTAGTATATTTTAGTTGTTCCCAGTTTTACTTATAGCGTGTGAGGTAAGGTTTTTATACGTTCGAGTGCTATTTAAATGGGTTATGTAAGTAGGCGTGTGGTATACATGTGACTGTTAAAACCTTACAATATAAGTTCGACAGTGAGCATGGTCTACTCTAAATGAAATGGACAGTCATATATAGTAATGTTTATACGTTCGAGTGGGAATGAAAATGATGCGTGGTATGATAGTATTATCGTACACTAGTGAGCTAAGGTGTGAGTAGTGTGAAAGATGTGCGTGACAACTTCCAAGCTTTCCAAGATGGAGGTTCGACATACGCTGGGTTCACATAAAATAAAAAATACATCTAAACGACATTTTATAAAATCGAACTAAATGAAGGAGACAATGCATGGTGATATCTTTAAACATGAAACTGAGGTGAGTTGTGATTTTTAAACCTTCACAGTGGAGTGGGTTTGTAAACTTTATTGCACATACTAGTGATACAAAGTAAAATAATATGTTCGAATATACAATGAAGTATGCATGCATGATATGTGATGGTGAGATGTGGAGTGAGAGACATGAAACTAAACATGGGTCTTGTCCATGCATTAATATAGTATTCACATGAGTTTGTAGAACTTACAATGAGTGAAGGAGGGATTGCTGTACGTATGATTGGTAGAAATTAAGGCTACTTCGAAGGAACCCAAAACAGTTTAGAGTTAAATATTCTCTCTTCGAATCGAATATGTTGTATCCAAATGAACCAACTATCTTCTGGACGTTATGAGCTTAGTAAGATGAGTTTATAATGTGTAAGATTATTTGTGAATGTACAAGAATGAGTGTATGTGAGAGATGGTGAGGGTGAGAGGTGGTAGAATGGCAGTGAGGTTCGACTGAAATCACAAGGACGAAATCAGTGGGCTACATGAGTTAGGATACATCTTTACATGTCGATCTTTCCTTACTGTGTTGCTTCACAATGAGACCAAAGATATTTCCTACGTGATTAGAGCGTATAGGGAGTTGGAAAGGAGTGAAGATAAGTGAGTTGGAATATATTTTTACGTATGGTTTTTCCTTTGCTCGATGGTTTCCAAGGTCGAGATAGAAAGTCTACTGGTTTTTAAGGTTTCTTTGAGAGGTGAAAGAAATGAGAATGAGAGTAGTATAGAGGGTGGTAGGTTGGGATAGTTTTATAGCAGAAAATTTATACACGTTTCTCTCAATCATTTGCCTCTACTGTTCTTGTTGGAGAGGTGGCATGTTTTGCTAAAATATCTTAAGGAGTTTGGTGGAATTTGTCTCTTGTTGTTGGATGGTATTCATGTTCGGTTATTCTATATGGGTGCAACGTGGAGTTTTGCAAAGTACTAGTTGGCTATTGATGTTCTAGTTATCACAATATGCTTAAAAGGGTTACTGGGAAGGTGTAGGAAAAAGCCGGTTTCGAATTAGTCAAGTTGTGAGATTTTTACCTATGCGGATGTAGTTGAAATGGGACGGACAAATGAATCTTCAAAACCATATCAACACATGACTTGTGTTTCTGAAATTTGGCATACGGGTAGACTATTGGGTGATGAATGAGAGTAAGTAAAAATAATGACATGTTGCATTTAAAACTCGAGAGTTCTAAAGCTGTTTTGGAGAGGTTGTGGCTGTCGAGTTTTACAATAAAATCACAAAGTTAAAATTTGAATTGGAATGGGCTTGGAACATTGGCTGCGAGGTGGGCTTAGACATATTAAGGGTCCGGTTAGTTTGTAGCTTGGAGTAGTGTAGTATAAGAAAATATAATTAGTGTATGTTTAATATTTGTATTGTCATTAGTGAAGATTTAGATGTGATCAAATTATAGATTTAATAGTTTTAACTATAAGGTGTACTTTGTGTGGTATAAATTTAGTGTAGATGGAGCTTTGTGAATCACTGAGTCCCGAGGTACGGGTTGTCGTTTAATATATATTGTCCCAATGTAATTTTGGTAATGATACTAAGAGGAGAAAATTTTTAATTTCCCCGTAAAAATGGGTTTTGGCAAATAGTAATACGAGGTTATTATTAATTAATGAGGATTATCATAACGGATTTTCGTAGGATCTTACAGTATCTACCCCTCAATTTTGAACTTCGTCCCGAAGTTTAGTCCGTGATAGGTATCGAAAAATGTGGTGTTCTGAGTTGAGTGTTTATGGAAGATATTGTTGAGAGATTTCTTATTTGAATATCAAAGAGGCGAGATCCAACTAGATTTATTCGTACTAGATAAATTCGAATGTTTGGTCAATAATTTAATTCATAGGCTACGAATAGTAAAAGTAACGGCCGAGAGTAGGAAATATTTAGCACTTAATGTTTAGTGTTCTAACGGTCGAGACTAGTGGATTTTTAATGGTAGTGATTTGAAATTTTAATGATCGTGAATAGTAAAATAACGGGTACTTTCTCCACTTATATTTCCTATTTAAACCCTATCTACCTTTTTCCTTTTTCACCTTTTCGCTCCACCTTCTTCATTCAACTTCATCTTACCAAAGAAAATACACCATGCCGCCGATCGCCATCATTGCAGCCACCGTATACATTGTCCTAGTTGCCACTTATCTGGCCTTCTTCCCTGATGAAAACTCCGATTACTACATCGCATCCTTGGTGTTCATCGTACCCCTCACGATTCTAGCGATTTATGTGGATAAGTTCTTGGGGTGAGGATCTCGAGCTAGTGTGATTAGAATGTAGCTTTGTTGTGTGTCGATGTAACCTTTAATGAATGTGGAATAAAATCTCGTTTATGTTTAGTTATAGGTCTCGATATAGCTTTTAATATTTTGTTGTATTTATGACGCAGAATAATCAAGGTGCTTCATCCTATGGTGGCTCTTGCTATCGTTGGGTTGGTGGGGGTGGTTGTTTCTATGGTGGGCCAACCTATTGAAGATTGTATGCCTTATATTGTGTTTATTGTACTATTAGCACTTCCGATGTTAATCCTTTCGCTATGTATTAACTTCCATGGTTTTTAATGAAATTTATGTTATTTGTGCTTTCCACATATTGTTGTGAATTTTTAAAGTTTCTATATTCGTATTTTTCCTCGACTGCGTATAAGAGAGTGTAGATCTTACTGAGGTCGGTTAGAAGTGAGGTTTATGAATAAATTATTTTGTCTCGAGATTCTGTTTTTGAAAATGAAAATTGTTATTCCATTGTGTTTTGAAAATAAACATGATTCATAATTTATTTTTATTTTTATTTTTTTTTTATTATTTTTTTTTTGATAATCACAAATTTATGGGGTAGCCTTCTCGTCAAACAAAGAGTTTGTAAGTAATAGATTTTTAACAATGAGGGTTTCGGATGAGAATTTGATGAATGTAAAGATAGTTGTTGAACTTTAGCTTTTGTAAAGAAAAACTTGTTAGATAAAGTTTTTAGTGACAATACAGAATCGGTTCCAAGTTTGTCCAATGATAAACAAGGGTGCGTTAAGTTACTATAGCCATGGGCTGCTGAGGCCTAAACGTTTCAAGGGTAAGTTTGGATTTGGCGAATATGAAATGTTGAACACACGTTCCATGACATATATGGTTACGAGGTAGTTTCTAGATCATCGAAATCTCGTATAATGCCTGAGAGTTTCGAGAGGACGTTAGGAGGTTCACAATCTTCTAGAGGATGAGTAGTCAAATCGTAAGGAAAGTGTTATTTGTATGTGGCGTGTTCATGATTTTTAAATCATGGTGTGGCATGTTTAACGCGATTTGTTCCTGCCCCTTGTGTTGAAATGCGAAAGTCAGAGTAGAAATATATATTATATATATATATATATATATATATATATATATATATATATATTATATATATATATATATATATATATATATATATATATATATATATATATATATATATATATATATATATATATATTTTTACCACGTATCCTAGAACTAGTTGCTAGTTTTAATAGACACAAAATTTTGAAAGTTTTACCGTTCGAATACAAACGGTTATATTTCTCAGAATAAAATAATTGAAAAGTATTTTTCAAACCCTTATAAATACCATTGGCATGCTTGTGTTATCCATACACACACAATCAATGGCTTGTAAATTACCACATACCGCTGAACAAATTCAACTGTATATCAAGGCAGAAACTGAGGGTAGTGACGTGGATCGTCAGAATGCTATTGTGAAGGTCATTTTGCAGTTTGAGGCTACGAAACAACTGAAACGACGACTTAGAGAAAACTACGCCATGTGCACAGACATTTCAGATGGTAGGAAGTATGTGATCGACACGTTTTTGTATGATGAATCTTGTAAGGATGCTGCTGTCATCGAATCGCTGTGGGCTTGTGTTCATCAGATAGATGACCAGATTTCCAACAAGGTCCGTTGGAGCTTGGAAGAGAATGTTGAAGCTGCTAGGGTTGAACATCAACAACAACAACAACAACAACAACAGCAACAAAATCCACCACTACAACAACAACAACAACAACCACAACTACAACAAGGTGCATCAAGTTCATCTACCCCAAGGGTGGTTGTGCAACAACAACATTTGCCTCATCTGGATCACTTTCAGCCAAGTTTCGAGGAAAATGTGGCAGTTGATGATGGTGGTTGGACTTCTGACATGGAGCGGGATCTGAGCAGGTTGGAAGCTCAATAGGAGGAAGAGAAGTTGGCGAGCTTTGATCCTTATGATGACGGTTATCAGTCCAACAACTCACAGACCTGGGATCATCCGGACTACCTTTGAAGTCTAGGTTTATGTTTATGTGATGTTTTAATTCAGTATCGTTTGTAATGTTTAAGTATTTCTGTCAGGTTTATTTGAATAATATGGTGTTTTGAATTTTAATTGAGATTACGGTAGAATTTACAGTGCCTGAGATTGAACTATAGGGATCACTGTATCACTTACAGTGTTCAAGAAAAGTAGAGGCCACTGTATTTACTCACAATATCTGCTAAGAAAATAGAGACCACTAGGGTTTTGTGATAAATTCAAAATGGTAAGGTTACGAAGAAATTTTGAGACCATTGTACCTACAATGTCTGGGAGTTTAGAGGTAGCATCATGAAATTCACAACGTTAGAGGAATGAATAGGACCCTTGTGTAGTTCATAGTGTCTTAATAGTGGATGAATTTATTGTAATCTTATGTGAAATTTGCTAATTCCCAGTTAACACAACTTGGAAAAAAATTTCTTTGGAATAACTATTGTTATTCTTTTATGAAATTTCACATGGTTTCCAATTATAAGGATCTGTGCGGGTAATCTACCCGTTAAACAAAAGAGTTTTGTTGATAATAGACTCTTACACAGAGATATTCGAATAAGGATTCGGTGTAAGTAGAGAAGATTGCTGAATCCCGGCTTTTAGGGGATGAAAAATCTTGTTTGTCCTTGTGTGAGGAATAGTTAATGCAAGTGGCTAGAATAGTAAGAGATAGTATTACGATAAGAGTGTTGCTTTGAACCCGTATAGTAACATCATGTATTAATGTTTTATTGCATTAATAGCTTGTATATTCATGTTGTACCCGATATTCGAGGTGTTGAACCCAGTCGTGGTTCTTGTTCTTGCTGGTGTAGTAGTGTTTTTCATGGGTATAGCGGGTCAACCGATTGGTGATGTTATGCCTTTCTTAGTGATATTCGTAATGTTAGCATTACCAATGCTAATTATATCATTATGTATCAATATTTATGGTTTCTAATGAGAGTTATGCCGTGTGTTTGATGAATTTTCCTGGTTATTGGTTTCATACTAGTGCCCCTACAGATAAAAATAAGCCCACTTATTCATAATTCGTTATTTACATAGAGAGGCGTCCCAAACAATGTAAATGAGGAAATATAAACTTATGGTTCAGCGCTTTACAATTTCTTTATTTAAATAAAAGCATCCCAATCATTCAAATAAAGACATTGTAAACCATCCTACTTAAGAATTTCTGATTTAACACTCGTACTAATCCACACAATAATTCATGCGCGGATTTTCCGGAAATACAGTAAAGTTTATTTCACACGCATCTATAAAGATATGAGTAAGAGAATCAAGGGTAGTTGGTACGGTACTCGAAATAGTTGGTGAGTATATACGTCAATATATTAGAGTGTTGGGGTAGCAAAACTATCTAGAAGTCACATAAGCGTCTGGCGGATGGTAAGCACGGAGAGCGAAAGGCTATAAAATGTTTTGTTTGTGAAAGTAGTTATAGTTCGGACCTCATTTAGACCCGTTTCTCTATAACTGTAGCTCTGATACCAATCTGTAACACCTCCAATTTCGTGATGTGCAGCGGAATTTAATTTGGGTGTTACTTCATGGCACAACAGTTGAATAGTAGAAAACGATCACCAATTTGGTCGTTTTAAAAGATTTATCATTCGAATATCAGAGTTTACAAAGTAAGGTCCCCGTGGTTTCAAAGTTTATTAAATAGGTTTTCGAATGATATTTATGGCCTTCATAATTGTCCGTGCTCCTTCGTGCCATCCGTGCTTATTGTGAACCTGAGATAAACACATGCTTAAAATATCAATACATTGGTTGGTGAGTTCGTGGAGTTTGATAGAAAATAACTTCTTTCAATGAATTTAAAAGGTGTATAGCGGTTGTCGAAATGAATAATAGTTTTTTCATGAAATCAGTAATAAGGTGAGTTGAATAAAAATCCACTAATGATTCATGTATGATCTCAGGTGATCATAAGTTTCAAGTTCCTAAACGAAGATGAGCTACATTGTTATACGCTCGAAATGACGTGTTGGGTCAACTTTTAGTAGTAACGATATACTAAGCAATTTGAGTTGTCTTTTATAGAGTTCACGATTTAGTCGCATATGGTAACAGTTAAAGTTCAAGTACATGATTCATAATCATAACATATCGTGAAAATAATAATCTAGAATCTGAAATCTATTAGTGTAAAGTGGTGGTTTACTAATACAGCTGTATCCTAGGATATATATGAAACATTCATATATTCATAAAGTTATATTGCCCTAAGCCTCATGACACGCAAAACGTTAACAGTGTACCGGAAGACGGAGTGTTCCCCAAATTAATGACGAAAGTTTTGCCCTCATGTAATAGGTGACTTGCCAATTCCTATTTTTCTCAAATATAGTGCATCGCGACTAAATACGACTAACCATGTAGGCATTCCGTCCAAGTATTTAGTGGGATAGGTCGTCAGCCTCTAACAGGTTTCGAAGCTGTTCACTATATTCGCGCTCACCGCAGTGATTAATGGCTCATGATCAAGGGACTTTATGGCAATAAAGTAAACTTAGGCAATACAGGTTTCTGGGTGCATGAATTATGCGTAATTTTAGTCTTGGCAATTATTTCTAGTGAAATGTAGAAATATCATAATAAAGTAACATTACATTCATTTGTTATATGAATGCATACAATGAGTCTCAGTATCATGTTACATCAAGTAGTTTAAAGTTGTTATCTTTCGAATTCAGTGTTTATGCTAAGCAAGCAATTTGTACATATAACGAACATATATTCCTCTCAAAGGTGATTCAAACATGTAAAGCATAGTGGATGATTTTGAGTAAATCATGAGAGTTTTATATAAGTAACTTAAAACAGTTAAAGCATGTATCTCCCCCAAAAGAGTTATTAAAACAAATATTAAAATAGGAGGGGCCACGACTCACGGTAAGTCATAAGAGTTTTCATAGTACTTATAAAAGTATTGTATTGCAAAACAAATCATATATTTGATAAATGAGTAAAATATTTCGAAGCATGTATCTCCCCAAAAATAGTTAGAAAATCGGTAAAAGTAGGGGCCATGAACTCACCTGGAGCGCATCTGGCAAGATATAATTATTAGATCTATGGAAACGATCACGGAAACGTCTTCGATACGAAACCTGAATATAAGGGGAGTCTAAGATTCTGACTTACTACTAATAACGAATGTGGAGAGGATAAATCGTGTAACGATTTGATCGGTGTTATGAGTGTGATATGCTTAAAATGCCTCAAGTTAAAAATATAATATATCTATAATATTATCTTGATTTTTATGTCAATTGATTCAAAATATTACTTTCTCAAAATATGCTGAAATAATATGCAAGTGAAGTTACTAAATTTCTAATAACGAAACTTTAAATAATGCATAACTTAAAATGTAAAATGCATATGAAGTGAAGGGTGCAAAATGAAAATATACTAAGAATGTCAAGTGAAATTAAATAGGTCCTTGTCCTTTCCAGATTTTATACTTTTTATCCTAACTGTGTTGTGTTACGTCGTTAGTCCTCGGTTAAGTCCATAGTCCAATAATAGTCCAATAATTGTCCAAATATCTATGTAAGGCTTGGAGTTCAATGATATGTCATTCTAGGTCCTATAAACTGTTTTCACAGCTTCAGTCCACAAGTTTCACAGTTTGGCAGTTTTAGTCCTTCCAGTTAGTTCGCGTTACATTTTTAGTCCAAAAGTATAAAAATGATAAGGAAAAGTTATGCGACTTTTTATAAGTTATATTTAAGATTTTTTAAAGCTTATTTTACTAGCTTTTTCGGTTGTTTGCTTATTTTCTACACATTGGGCCTGTTAACGAGCCACACTCTAGGCCCAATATTACCTTTAGTTATTTCTTAACATGGTTTTATGCGACTTGTTTAGGCTGTTTTAAAAAGTCGTAACTTGCTTATTTTTACAAGGTTTCTAAACGAAAAGTGTAGTTAGTTACTTGGCGTAATAGGTCGTGTAAAGAGAGGGCATGGTTATTAAATTATATCGCGAGATATGAAGTCAATTTGAAGGCTACTTGGGACTGTTTACCTACGTATAAAACACTTAGTATATTTTAGTTGTTCCCAGTTTTACTTATAGCGTGTGAGGTAAGGTTTTTATACGTTCGAGTGCTATTTAAATGGGTTATGTAAGTAGGCGTGTAGTATGCATGTGACTGTTAAAACCTCACAAAATAAGTTCGATAGTGAGCATGGTCTACTCTAAATGAAATGGACAGTCATATATAGTAATGTTTATACGTTCGAGTGGGAATGAAAATGATGCATGGTATGATAGTATTATCATACACTAGTGAGCTAAGGTGTGAGTAGTGTGAAAGATGTGAGTGACAACTTCCAAGCTTTCCAAGATGGAGGTTCGACATACTTTGGGTTCACATAAAATAACAAGTACATCTAAACGACATTTTATAAAATCGAACTAAATGAAGGAGACAATGCATGGTGATATCTTTAAACATGAAACTGAGGTGAGTTGTGATTTTTAAACCTTCACAGTGGAGTGGGTTTGTAAACTTTATTGCACATACTAGTGATACAAAGTAAAATAATATGTTCGAATATACAATGAAGTATGCATGCATGATATGTGATGGTGAGATGTGGAGTGAGAGACATGAAACTAAACATGGGTCTTGTCCATGCGTTAATATAGTATTCACATGAGTTTGTAGAACTTACAATGAGTGAAGGAGGGATTGCTGTACGTATGATTGGTAGAAATTAAGGCTACTTCGAAGGAACCCAAAACAGTTTAGAGTTAAATATTCTCTCTTCGAATCGAATATGTTGTATCCAAATGAACCAACTATCTTCTGGACGTTATGAGCTTAGTAAGATGAGTTTATAATGTGTAAGATTATTTGTGAATGTACAAGAATGAGTGTATGTGAGAGATGGTGAGGGTGAGAGGTGGTAGAATGGCAGTGAGGTTCGACTGAAATCACAAGGACGAAATCAGTGGGCTACATGAGTTAGGATACATCTTTACATGTCGATCTTTCCTTACTGTGTTGCTTCACAATGAGACCAAAGATATTTCCTACGTGATTAGAGCGTATAGGGAGTTGGAAAGGAGTGAAGATAAGTGAGTTGGAATATATTTTTACGTATGGTTTTTCCTTTGCTCGATGGTTTCCATGATCGAGATAGAAAGTGTACTGGTTTTTAAGGTTTCTTTGAGAGGTGAAAGAAATGAGAATGAGAGTAGTATAGAGGGTGGTAGGTTGGGATAGTTTTATAGCAGAAAATTTATACACGTTTCTCTCAATCATTTGCCTCTACTGTTCTTGTTGGAGAGGTGGCATGTTTTGCTAAAATATCTTAAGGAGTTTGGTGGAATTTGTCTCTTGTTGTTGGATGGTATTCATGTTCGGTTATTCTATATGGGTGCAACGTGGAGTTTTGCAAAGTACAAGTTGGCTATTGATGTTCTAGTTATCACAATATGCTTAAAAGGGTTACTGGGAAGGTGTAGGAAAAAGCCGGTTTCGAATTAGTCAAGTTGTGAGATTTTTACCTATGCGGATGTAGTTGAAATGGGACGGACAAATGAATCTTCAAAACCATATCAACACTCGACTTGTGTTTCTGAAATTTGGCATACGGGTAGTCTATTGGGTGATGAATGAGAGTAAGTAAAAATAATGACATGTTGCATTTAAAACTCGAGAGGTCTAAAGCTGTTTTGGAGAGGTTGTGGCTGTCGAGTTTTACAATAACATCACAAAGTTAAAATTTGAATTGGAATGGGCTTGGAACATTGGCTGTGAGGTGGGCTCAGACATATTAAGGGTCCGGTTAGTTTGTAGCTTGGAGTAGTGTAGTATAAGAAAATATAATTAGTGTATGTTTAATATTTGTATTGTCATTAGTGAAGATTTAGATGTGATCAAATTATAGATTTAATAGTTTTAACTATAAGGTGTACTTTGTGTGGTATAAATTTAGTGTAGATGGAGCTTTGTGAATCACTGAGTCCCGAGGTACGGGTTGTCGTTTAATATATATTGTCCCAATGTAATTGTGGTAATGATACTAAGAGGAGAAAAAATTTAATTTCCCCGTAAAAATGGGTTTTGGCAAATAGTAATACGAGGTTATTATTAATTAATGAGGATTATCATAACGGATTTTCGTGGGATCCTACAGATTTTCACATAGTCGCTGTGACTCTTCCTTATTTATATATAGACAGGGGACGGATACTGCCTATCTATTATTATATGTGGATGATATTGTTCTCACAGCTTCTTATGATAGTTTGTTACAGCGGATTATTAGTTCCTTACATCAGGAGTTTGCTATGACTGATCTGGGTCCACTTAATTACTTTTTGGGTATCTCGGTTTCTCGTGGTTCTACAGGGTTGTTTTTATCTCAGAAGCAATATGCACTTGAGGTTTTAGAGAGAGCTCATATGGTTAATCGTAATTCCAGTTGGACTCCTGTTGACACTGAGTCCAAACTGGGGGATGATGGTGATCCAGTATCTGACCCTACATTATATCAGAGTCTTGCAGGTTCTCTTCAATATCTCACATTCACTCACCCAGATATATCATATGCAGTTCAGCAGGTCTGCCTTCATATGCATGATACTCGAGAGCCTCATCTATCAGCTCTTAAACGGATTTTGCGGTATGTCCGGGGTACATTACACTATGCATTACAGTTGTTTGCTTCTTCTACTTCATCCTTGGTAGCATATTCTGACGCGGATTGGGCTGGTTGCCCTACTACTAGGAGATCCACTTCCGACTACTGTGTTTTCCTTGGCAACAACCTTTTATCTTGGTCATCTAAAAGACAGCCAACTCTATCTTGTTCTAGTGCCGAAGCAGAATACCGTGGGGTTGCAAATGCTGTTGGTGAAACTTGTTGGTTACGGAATTTACTTCGTGAGCTGAACACACCTTTATTTGAGTTCATCACTTCCGCTACGCTAGTCTACTGTGACAATGTCAGTGCAGTCTACTTATCATGTAATCTGGTTCAGCATCAGCGAACGAAGCACATAGAGATTCATATCCATTTTGTTCGTGACTTTGTTACCACTGGTCAGGTTCGGGTTCTCCATGTTCCTCACGTTACCAATATGCAGATATTTTCACGAAAGGCTTACCGTCTGCACTGTTTGAAGAATTTCGCTCCAGCCTCAGCGTCCAGTGTCCTCTCGCTGCGACTGCGGGGGAGTGTTAGCCTAGCCCGTATTGTGTCTATTGTAATGGGCTCTAGCCCATAAACTAGAATAGTCGGTATATGGTTATATATGTACGATGTAATGTTACTTTGGAGAATCAATCAAATCACAATATTCGGTACCATAATCGTTCTCATAACTGACAGTATTTGGTCATGAGAATTTTGTTTAAGCCGCTTAGGCCGGTGGTAATAAAGGGTCTTTGACGCGTCTAATGTACGCCGAAAACGCGTCGAAGATAAAACCGTCACCTCCACGTGGCACGGGTCGTTGGCGTATTTTAGGAGAACTCAGTTGATCACAAGAATGAGTTGTGTGCAGAGAGGGGAATAGCTTTTTGTGCGTGAATATATTATGGGGTATATTTGTGTATAAAGTGGGGTACGTTTAGGTATTGAAGTTATTATCTTATTACCAGGGGCGGAGTCAAAAAGTTATGGTCGATGAGGCAAACTTTGATAATATTTAGAGCCTTTGGTACGGTGCATTTTCGTCTCGTACCATCCGAAAACGCCACACGATGGCGCCACACACCATACCACCTTTTGCGTTTTCGTGTCTAGTGCCGCCGTTCCCAGCCTAAATGGTCCGGTATTTATTATTATTATTATTATTATTATTATTATTATTATTATTATTATTATTTAATGTTTTGTTTTTGTCTTATCGTTTTGCACAAAATTCTAGATGACGAAGTGTTCTTAAAATCCTTTTTGATGCAATTATTAGATTTGTGTAAACTGTAAGAGTAGGGCTGTAAACGAACCGGATGACTACGAATGGAGCCTTTTTTATGTCCGTTCGTTTAATTTTAATCGGACTAATAAACGGACACGAATGCTTAAACGGACTGACTTTCTTGTTCATGTTCGTTTATTAAGAAAATGAGTTGTTCATGTTTGTTTATGTTCGTTCATTAAGATACTAAACGAACATAAACGATCGGACATGAATGAACATAGACAAACAAATACAAACTTCATTAAATTATGCACAATATATTATTTTATAAGTATTGTTTTGTTTAAACAAACCAATTTTAAAATTATACAATTAAAAGATATGATATACGAACATAAATAAATAAACGCATAATCGGACGTTCACGAACATAAATGAACGGACGCGACTTTTGTTCATGTTCGTTCATTTAAACGAACGTAAAATATTGTTCATGTTCGTTCATTTAATAAATAAACGAACGTAAACGAACTTTTTACCGAACGGTTCATGAAATGTTCATTGAACGTTCAGTTCGTTTACAGCCCTATGTAAGAGCATACGATATCGATGCATTAACCGTCATCCTTCAACATATTGTGTAGTCATTCGTCAATCACTTTTGCAACCAATACATTTTTTCAACTTGTTTCTTTGGCTATGTGTGAATAAACTTGATAGAAAATATGATAATTGGTTAAGATGAAAATATATAGGGTATGTTTGGTAAAAGTAACTGTTAGTGTAGATTGAGCTGTAGATTGAGATGGAGCTATAGATGCAGATGAAGATGGAGATTATAAAAATAGATTATTTTTAAAAGCTACATGAATTTGCATTTGATTTTTAGAGATTATATATATATATATATATAGGATAAAGATCAAATAAAAAGACAAATATCTGTACACTATGTAAAAAGATTTTTTTTTTCAAAAAAGGTTCGCGAAAAAATCCAAAAAAATTCCTTCAGATCGGGTATGTTGGTGCATGAAAAAGTTGTGAAGGAAGTTTTTCTAAAAGTGGATACTTTATCTGAAAAAAAATTATAAAAAAATACGTTTGCGCATTAAATCATTTTTTTGTGCATCAAAAAATCGTTTTTGCACCCAACTTCTTTTTACTTTTTTCATTAAAATAACATTGCGCATCTAACTAAGACAAGTTGAAAATTTTGTGCATCAAAATTTTTTTGCGCATCAAAATTCGTTTTTTGTGCATTAAAAAAAATGTATAAAAACTCAAAATTAGAAAAACTTCTTTCACAAAAGTTTTATGCACCAACATACCCGATCTTGTGGAATTTTTTTGGATTTTTTCACGAACTTTTTAGAAAAAAAAAATTCTTTTTACGTAGTGTACGGGTGTACGGATATTTGTCTTTTTATTTTAACTTTACCCTATATATATATATATATATATATATATATATATATATATATATATATATATATATATATATCTTTTATAGTCATATTTGCCAAACAAGACTGTTATTTGTTCAAAAATTAAGCTTAATCTCCCGTTAATCTTGAGTGCCAAACATACGTAGTGGAAAGCAGTACACAAAACTATTTATATTATCATCTAACATGTTGACGAAAATTACTAAATATAAGGGCAAATGCTAAAAAAATACATCGAAGTTGACATTTTTTACGATTGTATGGTGCCACCTTTTTTTTTGGCAAATGTATGACTAAAAATTGAATTCGGGTCATTGTGTGCATCGAACTTGAATACTTTTTGTTATTGTATGTATCCCGTTAGTTAAACGTCACATCATTAGTCCTTTATACTAACGGCCGTTAGTAAATAACTTACAATTCCGTTTTCTTACGTTTTTATACATTTTCAGACGTTTTCGTCTGTTTTTGCACGTTTTCGTCCGTTTCCATCAATTTTTTTGCATTTTCGTCCGTTTTTACACGTTTTCGTTCGTATTTTTACGTTTTCGTTTGTTTTTACACGTTTTCGTCCGTTTTTATACGTTTTCGTCCGTTTCCACCAATTTTTTTTGCGTTTTCGTCCGTTTTTTATGTTTTCGTCTGTTTTTACAAGTTTTCGTCTGTCTTAGCCCGTTTACGTCCATTTCAATCAATTTTTTTTGCGTTTTCGTCCATTTTTTACGTTTTCGTCTGTTTTTACACGTTTTCGTCTGTTTTTGCACGTTTTCGTCCGTTTCCATCATTTTTTTTCGTTTTCGTCCGTTTTTACACGTTTTCGTCTGTTTTTACGTTTTGGTCTGTTTTTGCACGTTTTCGTTTGTTTTTACGTTTTCGTCCGTTTCCATCAATTTTTTTGCGTTTTCGTCCATTTTTTTACGTTTTCGTCTGTTTTTACGTTTTCATCTGTTTTTACACGTTTTCGTCCGTTTCCACCAATTTTTTTTGCGTTTTTGTCCGTTTTTTACGTTTTCGTCTGTTTTTACACGTTTTCGTCTGTCTTTGCATGTTTTCGTCCATTTCAATCATTTTTTTTGCGTTTTCGTCCGTTTTTACGTTTTCGTCTGTTTTTACACGTTTTCGTCATTTTTGCACGTTTTCGTCTTTTTTGCACGTTTTCGTCTGTTTTTTACGTTTTCGTCTGTTTTTACACGTTTTCGTCTGTTTTTGCACGTTTTCGTCCGTTTTTACACGTTTTCGTCCATTTTTACAGACGAAAACGCAAAACAGACGAAAACGTAAAAACAGACGAAAACGTGTAAAAACGGACGAAAATGTGTAAAAACGGACGAAAACGTGTAAAAACAGACGAAAACGTAAAAAAACAGACGAAAACGTGCAAAAACTGACGAAAACGTGTAAAAAACAGACGAAAACGTAAAAACAGAAGGAAACATAAAAAAACGGACGAAAACGTAAAAAAATTGATGGAAACGGACGAAAACGTGTAAAACCGGACGAAAACGTGTAAAAAACAGACGAAAACGTAAAAAAACGTCTGAAAATGTATAAAAACGTAAGAAAACGGAATTGTAAGTTATTTACTAACGGTCGTTAGTATAAAGGACTAATGATGTGACGTTTAACTAACGGGATACATACATTAACAAAAAGTATTCAAGTTCGATGCACACAATGACCCGAATTCAATCTTTAGTCATACATTTACCATAAAAAAAAGGTGGCATCATACAATCGCAAAAAATTGTTAACTTTGATGTATTTGTTTAGCATTTGACCTAAATATAAAAATACAAAATAAAAGGAAAACGTGTTCTAAATTTTTACAAAATTGAAAACAAAAAAAACTTCAAAAATTAACTCTCTAGTATCAATTCCATATATATATATATATATATATATATATATATATATATATATATTCAACTTTAACATCATAATTTCATATTTACATGATAAAAGTATTGTACTTATGCATTAAAAATAAATAAATAAATAAAAATAAAAAAAACTTGTTAAACATTTTGAGGGAAAAAAGCAAGTAAATAACAGCATAGGGACCAAAAGTTAAAAAAAAGAAGAGTAGAAACTTCTTCCCTCTTAACAAACAAACATCCTCCGTACACAAAAAAAATTGGGGGGGCATTCGAGAAACAGGGAAAAGAAAAGAAAAGAAGAACGGTTTTCCCAATCTTCTTCTTCTTTTCATTTTCATTCCCAATTTTCAATACTATCTCAATAACAACAACAAGAATCAATTTGATTGCTTCATATCCTTCATATTATTACACGTAAGTTTTTTTTTCCTCAAATTATAATGATCGTATGCGAATTTGTGTATCTGTTATGATTGAATGTGATTATCGTTCTTCGATTCTATTTTTTTTGAATAATTATGTTTTTTTTTATTTTTTTATTATTATTTTTTTTTATATCGAATCATTATGCTGTGATCGAATTTGTGTATTTGATTTTTCTGTTGAATTTGATCGGTATATGTTTGATTGATCGTGAAAATTGTTGAGAATATTATCAAATGTTGAAGAATTTTGAATTTTGAATTTGAAATGTGTAAATAATCCGTTAGATATATTTTATGAGATTAGTTTAGGAGTGTGACGAAACCTGTTAAACCGAACAGGTACGAGTAGCTACCGGTTATAGAAAGTGCTGGTTTTACTTGTGCTGTTGTGGAACGTTAGTCCTTTTGATGAATATTAGGTTTAAATCATTGATTGATGAAGATTGCTGTTGTGGATCGTTATTTGTTTGTTCTGTGATTTATTTTTATGTTTCTGGATTTTGAATTTGAAATGTCTATATAATATTTTATAATCTTTGTTTATATATTTGATTTTTTTTTTTTTTTTAAATTTAAAATTTAGTTTAGGATATATACTACTCGTGACGAAACCTATTGCAACGAACAGGTACGAGTCGCTACCAGTTATAGAAAAATATGGTTTTACTTGTGCTGTATGAGCTGTTTTATAAAAATTAGGCTTAAATTAGTAGCCAAACATTTATAAAATTGAAGGAGTTGTTTTGATGAAAATTACTATAGGCTTAAATCAGTAGCCCAACTTTATATGTAAGTGAGTTTGAATTATATACTTTGATGCAAGTGGTAAGTAAGGTCTCACGTTTCATTAATGTAATACTCGATGTGGTCCAAACAATATTTTTTTTAGGCGTTTACCTTGATCAAGTGACATAATAGCCGAAAGTGATATAAAGCTTAATCAGTGTTGGGGATAAATAGAATAAACGAACAAAACCGGATATTATTTGAATCTCTGAAAGGCGTGTGAACACTTTCAGATCGAATCAATTCGGTGGTTCTCCCGAATTATTCAATCGGATACAATTCAGAGATTGAGAACGTTTTGAATGCTTGTGTTTGAGATTGATGAACCAGAGGGAAAAATTAATGACCAAGAAAAATACGTATGAATATAAATCAGAAGGCGGTTTTTCCAAGGGTTTCAAAGTTGTCAAAATTAGTCCCTTAATTTCCGAAAATTTAATTTTCTAAAGAACTTTTACCATAACAACTTAGTGGAAATAAAAAATTTCCAAGCTGACCTCGCTGCCGCCCCTTGGACCCTGCTCCCAAGGGCGCTGCCCCTGGACCCCGTCCCTTAGGGGCTTCACCCCTAAGATCATAATAAATTCAAATAGGCGTGCACTCCGCACCTCCAACCCTAAATGATGTCTTATTATGACTAAATTGGTCAAACAAGTTAATCCAATTACACTAAAATATCCGACAATCAGTTTATAGTTGCTCATACATTAGTTTAACGAGTCGTTTTAATGAAAAATAGGATTAAATCACAAGCCTAATGTTAAATAATGTACAATTCATATTTTTTCTTTTACTTTTGTTGAACGAGTCATTCTGACAAGAATAGGCTTAAATCATTAGGCTGACATTACATAACGTTTCACCAATCTTATAATTAAGTGAGTTTGAATATTCTAAATCTTTATGGTTTATTTTTACATGCAGATTTTGATTATTGAAAAGATGGGAATCATCAGATACCTTTTCTGATGTAACGAAATTGCTAAGGATTGTAATTGGGTTGATATAAACCCAATGTGACGACTGTGGTTATTGAGCGGAATCTTGTTGCTCCTTCGTTATACAGCATCATAAAAGCAAGTCTGAGAAACCTATGACTAATCTTAAAATGGAAGGCCCGGTTCAAAACAAGATGGTCGTGTCACTTGTAAACAACAGTCCGTGCCATGCTGATTATGAAGGAGACGTGAGATTCAATGGAAAAATTCCCAACAAAAGGCGTGTGTTTGTCCAAACTGAAAATGGTTGTGTTTTAGGAATGGAATTGGAAAGAAAAGATAACGTCCATATAGTGAAAAGAAGAATGCAGTTAAGTTTAAATGTTCCAACTGATGAAAGTTCCTTGACGTTTGGTGATATGGTTTTGAACAATGATCTTAGTGCTATCAAAACTGATTCTGCACTTCTTCTAACTAAGAACTCAATGCAGAGAAGCTCGTCAATACCTTGTTTATCACCAACAGGAGATGCTCTTCAACTAAGAGATCAAAGTGGTGTTGTGGAGATCATTGGTCATTCTAGTAATTTCTCTATGACCAAGGAGCTTGTGGAAGAGATTGTTAAGGCATTAAGGAGCAACATTGATCCAGTCCCTGTGGATGGTGGGCTAGGTGGTGCTTATTATTTTAGGAACGTTAATGGTGAGAGTGTAGCCATTGTTAAGCCTACGGATGAGGAGCCGTTTGCACCGAATAATCCCAAAGGGTTCATAGGAAAAGTACTTGGTCAACCAGGCCTTAAACATTCTGTTAGGGTTGGCGAAACAGGATTCAGAGAAGTTGCAGCTTATCTTCTAGACCATGACAATTTCGCTCGTGTGCCTTTAACATCTCTAGTGAAGATCACCCACTCGATCTTTAATGTTAATGATTGTGTAAATGGGAACAAGATTCAGAACACTAAAGGGGTTAGTAAGATTGCGTCTTTACAGCAGTTCGTTCCCCATGATTTTGATGCCAGTGACCATGGATGCTCAAGGTTTCCCGTTGCTGATGTACATAGAATAGGGATATTAGATGTTAGAATCTTTAACACAGACAGGCATGCTGGTAATCTACTAGTTAGGAAGGTTCCCGATGGTGAATTTGGCGAGGTTGAGCTTATTCCTATCGATCATGGCCTTTGTCTTCCAGAATGTTTAGAAGACCCTTACTTTGAGTGGATTCATTGGCCTCAAGCATCTTTGCCTTTCTCAGAAGATGAACTTGAATATATAAAAAACCTCGATGCGGATCATGATTCTGAGATGTTAAGAACTGAATTACCAATGATAAGGGAAGCATGCTTACGGGTCTTAACACTATGTACCACTTTTCTAAAAGAAGCAACCGCATTTGGTCTCTGTTTATCCGAGATTGGTGAGATGATGAGTCGTGAATATAGATGCAAAAATCAAGAACCGAGTGAACTTGAACTTATATGCTTAGAAGCTATGCATCAAGTAATGGATTCACCTGATTATTCAGAACAGCAAAAACAAACTGATGAAAAACTTTCAGTTTTTGGAAAGCCTGCTACGGTTTCTAATCGGGCTTTCTCATATAAGCAGTCGTGTTTGGGTAAGAAAGTTAAGGGAAACGGGCGGGTCAAAGTGGGTGGTATGGGTGTCAGGTCAAGTGCTAAGGAGTTGGTCGTGGGACCCACAAGTTTTTTGAAGGTGGGCGATATGAATGATGACGAATGGTGGTTGTTCCTTGAAAAGTTTCAGGAACTTGTGGTTCCTGCTATGGCTGCTAGGAAAGTTTCGAGATTATGCATGAGAAGCGCTCCAAGGCTTGGGAGGTCCTGCCAGTTTTGACAGCTTTTCCGGGTGGTTCATATATAATTGTCTACAAAAGTTGTAAGTGGTTAGCTTTAAAGAACATAGTATTAGTTCATAGTAAAATAACGAACTCTTCAAATGAATCATTATATTGTTTGTTGATATCGGTTTTGTCAAAAACCGCCAGCCTACCACAACTATCTGCATAACTACAATCACACGAATTATGAATATATACACTTTCTGCTAAATGAATCAATGATCGTCCTTTTCTTTTCAATGTTCATGTCAATACAAATATGATATTACTATCCTATGATTAATAGTCTGAAATATTCAATATTGAGCAACAAATTTATCCAAGTTAAATGCCAGGTCGAGATTACTGTTGGTATTATTGTACTGATATTTTGATGAGCATTGTGGCATTGAGCAATATAATTCATAATTATTAAGAATTTGTTTTGATTTGAATAGTCAAAAACTTAAATAACTCTACTGAATCAATGGTCATATATGTAGTAGCTAAATATGACATAAACATAAGAGATCAATGATCACACTAAAGACACTGATATACCAACTACTCATTACAAAATTTTATAATCATATAGGTAATAATTTTCTTATAGCATAAGACAGGGAATAATGCATGCATTTGATTTTAATATATATTTTTTGTTTTAATATTTCTATGACATCTATTGAGGCAGACATATAAAGTATCTTATTAATTATTAAATATATAAGACCATGTTTGGCAGCTTGGAATAAAAAAGGGAATGGGATGAACAATGATCATGGCACCCGGTCAGATAATGAGGGTAGTCCTTTTAATCTTAACTCAAAAAGTAGACGATTTTATTTGCTTGTAGAATTGATCCAGTGATTACTTTAACAAGACAAATTGGCCACCAATCTGTCCAATTCTTTACGTGAACTCCCATTTTCCCCTATTGCTTCTTTTGCTGCTGTAGAAAACTCTTTTGCTCGTTTTCTCTCCACTTGTGTCTCCTCACTCACAGATCTGTTAAACAACTTGGCTAACTCATCGGGGTCTGGAATGGTCTCCATACCCGCAGAGAACTTGATTCCAAACTGTAGTTCATGCAGCACTGTAGCATTCGTGTGTTGGTCAGCAGTCATTGGCCAGGTCAGCATTGTGACCTCTGCTTCCACTCCTTCCATGATTGAGTTCCACCCACAGTGAGTCAAGAACACACCCACTGAGTCATGGCTGAGTATCGCCACTTGTGGAGCCCAACCTCTTAGAACAAGACCCCTCCCAGCCACACGATCTTCAAACCCATCCGGGATCTTGCTGTATTTTTCTGCCACGTGTCCAACTGTGGGCTCTTTCACCGCCCATATGAATCTTACGTGGCTTTTCTCTAACCCCATTGCGATAACCTCCATTTGTTCATTGGTCAACACAGCTTGACTTCCAAAACATATATACACCGCTGTATTTTCTTCACATGTGTCGAGCCATGACAGGACGTGGTTACTCAAACTAGACCCACCTCTTTTAATGGTTTTATTACCAGTAGGTAGTATAGGCCCAACCGCGAACACACGATCATGACCAACTTCCTCCTTTAGGTGGTCAACATAAACTCGTTCCAACTCCGTGAACGTGTTTACAATGATTCCCCAACTGGCCATATTATTGCATAACCCATCTTTAAGAAATTCAGAAGCTGGGTCTCCTTGTACGTAGCTTCTATAAATAATGGAAAGCTTCCACCAAGGATATTCTGGGGAATTCGGTATCTTAGGAAACAATATCACCTCATTTTCATTTCCTTGATCACGCCTTTTAGGCTGGTAGCGCCACAGAGAAAATATAACAGAAAGACTTAAAGCACCAGTCACAGAGAAAGTGTAATGACGGATGTCGAGCTGGGAAGCTAGGTGGTATGTCCACCCAAGAAACATGTCAGAGACTATGGCTACAGGTGGATTGGGGTTGTTATGGAACCAATCAAGGACTGGGTTATATAGATCACCTAGAGCAACCATCATGGCCTTGAAGCCATCTCCTGGTAGGTCTTTAGTGTTCTCAACGCCTGAAGGAATGGCGGGGTGTGATGGCAGAGGTAGGACGAGGGTGGTGATGGTGTTCGGATGGGCGGATAGAAGATTGGTTAAACTAGGGACGTTTTTTGGGGTGACAAGTATGGTGATAACTAGACCACGTGTAGCGAGTTCGTGCGTGAGGTCAAGAAGAGCTAGCATGTGGCCTTGGGCAGGG